>CM067376.1:147269001-147733219 GCA_034510155.1 Eucriotettix oculatus | reverse complement strand
CCACGATGTTCGTTTACTGACTGAATCCAGCAGAAATCCTAGTTGCTGAGGTTGAACATGGCAAGTGCCGACTATTTGTTATTAAAAATTTACGCGATAAACTTCGTCCGCCTTCCAAACTCAGAATGCCTTCTTAAGGTTCTGCAATCCGGAAGAAGCGGGAATCTTCTAATGCTAGTCGCAGGGTGGTACTCGCCCTTCCCACGGTGGAGCAGTCGCCTTTATAGGGGAAATAGCCTACCCTAGACTGGAAGTGCCAGCGCTACCGTTAAGGTTGAACCCAGTCACAGGGGGGGTGCTCGCCCCCACCGGGGTTATGCATCCGGCCCTTGTGTGGGAAAGAGACTCCCTGGGCTGGCTCAAAGCGCGACACGGGGTTGACCTGAACCTTCAGCGAAAATTACAGGTAGACAGGGTTGAGCTTTAGCCCAGCTGTCGCTGTAATGGGCGGCAGCCCTGCTCACAATTGGGTTTGACTCTATTGGGCAGTGACATGCACTCAAAAACCCACGGTGGCGGTGCTAGCAAGTCGGTGCTTGGGTAAGAGTAGGGGTGAACCAGGCCCGGCAATTGAAGCCACCAGCCTTTGGGTAAGGCAGCGGCCCCGAGGGCTCTTTTGCCGTTGCGGATGGAGCGCATTTCCAACAAGTCAAAAACTCGGGTGTTGGACCCGTACGCAACTTGAGCTACATAATCCGCCCCTCGCGAGCCGGTTCGGGTGGCGAAGTGCCTCGGAGCAATCCTTGGTTAACTCCACTCGACCGGTATTTAAAATATGCAAGAGCAACTTAGGCGAGGAGTCCTCCGGGCTCTGTACGCCTTAAATGCGCATTCACCCCGTAAAGCCTAATGGCACACACGGGGTCAGGTTCTAGTATCCTTTTTCAGTAATTCCTGTAATCAAACGACCCACTGTCCACTCAAAGGACCTCCCCCACTCCGGCCGGACTACAGTTAGTGGGCACAAAAAAGTGTCATAAATTACCAGCCCAACAGTATCCTGCATCGCCTGGTTTCAGCTTCGCACACAGGGTCTGTGACGGAAATCGTCAACCCTTGGCGATATCTTCTCTCACCACAATAATTGCCTGATATGATAAAAAATTATAATAATAAACAGAAAATTTAAAGGTATTACAGGAATGGAGGATCCTATTAAAATCTGCCATGGTTTTTTGTGCATTTTCAATTCTGTACCTGGAGGAAACTCTTCTCAGAAAACTATATTCAAAAAATCCTTTCTCATACTTAATTCTTACTTTTATATTTGTCTCATTTTTGCATTTCGTCTTCTCTGCAAGATTTGAACGTTGGGTAACAACAAATTGTGGCATTAGATAGAGGATACTGGTTGATATCTTACGAAGAACCCCGTATGAATCTACTTCTTCTTCTTCGGCTATACAGCCCTTGGTGAGCCTTGGTCTCCTCGACAATCTTTCTCCATATTTCTCTCTTCTCAGCTTTTCTTTTTTATGCTCGGTCCTCCATCCTATTAAGGTCATCTAGTACGTTGACCAGCCATCTTTTCTTGGTCTGCCCTTCTTCCTGGTGTAATACATTCATTATTCGCTTAGGCATCCTGTCATCTCTCCAAATGTACTAGCAAACGTATTCTTTGAGATTTAATAAATTTTACTATATCTTTCCCTTGTATAAGCTCTTCTTAATCGTGGTTGTATCTCACTCTACAACCTTCTGCCTCTCTCACGGACCCATAAATTTTTCGCAAGATCTTCATTTCAAATGCCCTTAAGTCGCAAATGTCAATTCCTGACCCATATGTAACAAATGGTCGCACTAGTGTATAATATACATTTAATTTGATTTTCTTGCAGTTAAGGAATTCTTGAATACTCGTAGATTTGCATTATATGCTCTGTTTCCTGCTTCTATTATTTCTCTTATACACTGTCTTAAAACTTTAAAGGATTTATCAGGGGTATTCAGGTCACATGGTGTTCGTCTAGCTTTTCAGGTAGACATTACCATATATTTTGTCTTCGTTAACAATAAGTCCGATTTTGGCTTCTTCTGCTTCCATTTCTTTAAGAGTGTTAACATTTCTTCCCATGATGGCAATTCATCTGCATATGCGTATATCTGACTGGATTTCATCATTATCGTACCTCTCTTGTCTATTTTTTGTATCAGACCATAGAGTGCCAAGTTAAACAGAACTGCAGATTCACTCCGTCTGTTAAGTCAAAGTGCCTGGTCATCCTATTATTCACTTTTACCTTTGCCTTTGTGTCCTTCCTTGTTAACTCAACTATCTTCCTCGGTTTGTCACATATACCCCATTCTTTCAACGTATTATACAATGCTGGCCTGTTAACACTATCAAAAGCTTGTTTAAAGTCAATAAACAGGAAGTGGAGATCTAAATCGTATTCATAAAATTTCTCCATTATTTGTCCAATAACAAACAATTGGTCGGATGTACCTCTATTCGGCCGGAAACCGCATTGGTATTCTCCAAGAATATTTTCAGCACATTTCTTTATTCTTTCGTTCAACGCCCCAGAAAATATCTTATAAACTATTTAATAAGGTTATGCCCCTATAATTCTTATTCCAACCGTTTCTTCTGCTGCCTCTTTCACTACTTTTTGGATCTTAATCCATCCGTCACGTGTTCCCGTTGGTTCGTCGCTGAGTATCAGGGCGTCTTAGATCTTTTCTTAATATGCTTTTACAACTTCTGGGTCGTTTAGCCTTTCTGTGTCCCACTTTGCTTTTTTACTATTCCAGTTTCAGACACTACCGATATCTTCCTCTCACTACTGCTTTTACTGCATAATGATCATAATCACAGTTTGGGCCCCTGCAGCTCCGTTCATCAATAACTTAGTTGGCATTTCGTTCTTTTACCAACATATGCTCTGTTCGGTTTATTATTCCAATTGCGTTTCATTTCTTAGTTGTATATTTTTATGTGGAAAATATGTACTCTTGATGATTAAATTGTTTCTAGCAGCCAACTGACACAACCTATCTCCATTCTCGTTACTTTCTTCATGTATTCTGTATCTCCCTGATATTCTTTCACTTTCATTTCTCCCAAATTTTGCGTTAAAATCTCCCATAACTAGCGTCAGGTCATACTTTTGTATTTTATTACATGCACTATCAACTTCTTCATAGAACGTTTCCTTTTTTCCTTCTTCTGCTTCCTCTGCTGGTGCGTATGCCCATGCTATCGTTTTATTTCTAAATTTCCTTTCATTCTCTGTCTTTTTTATTTTGAATTCTGTTCCGTACTGACGTGATCCTCTGTCTGGTCCACTGTATAGCAGAGAATACTGAGGCATATCTATCTGTCCTTGTCTTTCTAATGTTACCACATCATACTTAAACTTCATGATCTCATAGCTATTTCATTTATTTTTCCAGGCTTCAGCATTGTTTGTATATTCCAAGTTGCTATTACTAAATCTCTTTTCCTTTTTCTTTGACGGGTTCGTGTTCCATGTGTCTCGTCCATCATCCGAGGCTGGTGTTGTGGTTTCATAATATGATGTTTTTACAGTGTGGGGTTATCAGCTACCGCTGACAACTCTCGAATTCATGGAAGCACGCATACCCGGGACTGAAGGGGTTTGCCAAAATTGATACTGTAATATTCCTTGCCACATGTCTGTACATACTTTATTATAATCGTATCATCTGTTGTTCCAATCTATGTCAGTGATTGACTAATAATAATTTAATGAATTGAATCCAATTCTCATCTGGTAAATATAAACAAACACGTACTTTTGTTTTTGCAACACTATTTTTATTTATTTTATTTTAATGCCTAATCATTCCATTAAAATAATGGACTGGACGAATCACAAAAGAATGCGACATTTAAATCTTTTCATGACTCACTACACAATACGAATGTCATGACATTTGTAGTCATGGTGACTTTGTGTGACTCCCGTCCACAGCATAGCTTGTAAGATTTCTCTTGGTGTACATATCCGAGGCAGAGATAACACTGAACTACCATTAACTCTTTTCCAAAAACGGCAAATGGTCATCCGATTTTGATCCCAAGCCTTATTCAATAATTTAAGGTTTCTTGTAGCGAGTATCGTAATTAATACGACGTATTTGTCTTGTGTTATGCTTTATTAACTATTATATACAGTGTATCTAAAACCAGATTAGACAATACTTGCATTGATTTTGGCAACGACTACATAGCTCAAGGGAGCGTTTGTTAAGTAATTTAGTCGAGTGATGAGTAATTTAGTAACTAAACGTGTCTGAACAACATTTTATCGAGTAGGTTAGTCAGTGACTACACTATTTTCAAAATACTCAATCCATTTTTCTCTACTCTTTTCTGACGAACAGAGCCTGAAGGACAAAATACATGGTAAACAAACTTGGAGGTTAATAATAATGCCAGGCGTAAAAATATCGTTGTTTTAATTGAAATTACAAATTATTCAGGAATAATAGCGAAAGATCTTTTATTCAAAATAGCGGCCATCGTTTTCTACACATTTAGACCATCTTTCAGTAAATTTATGGATGCCATACCAAAAGAAAGTTTCATCTTTCATCAACATCGATTCACCAAGCCATTTTTCCAATTCATCGAATGTTGTGAAATGCTGCTCAGCCAGTGCGTGTCTCATCAACGAAAACAAATGTTAATTGTAAGAGTTACTCAATTTGGGAACACAAAGACGCACACAAACAGGCAAGCCCTTGCCAGGAATCGAACCGGGGACCTCTGTGGTACGAGGCAGTCACGCTCCAGTAAACAGGAGCAATGTCATGCTGTAAACTGACTCTTGCCAAGTCTTCCAGCCTATTCTCCCCTTTTTTCGATCAACGCGTGGTTCAAATTGATCATTTGCTGTCGGCATTGGCTTGTTTCACCAGGCTTGAAAAGCTCGTAGCACACGACAGCCTTCTGAACCCACCACACACCAATCGATCTGGTCTTGCACTCGATGTTAATGGTTGCCTGGCGTTACCCATGATTTTCTGCGTTCCATTTTTCATCGGCAGTTACAACCCGATGCAAAAATTATTTTCTTTATTGGCGAGGGACGCAGCAATTCGCGCACAGTTTTTCGCTTTTCCATCTGTCGTTCGCTCAGTTCTTGTGTAACCCGTTTCCAACTTTTTTATCTTTCCCATGGCTCTCAGGTGATCCGAAACGGTTTGCTGAGTGACATTTAATTGTGCTGCCTTCATTTTCTGTATTTTTGTATCATCGGCATGCAATTAGACATCTTCAAACTTTTTTGGTCGATCTTCACGTTCTTTGTCAATGACATTAAAATCACCACTTTTGAATCGTTGAAACCAGCGTTCACACGTCTTGACGGTTGGAGCAAGCTCTCCGTAAGCTTCCACAATAATTCTATAACTTTCAGTTACTTTTTTCTTTTGAATGAACAAAAAAAATCAGCACGGGTCGCAAATGCTCTTTATTGACCTCAAACTTGAACATTTTTACCGACGAAAACAAGTATGCTGCAAACCTGAAAAAAACAATCGAATAACGCGTTTATTAGCGGGCTGTCATAGCTACAAAATCTACCTTTGTGTTTGAGTTAAAAATTAATTGGCTTTGTGCGCCATCTCTTGGAAGAAAAACATTTCAGACTTGTACACCTGGTATTAAGTTACGGTTTCATGTCACACTCAAGGTTCTCGGGAACTCTGATCGATTAGAATCCAATTTTGAATCCTCTAAAAGGAGTCATTCAGTGCGTACACTAAGTCCAGTTAAGGCTAGTGATTCACCGGAGGAGCGCCGATGCTGAGTCACGGGGCCCCGGGTACGCGAGACTGCAGACAGCGGAGACTAGAGTACCATCAACAAGCAGACCAATGGGAGACGTCCAATCAGAGGCGGTCTGTGCACGCACGGATTTTGCTGAAACTATATAATAATCTCGTACAACCAGATTTTGACACTTCAGTCTGAAGAAGATGGCGGTGCCAGCCATTCAAACGACACCAATTATCTCTTCAACCCGGTTTAAAACCCGAGAGCAATTTATACATAACCGTTCTTACTTCGCTCTGACTCCACCGTTCAGGCTATGCATGCGTCCTTCAGGAATTCGTACAGATCGTCGATAAATGAATTAGTAAAAATTTATATGACAAGTTTCGCAGTATCGGTGCGCAGAGTAGCGACAATACAATGAACTCCTTGTGGCTGTCGGAACAGGAGTGTTGCGAACTCGAACTCTGAATACAGCCTATCAGGGCGATATTGAATATTAAGACAGAGATCGCCGCTGGCTGTTGGTGCGGGTCTAGATTGTCATTGTCAAATGTTGAAGGATCGTTGAAATTGCACAAACATTTCGCGTAAAATATCAACAGACACAAATCCAATCACGTCGAGGTCACCATTTGGTATGAGTTGTGTAACAACCTTCAAATTTGCTAAGGGATTAGCAAGTTTGAGGATAATAGAGAACGCAGATTTTCCCGACGAAGATGCTGAATGATGAGCTCTGGATATTCCAGTCGGGTGATGCAGTTTGTAGTCCACATCGTTTCCATGGCTGACGCCGCATATCGTCTTCAGGAATGGTTGTTTAAATATATCTTATCTGTTTGCGAACCAATCAGGGGCTTACTTTCCTAGTACGTAGGTGGTAGGAGTGGGTCGCTTCCTTTCTACCTCTTCCACCGCGTACTTTTCGGATCGTTGCACCTAGACTGGGGGCGGCAAGGCCCCGTCTCCGTTGGAGGGCTCGGCCTCTGGGGTGTCCTATGCTCGGCTTCTCCGCATTTTAGATAATATTGGGTCCCATACTTTACTCAGATGGAAACCTGAATCTCTGTTGATCAGCTGGCTGTTGGCGGTTCTAATAGCATCCGCCTGCCAAAAATGCTTATCGGAATCAAGAATCGTGATCACATTAAAATCCATCTTATGCCACGTAATAAGTGAATGTTCTCCTACTGCCCTTTTGGACATTTGTTTGAGATGGATGTTCCGTTGGTGCTCAACCATTTTTTCTTCTATGGTTCTTAGGGTTTTGCCGATGTATTTTTGGACACAGGGACAAGGAATTTGATAAATCCCTGGTTCCTTAAGCCCAATGTTGTCTTTGACGGACAGCAGAAGATTTTCGTCTGTGGCCGGAAAACCATCTTGATTTTATGCCTCCTAAGAACCCTGCTGATTTGGCCGGTGGCATGGCCAAAGAAGGGTAGGTAGGCTGTCCTCTCCGTTGGATCAAATTCCTTGTCGGTACGTTTTTCTCTCTTTCCTAAAGCGCGATTAATCTGTTGAGGAAAAGCGGTGGAGAATGGTCGGGTCCCAGTCAGCGGACAGGGTGGAACACCCTAATTTACCCTCCCGCTCCAATAAACCTCTCCTTTCTCCCAGAACTTTTTAAAAATAGTACAAAATTTTGTAACGTTGCCACATCAATGATGCTAATATTTTATATTTATGACTTTCAACCGCTCTCTGTGTTGCGCTTTCCAAGAGTTAGAAAAGGTCCACTCATTAATTATTTAAAAAAGGAGGGCACACAGATGATTCAAACTCTGGTGATAGGTTTGGAAGGGTCTGCACTGCCTTTTGCCATTTAAAGCAACATTTTGAAATCTATGAGTTGTCAAAGTCGAGGTATATGAAAGAAAAACAAAAAAACCCTGACTTTTTTCAGTTTTTTCGCCATACTGTGTGTATATAATGTCTTTAAATTTTTTCATTTCCATATCATAAAAGGGCATTAAATTCTGCGTAAAATGAGACCTTTAACAATAACATAGGTCAATCCTAATGTGCACAGTGAGGCTTCCAACTCAGGGCTCTACTATTTTGACGACGACAGTACCGTACTTTTTATATATTCAATTCAACTTTATCTAAATTCTGTACCTATTTTTCGGTTTTAGGGGAAAAAAAAGAACTATTTTGGCGCGTAGAAGTTGCGGGGGTGAGCTAGTTAATATTATTTTCTGTGTTCATTAAGTTACAAATAATGATATAAAATTTAGACCATTTTTAGAGTTGGACGTGTTTTTTTGTGTCACGGTCGTATAGACGTATAGTAGGCCCCAAAAGTTGAACACTATACTGGCCTTTTAGTCGCAAATACTGGTGAAACCGTTATGAAAACAACACTAAATGAACTGAAATGTGTATGGGAAGAGATCATAGGGCAGAAAACCGTTATGAACACGTACCGGATGTCACAGTTGATATACTTAAATCGGATTACGTGAGTTTTTCGAAACTTCTAATGATAATCGAACTCTCGAAACATTGTTTTTCTAGTAATACAGTAATTTTATAAAATTAAAATATATAAATAGTTTTAAAAATATTTCGACTTTTTCCGCTTGTGTGCAGCACGTGGCTCTTCTCTGTGCAGCATCCAACAGAAGTCATCCATTATATTTACATTCCACCGTTCTTGGTATCTTCGCCCCATTTCATTTATGTTCTGGTGAGACATCTCTCCTTACTCTTCACTCACTGCACCAAGATTTTCGGAAAAATAGTCCAGCTGTGAGTTCTAGAAATGCTGATTTAAACTTATTGAGCATCTCAAGACCTTGAAACTTGTCAGCATATTGTCTATGATTCTTTCGAAGACAGGATCTTTCTCGTTTCCCAAAAACTTTGCTGTTTTCTTAACGCCTTCCTTTACATTTTCAAAGTTTTCATCATAAGCTGTCGAATGACACAAAACCGACCAAAATGCCCTTCTTCAGTTTTGTTTCGGACAGCCCGGGAAACTTGCTGGCAAGATACTTACTTGTATCAACATATTTTGGCAATGCTTTGACAAGCAGCTTCATCATTTCAAGTTTTTCTTGGGCACTAGTTTTGGATACATTGCTGAGCTTTGACATGGCTGCCCCATTAATAGGGAAAACAGGGATACTAAGTGTAACCGGCTTGTTGTCAAAGTACCACAGAACGACTTTCAAGTTCCTACAGATGATCCACTTAAATTCCTTGTACCTCAGATCAAAGATAATTTGTCATACTTCTTCAAAGTGTCCAAACGGTATAGGCGTGTATTTGCCATTGTGGAGTAAAACAGTTTTTACACTTCTGTTTGATGAGTCAACAATTATCCGCCACGTGTTGTATATTTAACATTGTCATCAAACCATAGAAATTGGAGCAACATACAAGTTCAACGTCTTGGGAGAAATGATGCTCAATTTTTACTTATCTGTTTGTGAACAAAGAGAAAGAAGTAATGGGTGCAAACAAGTTCTTTCCTTGTAATCAGAAGCCTAGCAACAGAATAAAGTCTTTAGAAAGACTATACATCGTATCAGGACGTTTAATTCCGGTTGTGAAAATTGTTGGGGCCCACAGCAGTTTTCATCAAGAAAGTCGATCTCAGAACCTTCAGCTGAATCGCCTTCTGATGACGCTGCCAAATCTTCAAGTTTTTCTGGTAGTCCGGGTATATATTGCGAGAGCTGAAGTAGCAGTCATCAACGTGATTTCGGGGCTATCTACAGAACATAGGTACAACAAAACAAAACGATTTAACTTTACCTTCGAACCACGTGCGGAGTCCAGAATAAACTCCTTAGGCGGACCAAGATTTGTCTTTATCTCCAATCCTGACGCCGAAATGGGCAAAGTATACCTTCTTAACAAAGGTTGTGTTTTGTTGTTGTTTTCTGACTACCAGTTCACCATAAATACAATATAAACTATCGGAAGAATTGATTCAGCCTCTTGAAACCATGTTAATAAAGACCACGAAGAATGTTCGGACTGAACTGAATAAAAGGAAGGTCAAATTAAGGAGTGCGGCAAATGGAAATTCCGGGACCTCCAAAATTACTTAATATGGGAATTCCCGTTTTCCACACCTTCCACACGCTGCGTAATTTTGTTGATATGCGTTTCTTTTACTAATTTGTATCTTAGTTAATTATTTTTATACTTAATCCTGCCTTTGGAATAAATTGTAATGAAAGAAAAAATATTTCAATCTATTTTTTGTCGTGACCTTAACCTAGGCAATTCGGTTCGTGATTAATAATATTGCCCGGTGGATTTTTTTTTTTTGCATTTTTCCCGTACTCGGAACCCAGAAGTACTTACGAAACACACTCCACAACAAATGAGATGAAGTTTTTAGAGATCTGTTCACGGGTGAACAGCATATTAGTTTAATGTAACTACATGATTCACGAGTTCGCAGACTGCGTCTTTCTATTCTTTACTTTTTTTTCTTTGTTAAATAAGAACTCTCGTATTTATTTTATTAATACGTTCCAGAGCATAGTGTGTGTATATGAAATCGATCTCTTCAGGGGAATATCGAAATTTTACTGGTGGTGGAACAATAATCAAAAGATATAAGTGCTGAATGTTTTGATTTGTAATTGCACTTGTAAAGTAGCATAAATTGCAATTATAATATAAATTACGTCTTTGATACGATTTATTACTTGAGATATAACACTAAAAGATTATATATTTAAAGTCAATCAATATGATAGGCATTTGCTTACGCAATAAAAATATATTTTGTTAATCGAAGATAGTTCTTTCGACCCACATGACGAGCATAATTCATTCGTTGCTCATTTATATGATTAACTTTTCTATCATTCGGTTTGACAGATGACGTGTATTTTCACCGACAGTTAGTTCACAGTTTTCTTTGACACCGGAAAGTAATTATTTGAAAGTTTTATACATGTTTTGACGTTTTGAACATATTTTTTCTTGTTTGATTATGAGTTGACAGAATAATGATTAAACGTTCTTTAAATTAAATCGGCCATTGTTTCAAGTTTAATTTGGACCTCTTCCAAACAATATTTGCTAATTTCTAAACTTTTAGATTAAAGAACATGACCCAAACTGGACTTTATGTTCTAACAAAACCTAGTGGTATTTACAAAGTGTTGCCATTTATTCATAAATATGTTGGGAAAACGTTGTATATACAGTATATACCCACTTGCCAGAACTTACATTCTTTGGGGACATCTGCAGAAGTGTCAAACAATTTATGTCAAATTAGTCAGTCAGTTATAAATATCTATTCTCAAACAACTGGCTATGGTCATGGTTTAGATATTAGAGTGTTGTTATCAAGTTTGAAGAAACAGGTGGTAACTCGGATGAATACAAGACGTCGAATAGAAGTAATATTTTTTGACAAAATATATAAAACAGATGAAGTAAATCATTATATGACACAATACTTGATGAATGTAGAACCTTCATGTAAAGTTGTTACATTAGATGAGAACTGTAACTTGGATGTTGGAGAATTTGTTATGGAACCAAAATCTGAAAATATGATTGAAGGTGAAATTAAAATATGCCACAAAATGTATGATAATGTTGTACTTGGTGGTACATTTGATCGTCTCCACATTGGTCATAGAATTTTGTTTAGTGAAGCTATTTTGCGGTGTTCCAAGAAATTAACTGTTGGTGTCACTGATACTTGTATGCTAAAATGTAAGTTATCTGTGAATAGTGATTTCTCTGTATTGTATTTAAAACATTGTGTGCTTTCTCATTAAGTCTGTTTGTTTTATTAAACCCTGTTATAATATTTTGACAGGTTGAAGTGCTTCACATTGACCCCCCTCAAAGCCCTACCTCCCGATTCTTCAGAAGCTGAACTCCATTCTATTGGAACTTTCATTCCAACATGTCTTACAGTCCAGACAAAGCCCTGGACTCATTATCCTATAGATAGTTACCTACACCCCCCCCCCTCCACCGACCAACCCCTCCGCAAACTCCACCCCATCATCTGTCTCTCTCTACTGTTCCTTGATGTCATACAACTCCCATGAATTAATTCAAAAAAGCTCACTCCACCCACATTCGCCCCATGTATTATGCCTTTTGAGCAGATTCCACCCACAATGTATTTGGCTGAAAAAGCTCATTCCTCCTACATACAAATTTAAGTAAAAAAAATATTAGCCATGCATGCTTTTGGCGATATTACATTATTACAAGTCTGTGCTCAAATTGAGGGGGCTATGGGAGGAGCGACGAAGGGGGACGAGGCGACAGTACAAAACTAGTCCAGCTCCTACCTTGGTATATGTGTGTATGTGGTTTATGCATGTGTTTGTGTTAGTATTTACATATTGACACCTTTTAGGATGGATGAGTTTGAATGAGTCTGTGTGTGAGTGTTTGCATGTATTCCCCCCCCCCCCCCCAGTCCTTCCCTTTTCCCAGACCCTCATTGAGAGAGAAAGTTGGTGGCATGTATTGTTTAAGAACTAAGCTACCCACGCAGAAATTTTTTCAGCTAGCTGATCACTGGAAATGTCTGACTTTCTGATTAAGGGGACGGTGCCTCTGAAAATTTAAAGAACCGAAAACCTTACTAGGTGCCTGTAATCTGTGATCCTCAGGTAAGTCACCTACTTCCTATCTCTCTTTCCTGCCCTTATTAATTGTTTTAATTACCCTGACAATGTCATTTCCTGATGCATATATGTATAAACAGGCACCTTGTAATGTTCGGACGACTTTAAATTTTTGGAGGCACCGCCACCTTCATCAGAAAGTTAGGAAGACATTTCCAGTGATCAGCTAGCTGACGAATACATACATATATATTGAATTTAAAAAATGATATTCATGGACAATTAAAATAAAAGAGCTTTATAAAATCAACATAACTTAGAAAAACTTTTCCTCATAATCGGGCACTACACCTCAAAATAACAAAATGTTATCAGTATTTGTTGACTGTAAAGTCTAATGATCTTGTTAGATATTTAGAACTTTTATTAAGTCATCACAAAAACCAATTAAATAACAGGAGCTTTTGGCTTTATATGCTGTAATCGTTTGTTTAAAGATTATCATAATTATATTATTATTAGTATATCATGCCCAGTAGGGGATGTTTAAGCCATTTGTCCAATATTTAACCTGTCTTGACCAGAAAGCTGAAAGTTACTGTCATTTTATTGTGATGACCCCATAAAGGATTTAAATATCTAACAATTTGTTTAAGAAGTTTCTTACAACACATATCTGACTAATGAGCCTAAATGATTAACTGAAACATCCATATAAATTATAAGAATTATTCTTGTATATAATTTGCTATATTTTTTCTCATTCAGACAGAATAAGTTAAAATCAAATAATTTCCTTCAGCCAAGAAACTATGGGAATTGATTGAACCTTGCTCTGCACGTATCAGCTCTGTCCAAGATTTTCTGCTTGATGTTGAACCAAATTTGGATTATGAAGTTGTACCAATTGAAGATCCATTTGGTCCCACAAAAGAAGATCCAAAATTACAGGTAAATAGAGAAATTATTCCTGATTTGTGATTTTAATTTCACTTTTGGTGAAATGGTTTAATTCTTCTGAATACAATAGTTAAAACATTACTTGTTTATTAAGTTTACCACGTAAACTATTTAATTAATACTGTCAATACATACAACTATGTTCTAATAAATTGATTTAGTATATTAAATTCTTCTAGATGATTGTTGTGAGTGCAGAAACTTACCAAGGAGGATTAAAAGTAAATAGTGTAAGGGAAGAACGAGGATTATCACAACTTGATATTCATGTTGTAGATTTATTTGAACCACTGAATGGATCACGACATAAAGAAGAAGAATCAAAAATTAGTTCAAGTAATGAAAGAATGAACTTACTGGGTGAGCGGCTTAGAATTCCAAAAGTGAGTTTTTATTTAAAATTACAGTCATTATGCCTGTCATGAAAACTGCATAAATTTTCTAAATTGTTGTTCAGTTGTATCCAGTCATAGTGTTCACTGAAAATGGCATGAAAGGCAATGTTGATAAAGATTAAAAAAAAGGTTGAAGGATGACAACAGTGTTTGAGACAATTTTCAGTGATAATGTTGAAAATTATAATAGTTGTCAAGCAATTAAGTCAAAATTTTTAAATGTAAGAAACATGCAAAGTGTCTCCTCATCAGTATGTGGAATGATTAAAAATATTTGGATTTAAATGGATTGGTATTGAATGTACTTCAAAATCACTCTTTCTGTCATAGGTGTGAGTAGGGATACTGTATTTGCGGAAGAAAAGTATCAATATTTTACTCAGTTCTAAATTGGGATATTTATTTACATAGGGGAATTAAACGGGGAAAATATTGTTAAGGAAATATTTACTAGGAAATGAAGGGTTCAGTGAAGCAATCTGATCTCCTTAACTCAGGGTTAATACCATGGGCAATTCCACCCTTAAACGACCTGGATTGGAAGCCTTGTTACAGCTTCTATCTTCTTCAGCATAGGCAAAGTCATCAGTTCTGACAGTCTTCTCCTAGTGTCTGGAACTGAATGCATCTGCACAGCCTCTCTGCTGTGCCCTCCACTTAGATAAATCGATCTTTTTCACTCGATTTATCTATCCATGAAACCCCATTGGCCAAGGCCACTACACGGTATTTTTAAAATATTGTTTGTTTCGTTGATGTTTGGGATTTCTGAAAATGGTGCAGGTAATTTTTAAACATCTCCAAGGCACCACTCAACCTTCCACTGCGCCTTCAAGGAACCACCCGACCTTCCAATCCTTTGCTAATTTTTACATTACAACTTAATAAAATAAATATCGTGCTACAAATCCATGTTATCGATACCTAAAAATATTGATACTAGTTAGTATCAGATCAAGAAAAATATTTTTTGATGAAATGCTATTACTAATAAGTTTATCTGCTGTTTTCTTTTCGAATAAAACCAATCATTAATTACAAAATAATGTTCATTGAAAAATATGATTATTGTTTAAAGTATTGCAAAATGTCAATTTTGAAAGGATAGGTACATTCAAAGTAGACTGACAATTAATACTTAATGTATACATTAGAATGTATTTCTCCTGTACATTTTTTAATTACTATTCATTCTTTTTAACAAATAGAATCACATTTACGTTTCGATTCTGATAACTTTGTCATTTTTAATCTAGTATTAACAATTTTTTTCTCTTCTTAATTGATTATCTGTTTTTTATTTATACTTCAGTGGTCAGAAGTAGATAAATATAAAAATGTAGATGCCAATTGCAAAATCATTTATTACCTTTCAAAATTAGGATGGCTTGGAGACTTTTTTTAATAGGATGTATTTTGTATTTTTATAAATTTGGAACAGATATTGTAGGTCGTATGATTACTGACCACCTTCTTGAAAAATGAACACTATTTCATCCAGGGGAAATGCTCATAATATATGGTTAGAACTTGAATAATTGAATGAGCCTAAAAAGAGAGATATTCATCTGCTAAAGCACTAACATTAATCAACATTACAAATTATATCTGTTGTGTATATGCAATATCGACTCCATCTCGGAACCACTTGTCTTAAAACACACATTTCTATTCACGATTATATACCATGGATAGTATGTTGTGGGAGCTATCACATGAGTTGTTGCCTCTGCTGTGTACATAAACATTGAAAGGAAAATGCACACTGTACTTAATCAATGATACTATTTTATAGCCAACAAATCATTAGTGAAGGTCATTCCCTCAGTCCCCACTTCATGCCTGACATTAAATATTTTGGAATGTAAATCACATCCAAAACTCTTTACAATGTGATGAAAACGTTGTGTTAATTTTTTAGTGCAGTTTCAAATTTGCTTTTATTCTGGTATTTGTACTATTGTGCCCTATATATTTTTTCAAGTCTTCACATTAAATTTTATAAATAACATTCATTCTATCTTAGTTTTTACTTTTGCCTTCCATATTATTAATATCCTTTCTAATCTTATTTCTTAGGTGTTAGCAAAATACAATAAGTTAATTGGTATAGTCGTTTCCGTTTTCTTATAGCTGTGATTAGTTACATAAAAAAGAAATAAAAAAATCATTGTCTTGTCTGGCCCAGTTATTTTGTCAAAATTTACATTTTCAGTCTGTGAGCCAACTTGTGTTTCAGATTGATTAATGAGATACGGAGTAAAAATTTTCAAATAAAGAATCTACTTCAGAAAAATATTTAATCCCATTTTTGAAAGCAACAAAAATTGTTTATTCACATATTTTATAGTGGGCTTTATTCAGTTTTGAGTATTATACAATTTGGATTGCGGATTGTAGGTTGATTGTAGATTTTCAGGGTGTGGTAAGTGGCATATAATATACTATGTGTGTGACGACATCACGTTTCAATCATTAATTTATATATATATATATATATATATATATATATATATATATATATATATGCATCAGGAAATGACATTGTAATACAATTAATAAGGAAAGGAAAGAGACTCACCTGAGGTTCATAGATGGTAGACACCTTGTGAGGCCAGCCGATCACTGAAAATGTCTTCCAACTTTCTGATTAAGGGGGTTGTGCGTCTCAAAATTTAAAGAACTCCAAACCTCACCAGGTGTCTACCACCTATGAACCTCAGGTAAGTCACCTACTTTCTATCTCTCTTACCTTTCCTTATTAATTGTATGACAATGTCATTTCCTGGCGCATGCACACAAATATAAATATATATATATATATATATAAACAATTAATAATGACAGGAAAGAGTGAATTAAATTAATCCATCTGAATATTATAAATAAAATACAAAGAATGGTTAACTAACCCCAACTTTCATGGTGACCTCAGTTCAATAATTGAGATATTATAAAATACCTGTTGCTGCTGCATGTCTGGTCTCCAATTTAATGTATTTCATATATTTTATTTCAGTTGAATACAAATATTCCTCAACGCCCATACATAATTGGACTTACAGGAAATATAGCGAGTGGGAAATCATCTGTAGCAAAACGTTTAGAAAAGTTAGGGGCAGGCCTAGTAAATTGTGATACTATTGCTCATGGCTTGTATCAGAAAGGAAAACCTTGCTACAAAGCTCTTATATCAGAATTTGGTAATAAAATCCTAGATGCAAAGGAAGAGATTGACAGAAAGATATTAGGAAGTATTGTATTCCAAGACAAGGTAAGTACCAATTTAAATGAATTTTTAAACTTTGATGAAAAAATTTAATATTTCACTATTTGTAAATTAATAATGTCATTCATTATGATAAGCTAAAATTGATCTGAAATGTATATTTTTTATTTCCTGGTAACTTTTAATTAATATTTCTTAAATAGAGTATATTGTAATATTTTTACAATTTTATTTATTCACTCACATTGTTTCTACAATTTACTTAATTAATTTGCTGCAAAAAATGTACAAAATTTTTTTCTGTGTGCACATAAGAAAAATAAATTTGAAAAATCTTTTTCATATGCATGATATATTTAATAATATGGCATAATTAATATTAATATATCCTGGCATGGGGGCCTTTGTGTATTAATTCAACACACTCAATTATAACTTTTAATGTTACAATATAATGTGTTAAAATAACCAGATGAACTTTACATGTAATATATGCTTTAGGAACAACTTGTGAAGCTTAATAACTTAGTTTGGCCATTGATAATAGAAGCTTCATTGAAAGAATCTGAAGCACTTCACTCTAATGGTCATGATGTTGTTGTTATGGAAGCTGCTGTTCTTCTTCAAGCTGGCTGGGATGCATTCTGCCATGAAGTTTGGGCCTGTGTCATTACAGAACAAGAGGTCTGTAAGAGGATAATTGCTTATGTTTCGAAGTTTTATATGTATGTAGTAAGTGAAGATAAGGTTACATTGTAACAATAATTAACTCATTTGTATTGGAAAGAGAGATGGAGAGTCGATGACTTACCTTAATTCGAGAGTAGGGGTTTGCCAGACTGATAAACATATACATGTCAAATCTTCAATATCCTGAGCCCCCTTCTTCAAAACAGTGTAGTGTAGCAAATGGCGGACATGCTATCGATTTTAGGTTAGTCAACTGCTGCTCTCTATTTCTCTTTCCTGTCCATTTTAATGTCATATTTTCTTTCCTTGCTTCATATATTGTGATGAATTAATTTTAAATATTATTTATGCAATGGAATATTAATTAGAATAGATTAATTAAAAATATTATTTAGAAAAACTATAAAGAGAGCTGTGTATAGCTTTAGGAAATAATTATTTCTTTGATTCCAATATCGGCTGCTTCTGCATATTTAAAAATTTCTATTCAGTCTTCCTCACTCCTATCAACAGGAGTTGTGAGTGATAGTTGTTCAATACCCTCACAGTTACCTCATCATGTCACGAGGAACTTGCGAATAAAATTTGATTGAAATAGCTTGATGTGATTAATACCATAAGTGGAAATTTGTTTTACCCTTTGTTAACCCCTCTAAGGCCTCGGGTACAATGAAAGTGGCAGGGAGCAGGTAGTTAGAGCGGCACCACTCACTTTAATGTTCCAATGTAATTCAATGGGTTCGCGGTTCCACTGGCTACTTCAAGAGTGGGCAGTAGAGCGGCATATTTTTAAATTTACAACCCAAATTGTACACAAAAAAATGTTTGAAGAAGCAACATGAAAGCTATTGACAAAAAGTATTTATTCAACATAAATATTGGCTGATTTTGCATATTTAAAATTTCTGTCCTGTACACCCATCTGAGAAGGGCGGAACTGCAATTTGAGTTGCATGTTTGTTCTGAGAATCAAGCTTAAAAGATTTTCATGGCACTGACTTCAATATCAAACTTGACTGTTAATTGTTATTTTCATGTCCCCCTCCCCCAATGAATACTTCCCTTCAACGCTGTACGGGGTTGAAATTATGTTCAAACAAATTCAGTGGAAATACTATCAAATAAATTGACCCAAATATTATATTTAAAGGAAATAACTGCTTTTTATAGATACTTAAAAATATTCGCCTCCACTTCCACCTCGAAGTGGTGGTAGCTATGTCTTACCCCGACAACATGATTTGTGAGTCATTAAGGGTATGTGCTCTAAATTGTTCCATCTATTAAAGACAGTACGTACTAGTTTGTTTTACCTCCTTCCCGGTGATGAACTATAACTTAAATTACATTTTAATATCAGAATTAAATTCATTACACCAGTTTAGAGCTCAATCTCTATTCTTTTCTCTATATTTTTATGTGATGGGGTTGAAAATATTTGCAAACAGTATCAGAGGACACACTATGAAATTAATTGATCCAGAAAGATATTTATTATGGAAATATTACCAGTTTTGCTTATTAAAAAAATTTCTGCTCCCTCCACCCCAGGTCCTAGGGGTGCTAGAAGTCTTATGCTGACAGTGCTGATTTCTGGGTTGTAAATAAATGTGTACAAAACTAGCTCAAAATTGCTTCATATGTTCATATTTGTATCTGGAACATACACGCACACAGGCAATTTTATTATAGAGATCCTAAAGTGTAAAGTGTGTATGGAAGGCAACCTTTGGGTATGTGAAGGAGGATGATTTACATTCCCAGGGTTGGAATGTAGTCCAGATGGAAAAATGAGTCAATTTTATGTGGTCCAAGAAAATAAGATCGTCAGGAGTGGGTTTGGATATTGGAGACAGCGGAAAGGGCCCAGGATTGCACCACCTTTCTTTCACGCTTTCCTGTCCTATCAATTATTCTGACAATATCACATCCTTACTTGCATTCATACATGTATTTACTATTTTGTTCACAGGCTGTAAGAAGATTATGTGAACGCAATAGCCTCACAGAAAGTGACGCCAAAGATCGATTGGCTTCTCAGATAAGTAATGTGGAGCAAGTTGCAAAAGCACATGTTGTGATATCAACATTATGGGATCCAGAATTCACACAGATACAAGTTGAAAAGGCCTGGGCACAGCTTCAAAAATTTTTACAACAATTGTGAAATGTTTACTTTATCATTTTATATGTACATTGCTGGAGCTTAGAAGATTAAATTTCATTAAATTTATGTCAGAGGCATTCCACATCAACAACTCTCTAAAAATAATGAAACTAAAAGAAGTAAATTATGTTTTACATGTCTATTGATAAAAACATTACTGTAAATACTCCCCAATTGTTAACTAATAATCAGAAAACCAGAAAAAAATTAATGCAATATATTACTTGAAACTTTATTATCCACATATAGGTTTTCTAATTTAAGAAGCCTTACAATTATACCATTTTCCCCAGTCCCCCTTCTGTGTGAACAAACTGGTTACTTTCACTTCTTTGCCAAGCACTCAAAACATTATGCAAGTGTTTGAGCCATGTGGATGTGTTTGCACCATGCCATCTGTACACATTTGTTAACAATGCAACAAATTTGTCAGGGCTACTCTCTTAAAATTGTAAATATGTTATAAATTGTAGGGAAACAATAAGACTGGCCAAAAAACACTGGGTGGTTAGCTTTACCTCGCCAACACTGCAGGGCAGTCAAATCCATCAAATATTTTCTAAAGGTGTGTGTTCATAGGAAGTGACGCAGATATTGAATTAAACAAGCAGACGGCAATTTTGTGTGTTCTTGAACTTAAATAAAATCCTAACATTGTGAACACTTCTGGCATATGAGAATAACCAAAATTAAAAATACTGGACCACAGCTAATCTTAAAGAATTGCATGAAAAACTGCTTCACACTGAAAGGTGACATGGAACATTATTAGATGGCACTACATAAGTGTCAGTTTCCAGCATGACATCTCTTATTTTTAATTTGCCTGACCAGATCTGATCTCACACCAGACTATTTTGTTCACAGGCTGTGAACAGAAATTACTCAAAACCCCCTAATCACCTCAGCTCTGCTACAAGAGGCTGGCTTTTGGAAAATCACAGGCACTGCTATTTGATTGTGCACAATCTGCCAAACTTTGAAAATTACTATACATCAAATCTATTTTTCCTGTGTTTACTAGGGTCTAGTAGCAAATGTAAAACCACTTTAATGTCATGAAAATAAAATATGGGATAAAATATAGAAAAAAGTCCAATTTTTAAATTTCACAAGAACTTGACATTTTGGAGCCAGTGTTCAAACAATCGTGAAGATGAAAGATTTTAATCTATTCAAAATTTTGAATATTCCAGACTTGCTAATTTATTGTAGACAATAGAATACTTCCATTTTTTGTGTTTCATTTACATTTAGTCTTTGATATACTTTAAGACCAGCTAAACTTTCAACGGTCACTTGCTGGGTATGGTGTTTAATAAATAATAAACATGTTTATAGACTAAGATAAATTTTATTATAAAAATTCATAGTGTTTCAATTTTTACTTTGCTTGCTTTGAAAATTCGTAAAGTGTTATCTGTTCCACCAGAAACCATTAGGTCAGGCCTTGACCAGTCACAGCACAGAACTTTATCTTCGTGCCCACTTAAATCAAAAAGTGGTGCTTTAGGGCTAGAAAAATTAGAACACGAGTTTAGAAACTGCTCCTATTGTATATATTTATCACAATTATAATTGTATAAAAATTGATAACAAAACATTAAATTATGGACAATTTCATAACTGAAATCCAATAATTCAGAAACAAAATTCAACATGCATATAATTTTGTATAAGAGAAGCCTCCATAAATTAAGACCAAACCATTATTAACTCTATATAAATAAAGCTGTTAGTATTAATCAGACAAAATAATGTGACACTCAATATATTAGTCATACTGTGGAAAATATATCATGAAGCTGCATCCATTAAATATTGGCATTTTGTCTGTGTGTGAAACACAAATAAAGATAAAGCTTCATAAATTGTGTTAGATTAGAGACAAAATAGTACTCATACAAATTTGATTAAAACAAATTGTTGTGTTATACAGAAGAGCTAAAAGCCTCTTGTAAATATTGCTTTGTTTAATCCATTTAAAATTAATATAAAATCATATTTCTACACAGCTAAAATAAAAGATAGCAGACACGAACACCTTTAAACTTGCAGCAATCCGCACTTAACAGAATTTATAATGTAATTCAAAAAGAAAATTATTACAATTGAAAAGTGGTATTTATGAGGCATTCCATTTAGCACTTAGCAAACAATTGTGGTTGATTTCTCACATTTTTTTTTATTATTCAAGCTTATTGCTATTAAGTTATTACCCAAATTGTTATCCTGTTACTAATTAATTTTTTATTGCAAATACAACCCCACCTTTGAAGAAAGTGGACAAGTAAAGCACTTAAATTAGTCAAGAATGATATTTTATTTCAATTGTGCACATTACCTTCGGGAATCCCACAACTTCACTTGCTCATCATGACTTCCTGATATGAAAAGATGCTCGTCAGTTTTAGACCAGCGAACGCTTTGTACCCAATGAGTATGAGAAGTAAATGTATTTTTAATCAGCGAGCCCTCTGCAAAAAAGAAAAGGAAAGTAAATTATCACAATTTTAGAAAGCATGTTGTGAATGTTTTTAATCTTACACTTGTTACATTGAAAAATTTAACAGCTGGGTGCAAATAATGAAATGCATGTTGTGTTTTGATGCTAAATTTTTAATTTGATATAGCCTTGCATATTAAAAAAATGGAAATCATAGCAAGTCTTTAGATGATACAGATTATTTACCTTTTGATCTGAAATCATATAAACGTACATGTCTGTCTGCTGAAGCAGTAACAACTGTTCTATTCAGTAAAGACCAATCAGCGTCAAAAAATGATTTGTTTCCCACTATTTCAGACTTCATTCCACCTAACTCTGCATCCCAGAGTTTTAATGTATGATCCCACGAAGATGTACATATTTCATTTGAGTCCGTCCATACTGAAGCCGATACACATTCTTTGTGTCCTTTCAGAGTTAATACAGGTGTCTGCAAAACCATTATTTATTAATAAATACATAAATATTTGTAAAGTGAAATTTCGGGACAAAATTATCTTAAGATACAAATTATTCAATTTAATTAGAAACATTTACAGCCCAATTAAGCAAAGATGCCATATGGAATAAAACTACTATCTAAGAGGATACAACAAATCTAATCAACTATTTATGATTGCTCCATAATGTAATTCAAACATAACTACATGAAAATAACACAGTAGTGCCTCAGACTGCATTGATATCATTACATGAAAGGGATTGTTTAAAGTAGAGAAATGCCTCATAAATGTGCAATTTACAAAACAGTAAAGAATAAATTAGTAATTATTCATTTAATGTGAGTTTTGGAAATTGAACATTCCTGATTAAATGTTTGACCATTTATTTCAGTGAGAATCTCAAACTCCATGAAGACCCACACAAATTCGAAAATGGTCATTTAATATCCAGAACATGTTGGAATTCAGATATTGTTTTAGCTCAACATTTTAGGATTTAATATTTACCTCATCCACTTGGTTAAGGAAAGACTGAACCCTAAAAATTAAACAAAACCTGAAAATACTGTTCTTCAAACTACTTATCACAATCCACATAACATGTCAAACCTTTTACTAATCATCATAGACACTTCATTATTTAAAAATACAACTTTCTCCATTTTCAATAATTATGAATCAAAAAACCAAGGATAATACTACGAGAAAAAGAATTGGGAATTTACACTGTATTTCAAGTGGAAAATTTAGCGTCACCGGCATTAGTGCAACTTTTTTCACGAAAAAACCTAAACAATTTGGCGTTTCATTAAATATAAGTGAACATTGACCCATTGGTCTATCTATCAACAGAACTAGCATAATAAAATAAATGATATCTAAACCAGTTTCATTTGGTCCTCTAGAGTAGAGAAAATTATACACAAAATTTAGAGTGCCTTACCACCATTGAAAAACTGAATGTGTTTGCTTTCACAATAAACACTCAACTATGAAGTTAAAAATTATTAGCGTACCCTCGTCTGAGATTTTCCTGAGTCCATCTTCATCCTCTTCGATGAAGATGCTTCTTCACTTGACAACTCGCTTGAAGCTATAACAAAATAATTAGAATTCAATACTCTATTGAATAATTTTCTCACAAAAGTAGTAAAGCTCTGCAGATGCTGGATTAAACAAAAAAAACTACTCTAATTCAGAAAGTTAAACATCACATTATTCAACTTTAAGGCAACAATTTTATTACATGTTGGACAAATCATTTACATGAATCTCATATATAAACTTCTGTATTATAGTATGTTCATCCCCCCCCCCCCCCACTTTTAGACTGGAAATGTACCATAAAGGAAACTTGTGCAGTTTAACTTGCATAACAAAAATTATACTTTGTTTCCACAATTTAAATAAGTACAATATAGTGCAATAATCTCATTTATAATTATAAAAATATAAGCAAATATTTTTAATTAAAAGAAAACTTAATGGAAATAAGTCTCTATACTTACTGGCAGACCAAATTTTAAGTAAGGTGTCCCAGCCTCCTGTTGACACTAGTATACCATTAGGACTAACTCCTACACATTCCAGTCCCCTTTCATGACCGCGGCATACATGAATGCAATCCACAGCATTATTTGTTACATTCCATTCCCAAAGCATCGCTGTCTGGTCATGTGAAGCACTAAATTTTTTAAAAAAAGTTAATATTAGGAGTTCTGTACATGAATGCATATTACACATTGGCAGGAAAAACTGGCACCACTCCACAAGACAGACCTCTCTGAAGTGAAAAACCATTCATGGTTTAAGCTATAGTTATTAGAAATAAATCTACTTATTCGGCATACTAAAAATTACCTTTTCAATTGTCCAAAACATGTAACTTAATACTAAAATGGTCAGTCCATAAACATACCATAAATTTGTTCATTGGCATGTTAAAGAAAGTAGTGGTCAAAATATGTCCAATAGTTCAATAAAATCCTGGTGAAAAATGACTTGGAAATAATCCCAGAGAGTAAGTTGTAAGTACCTTAGTAAGTAATGAAACATGAAAAACTAACTAAAAGTAATCTACAATAAAAACCTGTATTCAAATATGGTTGAATTCTTGATATAGTGTGGACATTTCGTTACATGAGGATTCTGTTTGCAATGTGGCTCAAGTTTGTTTTTAGCTAGGTGGACACTTAATACTTACTTATCCAGCAAATACACCAGAAAAACTTTGATTATTGAAAACAGTTCTTATTCAATAATACCACCACACACAGCCTCATTCCTACCATCCCTTGATAAATTATTTACAAGTAATACTAATATATTACAAACCTGACAAAAGATGCTTTGGAATCGTCCAATGAAACCCATGCTATTGCTTTGACAGGACCTCCATGACCAGGAATTGTCACTTTGTGCTTGCCTTTTACTGTCCAAAGATGAATTGTGTTGTCGTAAGAGCCAGACAAAATCCTAAAATTTTATTTTAAATTAATAGAACATTTAACTAATAATTATAAAGCGTGTTGCAAAAAGAATTTCAGGTTTCCACACTGGAACTACAGCAATTAACAGAGACATTTCAGTTCACTTTGCCTGGAAGATGATGACAAAGCTTATGGTTGTTGAAACATCAGTTAAATTGCTATACCCTCGTGGAAAACTTTTGAACTTTGATAAAATTTATTGCTTTGTAAGCATAATTCATTCCATAAATGGCTTGCAATCCAAAGAAATCAGATCATGTGAAAATATACATTTAAAGATATGAAATAGTTGTGAGACAAACACAATACAGTTATTGTTTTAATGATAAGAAAACAATAACTTGAACATATTTTCTTATAAAACCAACTGAAGGGGGTACCTTTAAAAATTCAAATTGTTTCTCTGAGATGTGGTAGTTTTCTATATCATCGAAGGCATGCTGCACAGCATTATAGTAGATCCACAGATGTCACACCCCCTCCACCCAATGGAGGGAGAGATAGTATTTCAAAATGTGCAACAAAAATGAAGGAAAATTTGAAGCTAAATAACATAATTGAAATAATAAATAAGAAAAATAAATTTATATAATGTATAAATTCCTCTCGGGTTTCCAACCGGGTCAAAGATTTTTACAGTGACATTTCGATGGCTTGCTCTGCCACCATCTTCAGTACACATGCCATTTATCGGGAAAGACCTCGAACTTAAATTTATATATTCTTGACATCAATTTACAATTTTGATCAAGGAGGGGGTATCTCGTTAGTAGTATTTAGTTTTAATGTTTTATCTATATGCGTTAGAAAAAGTTCTCCATTAAGTTATGCTGCTTTGTCATATTAAGTGAAATCACAGTAAGGCCTGGAATACCAAATTATACATTATTATACGTCGGTTTCCTGTAAAAAAGACTGCTAAAAGTTTTGAAAGCTAAACAGTTATGCCAAATAGTTTGCTCTTGCACAAATTTTATTGCCTATGTAAACTAAGACTATTTTTCAACACAAATAAAGAGTTGTATGTTCTTATAGACATAGAGAAAGTGCCAAATGAAGGTATCAACAGAAAAAATTGTAAGCTAATTGGGTATTTAAGGAGTTAATTATTAAACAAATTAGGAAACAGAAATATAAAATATTACCATTTGTCTCGTGTCTGAACAGCAGATACCCAATCATCATGCATAAGACAGTCTTGAGGTTCTGGGGCTGGATACCTCTCCAAATACTCAACTTCTACTGTATCTTCTGTGGACACAGAACGGTCTTCAATGTGCTCAACTAAAGTTGATCTAAGAAACTCTCCACAAACAATAAAATCAAATTCGGCATCATTCCAATCCCCAGGTGTACTTTCTGAAAAATAGAATGAATAAGTTATTCAATTGCATTACCTTGGTGACAATACTTATAATACATATAAACCAGAACATGATATAACGAAGTGAAAAATAATGATTATCTAACACTAGAAGTGACTACCTACAGTTCATAATAAATTAAATTCCATATACTTCTAAAGATATGTTTATATATTCCACGTTACTTCCACAAGAATTACTAATTGCTAGTGGTTAATATTTCGAATTGTTCTATTCTGTGTGAACATACCAGTAGCACATTTGCAGGCAGACTATTCCATTCCCAAATTGTTCTACTTAAGAATGAAAAATTACCTAAATCAGTTTGCTGTTTCTTCTGCCTAATCTTGCACCAAGAATCACTTTTAGAAATGCAAGTTAGAGGTAAAAGATAATCCTTACATTTCCTCAGGCCAGTTCATTAATGGTTCTCCAGAATAATTCAAATTATCTACTCCATTTTCTTCTATACACCAAAGTTTCTAACTCCGGTAGAGTTAGGATCAGGTACCTATTCGCCAAATATTTAATAAATTATTTCGCAAATAAATGATGATAAACTCAACGTACGAATTTTAGTGCTTAACAGATCCTGAACTTTCAATTTCCTCACGTGATAAGTCTTTGCAAAACGTTACTCCCAAGTACTCGTATTAATAAGTCCCTTCAATGCTAACTCGTAAACTCGACAATTTTAAGTTCTGTAAGACTAATAGTTTTATACTTTTAATAACTTATTTTGTACAGACAAACTTTAGAATTGTTTCCAAATCCGACTGAAGTGTATAAACATCGTTTGGCTCTAGCATTACCCTACAACTCATTTATCATACAAAAACTATAGGAGTAAAACTATAATGAGTCTAATCCTTACCTCTCAACAGCTGATTTATTAGAGCATTCAGTTCAGTGCCGGTTACATTTGAATTGACGGAAAACGGCGTGTCTGGAACTGCATACCTACAAAAAGTAATTACACATGAAAAAACATCCTCCGAAGTATAAAATATTCGATATAAAAAATTTGTACTAAAATGACATACTGTTGTTGCTTCGTTATTAATCGTATCTGCAATTCGGCGGACATTTTTAACCTCAACTATCCTTATACATGACTATGTTTAAATACTAATGCATTCCAGCATGCTTATCCCATACTCTCTTCAGTTTACACTGACGTCATAACAGAATTCGAAAGTTATATATGAAATTTTCATACTGAAAAATTTAAGTGTCAGTCACTACGGTGAAATAAAGAAATTAGTCGCTAAGACATACCCTCTTCAACAAGAGGGCCGATAAATAAAAGAATAACAATTAATTATGACTGAGATACTTGCAGAATGAAGTAGCAATTAAACAAATGATTAAAGTTATATGCTACAGGAAGTTATGCATCAACGATATCCCATTCCACTTAAAAAATAAATAAATGTATAACTGAAAGGCCAGATTTTATAAATTACTTATGAAATCTCATTAAAATATAGAAAAAGTAAGAACAAGAAGTTCTCGGGATTTCATCCGGGTTATGTCAATCATTAGATAGCCTTCAGGTAACTGAAGACGATGGCGGAGATAGCCTTCGAAACGTATCTAATGATTGACATAACCCGGGTGAAATCCCGAGAACTTCTTGTTCAGTCTATCCACCGGGAAAGCCTACATTCTCTAATAGAAAAAGTACATAGGGTGAAAAGCAAAGTGAAAAAATACAAGCTGTTCTCAAGTTATATGTATTAATTAATACATAAAGTCATATACTGAAATTGAAGGAGAAGTAGTAGACATTATGGAACTAAACAGGACTTGAAAACTACTATTAGAAAGATATATTGTATGCTTAAACTCAAAAGCATTTATAATTAAATATCTCTTTGCTAAAACTAAAGGAAGGTCGGAAAGAGGTAAGGTAATGCAAGAAAAAAGAGAAGGATAGTTTGAAAATGTAAATGAGCAATAAATATACTTCCCGTACTGCGACATTAATCAATAGGATATAAAAGTCTCTGTGTGCAATACGGTTAATAAAAGTAGAACTATTCATAAGAGGATATAGATAAGAATTCACAAGTACCTGTCCGGATCACCGAAAGTCCGGATTAAACGGAATCAAGTTTAAAATGTATCAAAAACAAGTTTTATTAGCAAAATAAAAAATTTTTATTGATAAAAAGCACAGCATATAAATTTATAGTTTTGAATATTTAAAGCGAGCGAATGAGTTTATTGAGTTGTGGTACTAATACCACTCATACGTGTTTTCAGATATTTGCAATAGAACGTCAAATATTTTTTCTAAATAATAACGTAATGGTTTGATTACGTCAATTCTGTTGGACCATCGCGTAGCACTCAAAGTTTTTAATTTTAAGTCTGGTAAATGTTTCAAAATGACCGACCATGGTTTTTGTAGACCATAAAAAGAAAAATTTATTGAATTATATCAAAGAAATTAATAGTTTAGTGCATCATTGACTATTAAATTTAAACTATGAACTGAGCATTGAATGTAAAATACACAGTTTATTGATTTCAATTTTTATCTGCAACCCATTATTGTGTTCCCCAGGCCTGTTAGACGCGTTGTCGTAACCCTGCTCGCGCACTTTTTGAATTTCAATATTTAATAGTGAAAATAAATTCAAAACAAACTTTAATAAACCCTCGTCTGTTGTATTGGCAATTGGAGAAAAGTCAGGGAAGTGTTCGCATACCTTTTTTATTTGTATTGTTAAGATAAACATGGTTACTGTTATTCGTTCCACATGGCTTGCATCCGGTGTGCAGTCTATCATGAAAAATATTTCGATTCTCAGAATTTGTCCATAATATGACTATTTATTGCTGTGTCAAATGATTTTAATTATTTAAGTACATGTGTTGTTTAGCATTGCATTAAAGTGGCACATTTTACGCAAAAATCCCAACCCCGTGTTATCTCAGATTTTTCTTATCGGAGGTAGTCTCGATCCCAATTTCCTCGTACTGTAGAGCGAAGTAATGACAATGTTAGTTTATTCAAGTACAATATTGCAAAAGAAATTCGAATACAATGATCCACGAACACAATCAGCAGTAAATTCATACATGTTGTTGTAGATGTGGTATTCAGTCCTTAAGACTGGTCTCTTGCAAACCCTCCATGCTAACCTATCTTGCGCAAGCCTTTTCATTTCCGCATAACACGCACATTCCACATACTCCCTAAGTTTCTTAGCGTATTCCAACCTTGGCCTCCCTTTTCTGTTCTTACCACACACACTTCCCTCTAATGCTAATTTTAAAGACCCTCATGTCTTAAAACATGGCCTATTAATCTATCCCTTCTCTTGGTCAACGTCCTCCACATTGCTCTTCCCCTACTCTATTTCCTCGTTAGTTACTCTATCTGATTTTCAGCATTCATCTATGAGTAAATTCCTCTTTTTTGTGAAAGCCTTTCTTGCCTGTGCTATCCTACTCTTTATGTCTACTATACTTCTACCACCCCTAGTTAATAACGCTTCCCAAGTAGCATAATTCCTTAACCTCCTTCAAAATATCCCTTCTCAATCCAAACACTATTTGTTATTCCACTGTTTGCCCTACTACACTTCATTAGATTGGTTTTCCCTCTATTAATCTTCATATTGAACTCTTTCTCCAGGACCCGTCCATGCCATTGTGGTTTCCAAGTCTTCTTCTGATTCCCCTAATACTACAAACCATTGGCAAAGCATAGGGTTTTTATTTCTTCCCTTTGCAGTATGATTCCTTTTCCATATTCCATTTTAAGTTTCTTCATCACCATGGGTGACAGACTGCATCCTTGTCTTACTCCTTTATTGATTACTGCCTTATTTTCTTGATCTTCTATTCTAATTACTGCTGCCTGTCTTCTGCAGAGATTAGAGGTTATGTATAAATTATACATACAGGACCCTAATAACCTGGAATAATTACAGATGAAATATTAAAATTAATCTGACTTAATATTGTAAATTACTCATTTCAAAAGCAATGTGATTGAGGAAATTGAATAGCAACTTTTCATCTGAAATAACGATGAAGTTAAACGGAATATACCATTAACTCAGGCAATTATAATATAAATAGTGAGAAATTATATTAATATAATGACTGCCAGTTTATGTAGGTTTTTGACCCGATTGGTTATTATTTTTTTGTTATTGACTGATATCAAAACATGTAGGATGCTAATGGATTTGTTTCCCTCAATTTCAAGTTGGGAATATATGTATTTCAGTTATCTAATAAGTAATGAAGTTTAATTATAGGAATTTTTCAATTTTTCTTTATTCAAATAACTGACCAACAAATAAACCGTTTGATGGGCAACCCATTATTTCCTTTTTCTTTGCAGAAATTGTAATGAGATACTTGTAATCTTTATGCATCTCCACATTAGACTTCAAACCAATATGGTGCTATAGATATGTAGATGATATTTTCTGTATCACATCCAAAATTAAACTTTAGATAAGCATAATGTTGTATATAAACTTTATTGTTTGGATTGCCAAGAAACATATGTAGGGCAGACACAATTTTTTTTTACAAATTCACATCTCGGACAACATAAAGAACAGTAAAAGCAGTTCTTAAAATAATTTTCTTTTGCCTTAACACACTAATGAATAACCACCAAATAGATGTGAACCATGTCAAAGTTGTAGATGAATAAAATTATTTCTCTTTTCAAAACTTACTTTAATAACATATTACCTAATGTAATCCATTCTTATTTCCATTTTAGTATACCTGAAGAAGTCTCACATGAGACACGAAGAAACATGTTTTATGTTATTTAAATAAAATAAAAACTGACAAGTAGATAAGTCATTTAATATTTATTTAAATGACAGATAAAGTATTTATCTTAAATATTCTTATTTAGCCGATCCTGAAAATAGTATGCCCACCTTCCTTGAACTGTTCGAGCATGTATCCAGCACATGATACCTATATCTCTGTTTCACCATTATGCAGTTCAATTGGTACCTGTCAACATCCCCCGGCTGTGTCTTCTTTCATGGTTGAACCAGGTATGTGTTACTACTAATTTGTGCTCATATGTCTCCCCTTTCATTCCTTTCACCAAGTACATACTCCCCCACTACTTAAGTTTCTCTTCCCTTTCCTATTCCTGTGTCCAATAAGCCGTTAACAAATTCTGGTTTCCTTTCATATACTTCAATTTCTTCACACACTTTCTCAATCTATTCTTCCTCTGTAGCACTTACGTTGCTCATTTATGAACCGCCTTATCAAACATTAGTCAAATCAGCATATATATCCACCCCTGAATATATTGTTGCTTGAAGTAGTTTCTGTATGTATGAGCAAAACCTGGAGTGAAGGTAATTCACTTCTTCATGAGAGAGGAGATCACTTTTTAATATTTTCATTTCAACCTCACTTCAGCAATAAACTTATTTTTGAAGGTGCCATAAATCCACATTTTACCACCGGTGTTATGTTAACTGCTTCAGTAATTATTATTTTTGTATTCACATCTGCATTAACAAGCAATTTCAGTTTACTTTTGATGTCTGTTTTTTGAATTCCAATATCTTTCTTCAGAGAGTAACGTTTGTCACATTCTTCATGTTACAAATGTAGTCTTGATAGTGAAAATGCACCTTATAATTAGCCTTCAATAGTACGTATGTAATTACTATGCTTCCTTTTTAACTTCATGGAATATGATTTAATATTAATACATCTCCCATGTGGAGTATTAAAGGTTATAGTTTTATAAAACTTATGAATTCTGTATGGAAGTTTTAAATTAATATAGGTATATAATTGATTTCAACTGTTTACAGAAATCCTGTGTCATTTTAATATGAATTACATTCAATGGTCATGTAACAGAAATGTAATATTTGGCCCCTTATGTTACATAAGCTCATTTGCAAAATTTTTCTTCACTGCTGCTTTCCTTACACTTTCCAGGACAAGGTATATTAAATTTACACCTTACATGATTGTTCTAATGTAAAATACTATCTCATCAAGTCCAAAAGTAAGAATTATGTATTCTTTTCACTGTGTACTTATAATAATGTGCTGACATTAGCCATTATGTTATGAAATCCTGAAATAATACAACATTAACTGAACTATTTGTTCAAAGTCAAATGAACATTGAAGACTTATTCACGAGTAATGTTTTCATACACTTCACATAACTTGTGTGTGTTTAGAAACTATCTCTTTATAATTATTTAATTTATTTCCCATTACTGGCAATGGAACATGAATGAATCATTGCTATGGAAATTAACAATATGCTCCTGGTGGAGCAGCTGCAGGCATTAAAAATTATACCAGAGGGGGGAAAATACTGCTATGGGGGAAAGCTGCAACTTGCAACTAATAGTAAGTGCAACGAAGGTTATGTGTGTGCTTGCAAGAATAAAGTAATTCAACAAACTTTGCCAATACGAGGTGATGCTGAAATCGGGGACATTTTTTGGCCAATCGAAATTATGAATAATTGACATTTGTCTACTTATGGGTGAATAATCTGTCTACCCATTATAACAAAAAATAAGTGAAAATTAGTCCAACAACCACAGCTGATTGGTTGTCTTTTTGTAGAGAGGTTTTGTATTACGCCTTCAATATTTTTATAAGATTACTGGACAATCAGCAAGTTGAAATACAAAAACAGCTGCTGTATTTCCAGCGACACTAAGAGTAATCATGGTTGAATCCTGAATTAGCATACTTAATGTTGGTTTTTGGAATAAAAGGCCTAAACATATATATTTATCCCGTGAAGAAAAGCAACCATCAGGATTTAAAGCCGACAGAGGTTGTTTAACACTTGTAATGGGTGGAAATGCTAAACTTTAAATTATGAACTTTGACAGTTTTTCATTAATAGCAATGAATCATCTTTGGTAATTGAATAAGAAGTTTTGGATGATAATTTTTCAAAACTTGGTTCATTGAAAAGATTTGCCAGTCAGTTGAACACTACTGCAAATTTTAAAAAACTGAAACCAAAAATCTTCCTTTTGATTTATAAAGCTCCAAGCCACTCAACACATTGTCTGACTTAACAATAATGTATCATAATTATAAAATATCCTATAATTAACTTAATGTCACAAAATAAAACTGATTTTTTTATTCACAGTTATTTCACTTATCACCATCATTTACATGTTAAAATGACCTCATTTAACGCTGTTCCGTTTAGTGTTTGAACCCTTTGGAAGACCATCCATGCATTAAGCACGGTGCATTAGAGACAGGCAATCTGATTCTGCATAGTGAGTGATCATTTATTCTGAAAAAAAGAGCGGTAGTTCTTTTGATTCACTCCGCACCTCTGACCTGAAAGCTATTTCCTGTTTGAACCACTCACACATGAATCAGATCATGTGGAGCTACCTGTTCTTTGAATCACTCGCTCATTAATCAGAATCTCTTTCATTTTGACAAGTTATTGTAGGGCGATTATTTCAGCAAAATTAAATGAAGTGGCACAAAATATTGTAACCAAATGCTAATATTATTTTCTCTTAACGGAGTGTGCAGAACATCAACATATAAATCCCTTCTGTAATCTATTGGTCCAAATATTCTCGTTAAATGTTATCCTATACATTTCACAATAACCTCATAAGATCATTTCACTCTATATTATACTTTTATTAACATTACTAATTCACTTCATTTTCTTATATTGGAGTAGAATTTGATTCACTTAAGTACAAGAATTCATCATAATGCTACTACAAAGGATTTATAAGATTGGTACAAAATATTGAGAGAAAATAAAAATACTGATAATACAGACAAAAGAAATCTAAATTGTGAAGCTGTAAGACTGATAACACAGTTCACAACATTTCTGAATATTTTTATTGAGTGGTAATCCATGGGTCGCAACTCTTCTTTAATAACATAGGAAGGGAGTTGAAACTGTGGATGTGGGAGGTATTAACAATTACAACATAAGCATATGTATGAATATTTCCAGTAATTTTGTCTCTCTAAAAAAATGCAAATCCATTCGAGACCACCAAATATCTCAATTATAAAAATAAAGTGCTTAGTGTCATTTATTTTATTATTCACTAATAAATACAAAAATGTCTACTTTCTGTTAATACATTTTATATGTATTTATATATAAGGAAAGGGAGATGGAAAGTAGATGACTTAACCCAAGGTTCACAGATGGTAGGCACCTTGTAAGGTTTGGAGTTCTTTAAATTTTTGGAGGCACCACTCCCTTCATCAGAAAGTTAGGAAGACATTTCCAGTGATCGGCTAGCCGATATATATACCTGTGTGTGTGAGTATTAAATTAAATCAATTGGCATCAAAACTAAGGAGGTGGCTTACCTGGAATTAAAGTCACCAAGGACAAGAGAAAGTAGAGACAATCTATAAGATGTCTGGGTGTGTGTGTGTATGTGCATATATATATATATATATTAAAATTATAAGTATTTTATTAGGTACATAGTAAAAAGACAATCAGTATTGTTTCTTCCCAAAATGGATCTTTATTGATCATGAGAAGGAATTCATTCAGCAACAAAACAGGTCGCACAGTATGGTTTTGTTAATATATATACAGTTACACTTTTTTTTAATTTTTAGAATGTTTGTTGAAGCCAAACTTTAAAGATTTTTGTAATCCACTTGCAGTCACCAAGTAAATTTCTTCATATCTTATGCTTTCATACTCATTAGGTTATTCATTGGAAAAACAAAACTCAGAAAGCCTGATGAACAGAGTTTTTCATTATTTTCAATAGGAATTTTCTTATAAATGTAACAAACTTTTGCTCTAAATATTTTATCACATTATATACTCAATAGAATTTTTGAAGCAATAATAATTAACAGTAACAAAAGAAAAGTTAAATTAATAACAATAAACTCTGCTCACTGAAGCCACAATTCTAATAACAAAATTCTACTGTGCTGAAATGCTTATACATCTCATGGAGACATACAATCTCAACAGCATTCCCCACAATTTCTCACACTGAAAAATGATTTCAATGTTACAATCATGTTAAATAAAACAAATGTTGCTGAAATATATGTTGTCAATTTTACCATAATGCAAGTATTTTCAAAAAGGCATAATACTTGCAAATATTACCCAATCATTGAAAATGTTATAACCTATGTTCATTTAGAGACTCTCGCCCCATACCAGCATACACACTGAAAACAATTTACAAATTTCTTCATTCAACTTAAAACATATTTGCACATGCACACATAAGATCCTATTTTCACTGAAAGGACTATCAAAACAAAACAAATACAAAATGAAACAATCTCTGTTCATTTTCTCAATTACCATAAACACAATCTCTAGTCTATTCTTGGCAGTTCTTGTGTTTCTCCTACAAATATCATCTACACTCACATAAACCAAAATTGAGAGTATGCTGCACATCTTCACTTTTCTCAATATTAAGTTTCTTCATCTTAATGTGATGCATATTTCTTTCTTAATCATCATAGGAAGACTGGAATGCAGACAATATTCTTTAAATTTCTTGCAAAGTCACATTCACTTTGAAATGTTTAAGCCCGACTCTTGAATGAAACTAGGGGCAGGGAACTTGACATTTTTCATCATTTAGCTTTTATAACTACATTATTGAGGCTGAAACATAGCACTGCAGTATTTACAAGGAACTTCATAACAGCAATAGCTCAAAAAATTGATCAGCTATTAATTTACCTTATTCAGAAAAAATTGTCAACCAAGTCCAACATTACTCTTAAGTATCTAAACATCCAACAGTATGTCTCCTCTACTTTTGAAACAATATGAAGGGGTTTGCATCACTTTTATTTCCTCACAATTCTAATCCCTCCCTTTTAATGTTTTACAACAAATTCATCTACAGAAAATCAGAAATCTATTACTATAGAACTTTTTTTTTACATTTTTAAGGACACAAGAACAATTGTAACAAAATAATTTTTTCTCTTAAAATTTTAGGATTTTTAAAATATCCATGCACTGTATACCTGTTTGCAAGTTTTACAACAATGATTTAGGAAAATATTTCCTCCGTACCTCCAACAGGTTAAAAGGATTTACAAAATAATAATAATAATAATAAACAGAAAAAATTATGCCGGAATAATGAATTATTATCATTAATTTTACAAATAAGACAAATATAAAATTTAAATGAAACAAAATTTACAACAGAGCTCAACTATTGCAACAAGAATAAAAAAGAATGCACGAAATATAGAAAAAAGGTCAAGTAAGATATGTCAATTATAAAAAACATAACAAAATGGATAAATAATAAAAACTTTACTTAAATGAAATAAATGTACTTTAAACATTAATTAACAAAAAATGGATTTATTTTTTGGATATATATTTGGTTATTGGAAAATTTTACAGTCCAAGGGAGGAAAACTAAGGGCACTTATCCATCCAATGCCCCAAAACTGGCCATTTCAATTACAATACCATTCAGTTCCAGCAACATATTCTAACATTTCTCCTACAGATAAAACACAAATGAGTGTCCCTTTTCATCTCCTAACTATGACTCAGCCTCCTATCCAAATGAAATAATCTACTACCTACTTACACTAAAGCTACACTAAAAGTTCTACAAGAAGAATGTTTTTGTACATTCTTTTTCAACATCTAATTCCTATGATCTACTTTTTTCTTTCACACAATGAACATTGAAACTGACACAATTGGACAAACACGACAAGTATTTTTGTTATTTTTTTTTATATAATTCTTCAGCTTACTACTAGAAACAAGAAGAACAACAAAACATGTTAATTCTTGTTGAAACTTGATCAACAAATGAAGTAAATCAATGAATTTGGAAAGTTTTGAGAACATCTTAATTAAATCTAAAATTCTGAAGAAACATGCTTAAACTTTTTTCTTCTCAAAATTTCCTAATTGTTAAAAGAATCACCTATTTATTTACAAAGTAGAAGAATAGTATTCAACTGCAATCAAACTCATCACATATACTTCTATTCTACAAGAAAAATCTGGTTTTACTAAACTAAACCTAGCCTATTTCTATATTTATCTGCACCAAAAAACCTGGAGCAGGCATCTAAAAAATGCTTCATAAAGCTTATAAGTTTCATTTCTAGAAACGTGTTGTTCCTGCATCAGAATAATATTGGACAGTCCATTGTATTACCCTTCTGACACAGCTGCAAAATGAGTTGTATCTATGAAGCTCTTCTAGGTCTTCATTTTAAAATCAGAGCAGCAAGAGGGGGAGCTCATCATTATCGTCACAACTAAACAAACCCCAAGCTGGGGACTGAAGTTGAATTCCCCCTTTCCCCCCTCCATTTATAATTTCTGTTTATGACACACCCAAGTAAAACACACTTATGATTAAATTCAATATGGACTTTTTCGGTTAATGTATTTTTAAAAAATAGTTACCATTTCACCATCAAATTCAGATGTACCAAAATAAACAAAATATCTTATTTTATGTTTACTTCTTCAGTTATTAAACAGTGTAAAATCTTATCTCCCACATATTCAATACAATTAATACATTACAGTGTATGTTGCTACAGATCTATGAAAACTTCTACTACTTGTAACATGATCAAAAGTTTTTTTTTTACAAAATAATTAGCATAGGAAGGGGTCATTTGAAGATGGCATTTAAAACTGTTCACAATAGACCTCATTTCCAGAATGATGTACCATCTTCACATAACCACAACCCGAGCTCTCCAGAAAATAATAAGTAAAAAAATTAACTATCAATTCTACAACAAAGTTTCTATAAACAAGTGTCAGACGAAAGATTCTGACAACATTACAAATTCTATAACTGCATTTTTGGTTGATAGCTTCAATACTTGTAACAGTCTCACTCATGCTATTTTAAATAAACATTTACAAAGAAAAACTTAAAGATGAATGCTCTAAAAGAAAACTCACTTCTTTCTTTTCTCTGGTAAATTTAAGTAAAAGTGAAAGCAGCCAATATAGTTGGATTAACTAAAATTTGTATGTCACTATTATACAATAGAATCAATTATTAAATTTGTTGATGATAAATGGGACATTATCAAATCTTTAACTACACGATCAAAAATATTAATCATTCCTTCTTGCCTACATTGGTATAAAATATAGTTATTTTCCCCAGGTATTTGGTTAAAGAACTAGGCTCAATTCTAACACAAAGTACAATAATTACATATTTTAATTTCTACAACACTGAAACAATAACTAGAAGTTAATTTGGCTTCATGTTTAGTATTTCACAATATATAGTTTTCCCTGTCTTTGAATTATTATGAAAAGGCACAATATCTAAAAAAAATCTGTTGGTACAAAAATTTAAAAAACAAAATTCCATATTAAAATCTTCTCTCTTACAATTGTAATAGGCATTTTCAAAAAATAAAATATGGTGAAAAATAAGAAATGCAGCACTATAATCTTTATAATTACTGTATGAAAGCATTTAAAAAGTCTAATACACAACACAGATCTTCCTTTAGCTTTGGAATGTGAAACACATGGATAGTATAGATTACCATACAAAATGAATAGTTTATGCTATGTTGACAGAGAACCAATTTCCCAGCATTCATCTTCATAAATTTGTACATTTAGAATGTTAAAATACATTTCATAAATATAATTCCTTGTGTGTAATATATTTGTACTAAGGTTCTGTTTAGTACAAGCCAACAAACAACTGTTTATTATATGCAGTACCATAGTAAGCACCATAATTAATATACAGCTAACATAATATATGGAGCATACCGAGTCATGCAAGGGTTATATTCTTGCAAGTTAGACTTAACAGTGAATAAGAATGCTGAGAAATGAATGGAATATTTATATCTCAACATGGCAGTAACTAGTCATACCTTGTATTCATAAATGGTAATGCATACAAACATGGAACAATAACATTAATATTGCCCTCAAATACAAAATATTACAATGTTTGTCATTTAGTAAAACTAGATACAAAACAAACAACTTGGTTCATAAAGGGTGAACTCATTTTTGGAAGATTTTTTGGAAGAAGTCTATTGAAGTGAGCAGATTATTTTCATTATTAAAAAAATAAGCTTAACAATAAATATATCCCTCTCTCTACACCGGTGGTTACCTCAAGCCAATGACACTCTTCTCATATTTTTCAAATACACTTTTACTATTAAATAATAATACTTTTCATGTATACCACTTCTACACATTTAAATATGGAATGTAAGGTAGTTATTTTTATTTCCAGCATTTTGGGACTATAGCCATGTAATATTGGCGTTTTTATGCATATGGTTTATATAAAATTATCTTTCAATTCAATAAGCAATTACTTCACAAAAAATACTTCAATAAATATAATTATTTGTTATGCCTAATACAACCTATATTGAGCACATTTTATTTAGGATGTTCCTACCATGATTGCATGATTCTAACATGTAAAATCTCAGTTATATGAGATTTTTGTCACATCATGTGAGAGTAATAAATATCAATGAAATTTATATCACAATAATAAAGAAAGATCGGCCACAAGTTTTTAGAAAAAATATGGGGAAAAAAGGCTAATGTACAATGACATACAGAATGTATGTCTTTGGTTCTTTCTTGCACTCTTTTGCATGGAAATATTTATATACTAAACAACTTTTAGCTGCAATATAACTTTTTACTTTAGCATTAGACAAGTATATGGTTTGGAGATAGACAAGATAATGGAGAGTGGGTAATATACAGAGATTCTTTGTATTATATACAGAACATATGAAGTAAATTTCTAATTTTGAACTCTGCAAAGCACCAACATGTTTTGGAAATAAGAAAATAATGAGACTAATATTATTTATAGAATTATGGACACAATAAGGGAGTAAAATATATAGCACCAATGAAATATAACTACTGTCTATATAGTATAGTACCTTTACAGAAATTGTAAGTTACATGCTAAAGTAAACAAGTGCATAGTTTTCTTCCCTTTAGTTCTGATATGCTTTTATTTGATAAGATATGATTTTATATTCATTTTTCTGAAAGTAGGTAACAAATAAATGGACATATTCACATTAGATCTGTCAAATAGTAAATTTACAATAAATACTACTGCAAAAAGAATACAGAACAAGTTATACTTTAAAAAGAAAACTTCAAATTGGCATTTGCAATTTTAATGATATTCTGTCATTGTGAATGTTATTGACAAAGGCAACCACCTGCCTTAAACAGTCCCAATAGAATATTGAAATTAAGCTAAGACTGACAAGAAAGATAAGGTTAAGAGGGTTACAGACAGCATAGCTAAACATATTTCACACTACTGTAAAAAAATAATAAACTATATTATATCATTAAGTTTTAATATTGTTTTCACAGATAGATGGTGGCAAGTCCGTGTTTAGAACGTGGGAATTCTTCAAATCTATTCTCATCAATTAAAGGTACTTGTTGACTCATTTTTTTCTAATAATTCTCATATGATGTAGCAAATCCACATCCACAGATGATGACAAGTATTATTTCCATTAGTGTGGAAATAGTAGATACATTTTATGCTCTCCTTAAAAACCCATGAAGTCTTATTTATTATTTTCCATTCGTGCTAAACAGTTTTAATTAGATGCACTAAAACCTGAAATAAAAATACAATATTTTTCTCTCAATAAAAAGTAAATTTTATAAGGGCATGTCCTCATATTATTTTTAACACTATAATTCTTACATTAAATTAGCATCTCATTAATCTAAATACAACATACAAACTATCAATGTGAAAATATAATGTATGTTTATCAAGCAACACTTGGATGAGAAGAAAATGCTTTTTTCAATTGCAATTAATTAAAAGGCAGAATTGAGATTTTAAAAGTGTAAACCACATATTCTAGTTCAATTAATTCCACTGCTTTAAAACTATGAAAATCACATAAAAAAATGCACATCTGTAAGATACTTTACCTTACAGAATAAGAGAAAATTATGACATAGCCATAGAATACTAATACTATAGTATTATAACTAGAAGAAAGCCATTACTTTATAAAGTACATAATTGTGAAATGTTATTAGTAGAGTTGAGCTTGATAAATATAAAATGGACAAATTTTAACAAAACTCATGAAAAGAGAAAAACTATCACAGAAGTATTATCCAAGTAAACACTAAAATCCAGAGTCCTATAGATATGTACATTTCTTACAGAGTTCTTAAAAAAAAAGTAATTTCAGCTTTCTGCAAAAAATTTTTAATTGGATCTTTCAAAATAATAATCTCCAAAGGAAAGACCTATTACAATAAACCAATAAATAACAAAAATGCCAGTCAAAGTAGATTTTACTTAATCAATACATCAGAAGCTTTCAGCCTCATGGGCCATATTCAGCTGTTTCTAATATTGCTTTACTGAGGGCCTATGAAATAGGTCTTTTCTTGGGAGATTATTGGGAATTTCAAATTTTTGCTACATAATCATACTTGCAGTAATTAAAGATTGAAGGCTTTCCCAGTGCTGTTGCCAAAGAAACTGGTTTTCCATATGGGTAACTTGAAGAACTCAAAACTTGGGAAAAGTGAAGAAGACTCATAAAAACCCAACTGTCCTACTAAGAAGGACCCCATTTCTAGATGATAACAGTTCATTCTTAAATAACTTATTTTGTAAATATAACATCCATAGCCTCTTATTACAAGACTATAATGGTGAGACAGAGATATAGAAATCAGGTTCTGGACTGTAAAACTCCCGACCATAATCTGTTGATTATGAAATGCAGGCTGAAAATGAAGAAACTCAAGAAAGGAATTAAAACAAAAAGATGGGTATTAGAAAAACTGAAACCGGAGGTGCTTCAGAGTTTCAAAGATGATATCAAGAGTAGATTAATAGAGAAAGGAGAAAGAAACAATATAGAAGAGAAATGGGCACTCTTGAAGGAAGAAATGACTAGAGCAGCTGAAGGAAAAATAGGAAGAATAGCTTAGACCAATAGGAAAGCATGGATAACATGAGATAATAAAAAGCATTGATGATAGGTGTAAATATAAAAAACAAGAGATAAAAATGGCAAAGAAAAGAACAGATGCTCAAAGAATGACATAGATTGGAAGTGCAAAGCAGCCAAAGAGGCTTGGCTACAAGAGAAATGCAAAGCGCTTGAAGATTTCATAGTGAAAGGGAAAATAGACACAGCTTATAGGAAAATCAAAGAAACATTCAGAGAGAGGAAAAATAGCAAGAACATAAGGAGAGTGGATAGGAAGCCAATTCTGGATAAAGAAGAAAAGGCAGAAAGATGGATAGAATATCTAGAAGAGCTGTATAAGGGTGGAAATCTAGATCAGTCAGTAGTAGTAGTAGTAGAAGAAGAGTAGATGAATGTCTAGAGTTTGATAAGGTGATGACAGTCCTGAGCAATTGTAAAATGCCAGGAATTTATAACATTTCAGTGGATTTGATATGATCGGGTGAAGAAGCAATATCATAGGATACTTTTCAAAATCTATGAAACAGAATACCAGAAGATTTTACTAAAAACATAATTATACCCTTACTGAAGAAAACTGGGGTTGATAGATGCGAACATCACAGAACAATTAGTTTAGTTTCTCATGCATGCAAAATATTAATGAAAATAGTATATAGGAAAATTAAATGTCAAAGAGAATGCGAGTTAGGAAAATGTACGTACAAGAGAAGCAATATTGCCTTTTCGTCTAATTTTAGAAAACAGGATAAGAAAAAACAGGCCTACCTTCATGGCATTTGTAGATTTAGAAAAAGTATTTGACAATTTGAACCTGAACACTATTAAGGATTTTGAAGAACTCAGGAATATAATATCGAGAAAGAAGGCTTATACATAACCTCTACAGAAGGCATTCAGTAGTAATTAGAATTGGAGAGCAAGAAAAGAAAACCAAAATCAAGAAAGGAGTAACACAAGGATGCAGATTGTTGCTCATGCTGTTTAACTTATATATAGAACAGGCGATTAAGAAAGTTAAAACGGAATACGGAAAAGGAATCTTACTGCAAGGAGATGAAATAAAACACTTTACCGATGACATTGTAGTATAAGGGGAGGTCAAAAGAAGACTTGGAAACCATAATAAATGGCATGAACGTGGTCGTGGAGAAAGAGTTCAATATGAGGATTAATAGAAGAAAAACCAAGGTTATGGAGTGTAGTATGGGAAACTGTGGAATAACAAAGGGTGTTAGATTGGGAAGGAATATTTTGATGGAAGTTAAGGAATTCTTCTACTTGGGAAACGTAATAACTAGGGATGGTAGAAGTATAGTAGACATAAAGAGTAGTTAGCACAGGCAAGGAAGGCTTTCACTATAAAGATGAATTTTCTTATGGGTAATATATGCATAAATATTAGGAGATTGTTACTAAAAATACTCGTATGGAGGGTGGCGTTATATGGGTGTGAAACGTGGATGATATGAGTTGTGGAAAGGAACAGAATATGGTTAGAATCACCAACAAGGAAGGTCTAAACAGAATAGGGGAAGAGGAAATATACTAAGAGAAGGGATAGATTAATAGGCAATTTTTTTAGAAATGAGGGTCTTATAAAATTAGGAGGGAAGTGTGTGGGGGTAAGAACAGAGGAGAGAGGTCAAAGATGGAATTGCTAAGCAGATTAAGGAGGATGTGATAATTCAGAAATGAAAAGGCTTGTGTAAGATAGGTTAGCATGGAGGATTGCATCAGACCAGTCTTAGGACTGAATACCACAACAACAAGAACAGCCTTTTACAAATCAAATAATTTTTTGTACAACTGATGAATAGTTTCAAATTAAATGCTGTTTCAAGACTGTAATACAAATCTCATGTTCCTATTTCTTACTTATAACTAAACAGTAGTGGTCAAAATTAACAAGTTTTAGCGAGATTTACATAGGTAGTTGTTAACTGTGTATAACAATTTAACAGATTTACACACACTCTATGCCTATAGCTTTAGAAAATAATGTGTACAGAAAAGCTTAAATCCGATGTCTTTTAGTTAGAAAAACTTTTATTTTTCATAGAAGCAAAAAAATAAAAATTATTCAGCCATTACTTTCTATACAATTTCTCTATCTCAGGCAATCTGTGGATACCACTCCCCCCCCCAAAAAAAAGTTCTCTTTTGAGGCAAATCACGCATCAAGCAATTTTTGGATATGTTTGTAAGAATCAGAGTGCTGCACAACGAGTGTGTGGCCCATCGATGAAAAGTGGCGGTAGTCAGAAGGGGCTATGTATGGAGAATAAGCAGCAATGGAGTAGTTTCAGACCATTGTTGTGGAGGAAAATCAGCTTGCCATGTCTTTGGCTTCTTTCTTATGCAGAGCTCAGTGCAATTTGATCAGTTGTTGGTGGTAGCCCTGGCCATGTCAGTTTCATCAGGTTTCAACAATTAGTGCATGGTACCCTAGCGATCCCACCAAACGCACAGCATAGTCTTTAATCTGAAGCGATTTGATCTTACAGACATATTGATGGTTGACAGGAATCCTACCATGATTTAATGCATTTAGGATACTGAAAATATATCCACTTTTCATCACCAGTCACAATCTGATGCTGACAAGCAAGATTTTGCACATGTTTTGGCATCGCTCCATCTGTCTATCATTCAATTCATGCAGCACCCATTTTCTGATCCTTAGATTGCAGATAGATGCATGGTAATGGCTGTTTGAGTAATATCCAATTGTTCAGCAAGCACTTTTGCAATTGAATATAATCCTCATCCAAATGAGCCTGCAATTGATGGTCCTCAACCTTCATTCATGGGTTGTTTTTCAGACTTCTTGACACTCATGTTAAAATTCATGTCTTTGTACCAATAAAACCAATCTCTGCATGCTGTTTCTGATAAATGAAAATTGTATGTTGTATGAAATTGCCAATGAGTACTGATTATTTTTGACAGGTAAAAAAAGTGTGTCCATAGCAGCATTATATGATCACTAATGCCATCCATAAACAAACTTTGGGTTTAAGCTTATACACCTGGTATTGAAATTGCTGAAGTTAATGAGAAAACAATAAATAAAGGTGTCACAAAATTAATTATTGATAAAGATTTTCATTAATACTTATTAGTTTGAGATTATTCAGTCAAGTAATACAATACCGATTGTAATTATAAATACTTTATAATAAACTAAAAAAAACCATACTAAGCCGACATTACCATATCAAGATTTACTTTGGTTGCTGATTGGTTTGATAAGGCTGATAAGTGTCATCAGGTGATGCAGCATTAGAAGTTTGTTCTGAATCAGGTATTGGCACCGCATGAATAATTGAAGCTCCAGGACCAGGATAAAACTGGTATGGATGTGTGCTTGCTATATACTGCAACACACAATAATTTGTAAGTGACAGTAAGGACATAAAAGTATTAAATTTTAAACAGAAACTGATAGCTTACAGAGCTTGGTGTGCCAATTTGCAAGGCAGACATGTGAGTAGTCAAAGGTGGGATCATAGAACTATACTGCACAGAGCTGGGATCTGCTGATGGCATCATCTGTAAAATAAATAAAAGTTGCAAGCACTTGAAGACATTAATGAAATGGTTAATTTTCAATTACTTACCAAGGATTAGATAGTGTAATTGGATTCAGTAAGTGTGATTGTGTGTAGATGGTGCAAATTGGAAATAAACTGTTTCTATTAACATTTAAAATCACTTACAAAGAAACTGTTCAAAGTTCTTTGTGCTCTGAAAATGAGTTGTACATTAACTAAGAATAATATTTACCTGATACATATTAACTACTATACATCTTACATATATAGTCCAGTTTTAATGATACACGAGTTTCAGAATTACTTTGCTTTTTGAAGTTAATAGTATAAGAACTTTTGCTACAAGGTGTACATTTAACAAGTTTTTACTGTAAATTTGTCTATTTATAGCTTTAGGTATACACTGCATTGATCAGATACACTCCCTTGCATATTTTTCTTAATATGTGTAAGATTTATTGATTCCACGAAAGAGTTTTGTCTACACGCAGCCCAAATACAAAGATATATGAATGCATGTATACATTCACATACTGAACTGTTACAACAACCAGGAACATAAATAAATAAATATAGTGTATTATTAGAGCAACTAATGGTTGTGTGATAAATTAACTCATCTTGACAGAGGGATAAAGGGATCATCTGACTTACCTTAAGTCAATAGCTCAGACTGCCAGCCTATGTAGTAATGAACATGTCAAATTTTTGATGGCCTAATATTAAGGTACGTATGTACATTTATTAAAGAAAATCAACACATACAATCATTATTATAGAACCATTATATTTGCAAACAAGGCAAATTTCTAAACATAGATGATACAATACACTTAAAAGGGAAATGTATATGCAATGTAACAAACCTCAACTTGTGGCATATGTGGCTGCATGACATACTGTGGTACCCAAGATGGCGCAGGAAGTTGGTATCCCTGAACTGCTCCTGTGCTATAATGACGACCATATTGCCCCAGAGTGGGTAGAATATGTGGAGTAGCAACTCCATTCTGTCCAGCTGAAGGATCATAGCTCACTGGTCCTCCTGGTGGTACTAATCCTCCACAGTGCAGCCAAGTGCCTGGCTGGAATACATAAACAAATACATATACTGTATGTATATATAAATGAATGATATATTTGTAATGGGATGTCACACATTGGATAGTTGGTAAGATATATGCCTTTCTCCCAAATATTTATTTCTATCTAATTAAGCCGACGACCACTGGAAATGTCTTCCTAACTTCGAAAATTCATGTACTCTAAACCTCACAAGGTGTCTACCATCTATGAACCTAAGGTAAGTCACCTTCTTTCTATCTCTCTGTCCTTTCCCTATTAATTGTTTTAATTATCATGACAATGTCATTTCCTGACTCCTGTCCAGTAGGTGGCATGTGAGTGTGACTGGCTTCCTACTTTTCAGTCCATTACCGTCAATGTTTAAAAACAGCAATAGTTTACTCCCATAATATTAATATTTAAATAATAAAATAAATTATAGGTGATTGTTTCTTTCCTCAGTAAATAATTAATATTCATAACTATATGTTGTTTCACCATTGGATTATATTTTAAAATAGATATGATACATCATTCCCAAGACCAGCTACAATTTTGACTTGAACCAATGAAAACAGGATGATTGTAGGTAGAGAAGTATGTACATTGATTTAATTTTGCACAACTATAAACATAATTTTTTAATTAAACTACAATATGGGGTACATATTTTAAGAACACACTGTTGTTGTGGTATTCAGCCACAGGACTGGTTTGATGCAACCCTCCATGCTAACCTCCTGCACAAGCCTTTTAATTTCTATGAAACTACCACATCTTTCCTAAAACTTTTAGCATATTCCATCCTTGGCCTCCCTCTCCTGTTCTTCCCAACACACTTCCCTCTAATGCTAATTTTACAAGACAATCATGTCTCAAAATGTGGCCTATTAAGCTATCCCTTCTCTTGGTCAAAGTCTTCCCAATTGTTCTTCCTTCCCCTATTGTGTTTAGAACTTCCTAGTTACTAACTTGATTCACCCATCTGATTTTCAGTATTTTTCAGTAGCACCACATTTTGAAAGCTTCTATTTTCCTTTCTGCAACTCCTACCAACTATGTTTTACACCCATATAACGCCACACTCCATACAAACATATTTAGTAATGATTTCCTAATATTCAGACTGATATTAGCTGTAAGTAAATTCCTCTTTTTTTAATATAAAAGTCTTTCTTGCCTGAATTATCCTACTCTTTATGTCTACTATACTTCTACCATTCCTAATTATTATGTTGCCCAAAAGTCTTCCCAGTACCAGAAGAAAGTTCAAACTTACCCCCTGGACTTACAGGAAATAATAAATATTCCTGGTACATTAAGAAGTCAAGAAAGTTTCCAGATAACACCACTTTGCTAGTTTAAAATAAAAACATAAAGGTGATCAGTGATTATGTTGCAGAAAAGTAACAAATTTTGAAAATAATGTATCAATTGAATAAATGAACCTAATATTGAGTGTGGAGGAAATAATCCTATTTACATATACCACCAACATATCAACAAAACTTTTCCCAAACCAAAATCTCAGTAACTACATTCGTATACTTTATAAATATTCTGAATGTTATATTGTTCAGTAATATACTACTCAGTTTTCCCATCATATAGTGAATAACAAAGTTGGGATATGCTGTATAAAAGAATTATAAGACAGAAGACTAAATAGAGTTTAAATTTTAAGTTCATGACAATATAGAATGCTAATAGTATTTCAAGAGGAAAAGTACAAACATTTTTAATAGTAACATGCAGATTCAAAGTAAAAAAAGTCAACCTTCCTATAGGTATTGTCCTCCTTGGATTGACCTGACACTTGAGATCCACTAATCAGATATCAATACTAAGAGATAGTAAGAGATTGGAATAGTAAGAGGATTGAAAAGTAGGATTTCATGTGTGTAATTTCTAGGAAAGCTGGACAACAAGTTGCTATTTATAAAATAAATGGCTATGGGTGTTAATGTCAAATTTACAAATGGTCTTGTTTCAATGAATAAATACAGTATCTTAGAATTAATATTTAGAAGTGTAGCTTTTTGTACATAGGATGGAGTAGTTTCCAAATGAAATTTCAATAAATCACTATTCTGATAATTAAGTATAAATAAATAATACAGCCAATTTGTAAGCAAACAATTTTGAACTGCATGAGGTAATTTTCAATAGATCCACTTTTGTGGATAATTGTGGTTTGTGGACGGTGTCTTGCAACAGTTACAGCTGCTGACAAATTAGCTGTATTGTTTATTAATTTAACAACTAGCATTGTATTTGTATGGAATTAGATGAAAATAGTAAGTGATGTGTAATTTAATCTTTAGATACAATTTGTAAATTGTATTTGTTAGTAAAACTGTACATGCTACAATATTTGTAAGATACTTTGGACTTTATAACATCAACAGTTATTTTAGAATAAACTGATACATTAAATTCTTCTCTTCATGCTAAAACTTTAAAGAATATGACAAAAGTCTGAATAATCAAGCATTGCTTGAACATTTTATTTTTCAGCAATATATGTAATCAAACTAAACACTACTTACCTCACTAGAATCTCTCCACATCCTTTGATCTGCACCTTTAAACAGAACCCTTTTCTTGTTACCTCCATCTGCAAACTTAACAAGAAGTGGTTCTTTGCAACCATTAATTTGATTGCCATTGAACATCTGTATTATCTGCTCACATTTTTCTTTAGATTCCATCCTAAAAAGAACAATTTCAATTTTACACTCCAGACTAAACAAATACATAATTTATCATGTATAACTTTACTACATGTGTTAAGTTAAAATAAATATTAAGATATAAAATCAAATAATAAGGCCCTTATATAAGATTGTTTACACACATGTATGGAGATATAGTTCCCTTCAATCATTATTTAACTTTCTATGAGTGAGTGTGGATCATTAAGGATGCTTTAAGGACAAGTTTTCTTGCCCATAACTTTTCACAGACACAAATAGAAATTTTAATATCAAATGAAATTAAAAAATAAATTTGTAAGAAAGACAAGAATGGAAAAATGTTGACCTGACCAGGGACTCAAATCCTGGACCTCTCATTTTTGGAGTGGGCATTCAACCATTGAGTTAATCAGAGTCTATGTCCAAGGACCAATTCAACATTCCTCCATTCCTGTAAGCCTATGCCAAGTTCACCTACAATTCATTAATTACATTCTTCACACCCTAATTTCTAGGAAATTTGTGAAAAATGGACTTTGTGTAAATTGATCAAAGGTGCATGGAACTCCAGTCGAAGGAAGTAGAAATGGTTCAACTTAAGCTCAAGTAGGAGCAGATTAGCACAGTGGTAGGGTAGAGAAAACTGGAAATCCAGGGTCCAGCCGACATTTTTCCATTCTTGTCTTTCTTCTAAATAAGCTACATGCTCCTACTTGAGCTTAATTCAAGCATTTCTTCTTCCTTTTGAAAGAACTTAGTTTCCTCCTCAACATTTACTTCATAATATACCTAATGGTTATTCTCACAATTATGATAAAACAAAAAATAAACACAGAATACCTTGCAAATCCAACTCCTTTACTTTGGCCAGTTGTGTCCCTGAGAATTCTAGTTGAAATGACCTGTCCATATTTTGCCAACAGATTATCAACATCATTTTCTTTGAAGGAAGCAGGCAAATTTGCGATGTATAAATTAGTTGGATCTTGTTCTTGTTGCTGCGGGCATATTACATCAGATTGTTAAGAATAGAAGTATTTGGAACAGAAATTTTGATTACAAATATTTTAATTAATTTGTTAGGTCAAATTTAATCCATCTATTGAAAATAAAAATATTTTTTTAAAAATGCATATGTACCACTACAAATACCGGATTCAAAATAAAATCAGGTAAAAATATCTAATTTTTCAACACATTAATGATCGGTGATAAAATACAATTTCAGTAAATTCTACCCAAACTGTTGTTAGTTAAAGTTGGGTTACTTTCCACAGCTTTCCTTGTATTTAACAGAACAATATTCAATAGCTGAACACTTCAACGAATTTTAGTTTTAATATACACTGACATTAAAAAATTCAAAATAAGTAAAAAAAATTGAGTTCACAAACCACTGTTTCAAATATCTAACAAAATAATAAAAAACTTACTGAATTATATACATTTAAGGGCATACATTAACTCTTTGATTATTTTGCAACAATTAGACAAGCAGCAGTATGATGCAACTTCACACAGCAAAAATTGAGAAGGCCTATACTTAATAAATAATTGAATAGTTGCTCATTGATGAATTAAATAATTATTAAGAGAGTTATATTACACCCCAGTTAAACCGAATGGAATAAAGTATTGCAATTTTTTGTATAACAGTTGAAATCAATATAACTTCATTATGTCACAAAAAACTTTTGCTTGTAAGAAATATATCTTCATTACAAAAGACAGGAAAAAGGAAAATAAATGTTGGTTATGAACTTAAAGGATAGATAAGAGTGGTTAAAAGTAACTCAACAGTTTTAAGAAAGGAAAATTATTGGTTACAATGAGTTTATCTGTATTATCCTCATGTAATTCTTCTATAATAAAAATAAAATTTCTTTCACTTTCACTGATAAATTCAAGCTAAGAATTTATACATTTTATAGATGAAGGCAGTAAAATTTAAATGATGCCATATATAATTTCTTTTAAGTCAAAGAATAGTAATTATTTATTTTTAAAATACATAGATATCCCAAAAGCAGTTTACACTATTTTAGTTCATAATGTGCAATTTATTCACCTTACATTTCTATAAAAGCACAAAACCATAAAATCAAGCAAAAAAAAAAAAACAATATAATAGCATATTACAATACAAACATGTATGCATGTATCGAGAAGACCGATAGATGATTACCAATTAAGGTCACATGAAATAAACATGCAGATAAATATTATTTTCTGTTATTACCACAGAACACAAAAAGTGGCTATGCACATGCAAGGAATATATGTACAGGGTGTTTGGAAAGTTACTGTGCAGCTCATATATGTTGGAAATGATATCCATGGGTTGCTATACAACCCACTTAATTTTATTGGAACACACTTTCCACAGATCTGATCTCACTATGCTTCACATGTACACTGTAAACTTGAGTTCTGTCAACTATGTTTCTAACGTACAACGTAAATCTCCATCCACAGTCAAGTGCAAAGTGACTTTCCAAAGGCACCATACATAAACATTAAGCCCATTATCTTATCATGCACTATGAACAGTGGAAATATTTGCAAGCATACAAAACTGATTGATTCAGTCAATAATAAATATATTTTCTATAAAGCCTGTGCAGTGCCACAGTGCACTTCTTAAAATGCTAACATTCAATTGAACTAACAAATAACAGCATTGTTCAAAAATAATAAGAAATTACAGAAATATTTGTATTTGAAAACACTTGCTTGAGGTTACTTATATGAGGTGTTTTCCAAAATTGCTGACAACTTTAATTTATGCACATGCTAACAACTGTAAAAACCTGTAAAACAAAGTATTCTTAGATGAAAGTCTTTGCATTTAGTCTGCTAAGTGGCATTTTAATTTAATAAGCTTTGGAAATCAAAGTAGCCAAACATTACTAGTTATGTGAGGGTGCTGAATAAGAATCAAATACTAATATTTGCAATTTGGCTCTATAGTTTTTAAAATCTACATATAGTCATACATTGTTATTTTACTTCATTTTATTATTAGATATTTAGATACATATACAGTCTTCATAAGTCATTGGCCAGTCAAATAATTTCTCTCAATAGCCGCTTCTATTGTAGACAGCAGCCACAATATGTCATTACTAATCAAAGATTGCTACATTCATCACTAATGGCTTCTGTTTCCTTTGTGAAATCTTGACATAGGCATATTTATACTGAAATGTTTGAATGTATTATTTATACATTTGGGAAATTGCTTTCTTCAGGTGAAGTAAAATTGTAAGAGCTGTAAGACCGCCACACAAACCAGGTGACAAATTCAAAAGAATTTACATTAGTTTCACAGAAGTAAAATATCACTCCAATTGTAAAAAAATCACATAAAACTATACTTTGACATTAAACTTGCCAATCAGAATGTATGTTGTGACCTTGGGAAATCAACAACTCCTTCTCAATGGCTGAAAGGAGAGAAGTGATACATAAATATAATTTTCTCATGGACTAGTGGACTATATAAAGAACTTCTATAATTGTTTAATACCACCAATGGGTAAAGGTTGCTCAATGATAAAAAAGTACAATGAGAAAAAAGAAATGGATTATTAATTATCCTGATATTAAATCTGTACTTTTAAAAAATTTCCAAGAGTGAAAATATTCAGATTCATGAACTGCCTGAATCATATTAACTTTACTGTACAGATGAAGAATATGCAATTAAAATTGTGCAAAGACTTTCATATTCAGAGATCCAGATTTCAACTTGGCAACAAATTGAGTCTCCTAAAAGACAGCATTTCATGACATGTTCCATGTTTGTTAGCATTTACATTCATTCTTTGATATGGATGGAATTGTCTTCTTTTAAATTGGATTATGACAGCTGAAGACTTCATAGACTCTTTCAAGAAGCGTGTGAATGCATTTTTGTTACATAATGTCCCATAGGACACGCAAAACAAATTAATATAATGCTACAACAATGTGAAGCACCTTTCTGTAAAAGTTCACATCAAGAGAATATTGTGAATCACACAAAAACACAAATTGTAAATGGCGAATGGGAAATTATAGCTATAGAATTTGTACTTCAGCTAGTTTAAACAAAGTATGATTGTTTCACATATAAGTAGGGCAGCAGATAGAGTAGTACATTTGAAAATGTGAGAATGTACATGAAAAGCAACACTGGAACCTGGATCTAAAAAAGTTAAGTGCATATTGTCAACTATATTTAATCATCATACCAGTTCTGAATAGACTTGTGGAGAATTTTGACAGCACCAGGTACAAAAATATGTCATTTACAATTATAATTGACAAAAGTTTTACTGGCAATAAATGGAATGAAATAAAAATGGATATTCATTGGTCCACAGATACCCAGGTTCTTCAATAATAAACACTTTGATGGATTACTATGAGGTAATAATGCAAAAACTTGGAATTCTTTTAGGCTATTGGCAAATAAATTCTCAGGAAACACAAAGCTGATAATTACAAATAATCAACTGACAATTTATTTCAATAATTGGCTCCAGCATATAATTAAATCTATCTTTTCATGGTTAAATCTAGTTCTTCCCTTAGCACTGTCATTCTGATAATGATGGGCACGGCAAACTCTTCCATCAGGAAAACTGTGATTTTGAGACATTATTAAATGATGGAAATGGAGCACACCACAGTCAGCAGACTACTATAGAAAAGTCATGTATGAAACATCTTTTGACTCAAACAAGAGGCCAGAAAAGAAATGTTATATATATCCAATTATCACTGAACCATTGTGTTTTTAACCTTTAAACTGCCACATACTTTGGGGGCCATATATAATCCCGCTGCCAAATACTTTTTTATGCACTTTTGAAGGAAACTTGTATTTCACCTAAAAAATGTGAAATACTCTCAAATATTTTTGATGTATTGAGCATAAATTATAATTACTGATACTACCAAAGAACTGTATCACGAAGTTGTTATAATGAAAATTATGAAATATTCTTTAAAATAAGTTACTGGCTGTTTGGAAGTAAATAGAACAGACTATTTAAAAAGAGAAGAATTGTATTTGAAACAGACTATTTGTCACAAAAATAATTAATTTATTACTATTATTTTACTCAATCACAGCAGATGAGGTACCAAATTTAAGGAATAAAACATTGTGTAAAGTTTAGATTACAACCCCCCCCCCCCTCCAAATAGGCTGTTGTACTATCTATTTAATCTTTGTTATATGTAAATTAGAAAATTCAGTCAAACTTATCTTCTTGAATCTAAAATATGTTGATTATAAATTTTTAAAGAGTAAATAAATAGAAGGATAACTGAACCAATTATTTCTATGTGATAAAATTGATATGGAAGGTATAGTTCATTAAATGAGCTTTGTTCAGAAGTTTCAAAGCATTTGATATTATCCCACTGGTGCGACAACCCACTCCTCGATTCCCAGGGTTGTTGCTGCTAATTTATTCACTCGGGGCACCAGCTATCAAGCAATTAGTAGTACTTGGTGGACTGAAGAGATACTGTCACCGAAAATACTATTTTGTGGCTTTCTATGAAGACAAGGTAGCTGAGTATACTTTGTTCCAGAATTCTAACAAGTTTGTCATGGGAACAGTGTATACTTTGTTCTAATAGTTTGAAGGTTACAGGTGAATAGTGTTCTTCACATTATAATTTAGTAATTTGACTGAATCTAATTATAATTTTGAAGAATATATCAACAGTTTTTTTAAATGTATAATAATTAATATATTGAGTAAATCCAAGGTAATCAAAGGTCATTTCAAACTCTGCACATTGATTATTAACAGCTTCACTTCTTTTCTTAAGCAAACGAAATCCTGAAATTTGCTGACCAGTGTGTTTCAGAATTTGGTGAATTAGTTGAAGAGATTTTTACAAATAGCTGTGTTAAGGAGCAAAGAATTTGCATTAAATATAATTCAAATCAAGTAAATTATAGCTGAAACCCATATAATATGAATGGAGAGTTTTAGTAAACAAGCTTTAAGCCATCAAAACATTAAGAGTTGTGTAACCATTTCCTAGAAAGCAGTGGAAGACAACTAATATTTGGACCAACCATATTCATGCACATGTAAGAATAATGCATGAAAATATCCTCAATGACTGAAGACAGACTGCTAATGATGTTAGGTATCAGATTTGACAAAGTGACTATCATATTCCTGTCGCTCAAATTACCTTTTTGGCACATTTGGGTTTAACCTTGTATTAACTTTCACATATTTTGAATCCTAGTTTGTATCCATTGCAATAAAAGAATAAATTTCTTCAAGCTTTAAAATGACCAATATTTTAACAAAAATATGTCAATTTTGGAATAGTGTTTGATAGCACTTCTAATAATATGGAAAAAATTAAGTCGCAAAACAATGTAAATTCCAACAATGCAAAGTTACAAAGTTAATAACTTTCACATTCTTTGGAACTATGATTTTTGGTGATTATGTTTGCTGTATACATGTAAATATTTCCATAAAATTCATAACTGCCCAAAGACAAAATTTATTATATATATTTACTGTATTTTTTAAACGATTATTAATTACAACAAAATAAGCACTCAAGCAAGCACAAGCCATGCAGTTGGAAATATTATGTATCAGGTAGCAAACAAAATTTAGAGGTCATAACTGGAATGTTATTTAAAATTTTTTACTTTACTGTAAATCACTTTTGGGATTACTCCTCTCCTCTGATTACTTACATCAATCACGCACAAAGGCATGCTAATTATGTGTCAGTAAGTAATAGTGTGTACTGAATATGATATTAAATACCTCATTTATAAAACATTAAATAAATTGTTAAAGGATTTAGAAGTTAAGGCTGACGAAAATCATTCATTTCTTAACAAGTAGGAAATTCAATAAAAAATTACATGAAATTAAATACAGTCATTTTAATGGGACTTTTGTCAGACAACCCATAAACTTCAAAAATAAAGAAGGGAATGGGATCAGGAAAAGAATATATTTTACTCTCCCTGAAGCAAATGGCATGCAACGTACACTGGGCAGTCTACGCGGCAACGAAATACCCACTTTCGCCATCTGTGCTTGGATTCCTTTCGCCATGAGAGCTTTAACAGCAGCTTCTGCTGACACTGGAGACTCAAAATCCACAAAACCATAGCCTGTGCACAAAAAGATTATTTTTGATTATTTAACTTGAGATTCATTAGGTTAACAATTGTAATTTATTTTACCAATCTGTCTTATTTTACAGGCTAGTCCCATAGAAAAGAAATCACTTGTTATATATAAATAGATGTCCTTGAGCCTGAAAAAATGATTATTTATTACAAACAACAATTGTTTCACTTTCATTTAAGACTTCTTCAGTCAGCTGGTTCTTGACTAAATTTTTCTTGGATTATATACAAAATTATAAAAACCTTAGAGGTCCAAAAGGAGGATGAAATGTTATAGTTTTTTGTAATAAATAGTTTACTTTTCTGATTCAAACCGTCTATTTATTTTATTAGTATATGATATTATGATTACAAATTACAGTTACGTTAATCCTGTTGCAACTATTATGTATATAAAATAATTATGCATGTAAGTAAAGTAATTAAATCAATCTGACTTGATATCATAGATATAATACAAAAAAAAGGCCAAAAGTCCCAAAAGTTGGAGAACAAAATGTTTTCAAATTAAATGATTCCATTTTTAACCCTTGGGCATTCTTTGTATTTTATTTATAATTAGGTATGCAAATTTTCACTTAAATAACTATTACAAAATTTAGTTTTGAAGTAAATTATTTTAACTGCATAACATTCCTCTCCAAATTGTTATGTTAGTTCAGAATCCTATTGAAATTAATATAAATAATTGACCTAGAACTTAATAGCACAAGTTGATAACTATAATTTGTCAAAATAATACTTTTTTGTTATGAACAGTAACAATTACACTAGGACTGAAATTTAATTAATGAATTGGTTTAATCACAATTTTTTGTGAAGTTCTGGATACTTTAATATACTACAGAACATTTTAAGTGATTTGCTTCTGGTATTAACTTTATTCTACTTAAAATAATGTAAAATACTATTACATTAATGAAAAATATAACAATTTATTTAAAAAGTGTAAGCATTTAAATATAAATTGAGTGAAGCAGCAAATATTGTGTACATGTGATAAAATTATATTTATATTTCACATATTTAATAATAAGAACCAACACAAGACTCATCTGAAATATAAAATGGCTTAAGAAAATACAAACCTTTGCATTTATTTGTATTCTTGTCCAGTATTGCTTTTGTGGATATAATAGTTCCATACCTAAAAAAGTGAGATAATGAATATGCCTATTTTTAAGTTTCTATGCAGACAGTAAAAAATTACAAATTTATTTACTACAGGAATCATCTAAATAAACAAAAATAAAAGGTATATAATAATAATAATGTATTGAAATGTGTTATATACAACAATAAACTGTTCACAGACATAAATAGCAGAGTGTTTAGTTGATGAAAGGATAGGTACCTTAAAATTTTCTGAGGCTTTGTGGACTTCATCAGCCTTTAGCTTAGCAATGACATACAATATTGTGAATACATATATAGGATAGAAAAGAGAGTAGAAAACTTTAATGAGACTGTTTAATTTCACAATTGAATACAAATTAGAAGTTTTGGAGATAATCATTCTCTACTTAAACCCTTTGTAGTTGTATTAAATTTGGATGTGTGTGTCGTACTGTAGTTGTATTAAATTTGGATATGTGTGTCGTACTGGTCGGAATTAATTTCCATTGAAAGGGCAGCGATACATAAGATGCAAGATTATGAAGGATAAACAAGATTTATTAATTCTTTTTTGAATGTTAGACATATGTTTAGACAAAAATGTGTTTGGATAACATGTTTTTATGTAAACATTATATATATATATATATATTATAATTCTTATTTGTGTGGTATCTTTGAAAGCTGTCTCCAATATGCAGTCCTGGTTTTCAACTACTCGTATCACAAAAATAATTAGTTTGGTATCTTCTGCCCCTAATCATTTTGTTCGAACATACAGAACAATCTTCAATTTTCACAATGCTGTAATATATGCAGTTTCACATTAAGCCTTTCATCTTTACATGAGGCTGACGGTATTCCTAGTTTTGAAGATGCTCCTTCACAAAAATCCCCTACAAGTTGTTCGACCAATTTTTGAAGACACACAACATATGACATAGGCAGCCTGTTTTTTTTTAGCCGATATTTAATATAACATGTAGTGAATTATTGTACAGATCTCTAATCCCCAGAAAGAAATCTTTCTCCACCATTTGCAACATTTTCTCATAAAACAACATGAACTTGCTCATTTGTCAGCCTCCCATATTCACATTGTAATTTAAAACAACATTCAGTTAGGTAATGTTGTTGGTGCCACTGTGTTTCCCCCTTCTTTCTATAGTTGTTCTGCCCATGATATCATAAATTTAGTATGGTGACTATTCTCTTATCTTTCCATGCTAATAATAAAATATCACCCGATTGATAGGCAGCAACAGCATTACTTTTTCGTATGGTTCCTTGTGGTGGCTGAGAGCAGACATACAACTGGAACGGTAAAAAAGGTTTGGTGGCTGAGAGTAGACAAACAACTGCAAAGGGTTAATAGGGATGTCAGAATTGGGTACAGTTAAGATTGAAAGTAAAGATGAAAATTAGGTATGAGATAGGAGAAATCTCAACATGAAACCAACAGTATCCCGTTGAAAACAAATAATAAGAAAAAGACTTGTGGAATACACATGTGTTATTCACAAGATAAAATATAAAAAAATTATTATTATTTTTTTAGATTCGAACATGTTGAGAATATACTTTCCATATTTTGTGATTGGCAAAATAGGAACAAGAAGTGACCGAGTTTAATAAAAACAAACTCCAGAAATAATTTATTTAGTACGATGATGCTCCAATTCCCAGAAAGGGTACTTCTTTTAAACACTTACATTATAAATATATTTTTTGGCTTATGAAATCCTTAAAGTTTTGAGATATCAATGGAGATTCTGGAGCTCTTCAACAGCAAAGCATGTGTGAAAGTCAAGATAAATACTTTTTTTGCTATAATTATGGCAACCAGATTTATGGAGGGGGAGATTATAGATACGATCAAGAATGCTTCACTGGTTTGACATGTAACAATTGAGAGTAATTATTATATGAAACAATTCTATTAATTGTATTATTGAGTTTATTTTTTTATGGTGAGGAAAATAGGTACAATACTAATTGTGACTGGGATTGACTTGTGATGGGGAAATCTGCTTGTGGAGTGGGTTAATAAGGTGCTATTATAGTCTCAATTCAATGCGTATTTTATTTGGAGACAGTTAGTCTGAATTTAAAATAGTCAGGAATAGAGAATATGTTATGGAATGATTCCAGGTAAAAGTAATTAGGTACTTGGAAATTTATTACTTGAGAGACAAGTACATGCACCCATAATGAAAATATAATGTAATTAAACTATATTAACAATCTTAAGCAAGTAACTTTTGCTGAATGGTCCACAAACAGTTTCATGTGAAAACATTGTACTATCCTCTCTTATTTAGCGAATTATATGTTTGAGGGAAACATTAACAAATTTTTCATAGTCAATGCCAAAAAAGTCAAGTAACCTTATAGCAGTTTAAGAATAATCATTATTCACATGCAGTATTACATCAAAGAAAATCCAGTATCTGCTGCAAAAATAAATTGAATAATATTCTTATATCTATTATTAATAAATTATTTTGCTGACATTATGTGAAAAATGTAGTACTGTAAGTAAATATGAAAGAAATATTTGATGACTTACTGTGAACACATGTTAACAAGATCTTTATCTGTTGTGTTCTGAGTGAGGCCTCGAATATATAAATTTGTTTTGGACAGCTGTTCCCCACTGCTTCCTATATTAGATCCAACATTATTACTGAGACTGGTGCTTAAAGTTCCACTTTGTGATCCAGTATTTGAGCTAGAACTACTATTAGTATTTGAAGGCGAAGCTGCTGTAGGGACTCGAGATCCATACTGAAAAGAAATACAAATATCAATTTTGGAATTGACATCAACCCAAAACTAAGCAAGAGCTTGCTGCATATTTAAATTTTTCTCAAGCAATAACACTTTTGATAACTTACAGTTCTCAACTCAGTAGTTTTACATAAAATCTTGTGTCAAAGGTGGCTTAATTGCTTGATTAGTGCAATCAGCCTTTGTAATAAACATTCTTTTTAATGTCCCTAATAATAAGAATAAAGCACACAGTGAAGTTGGAATACATATGTGTTATAAATGAATTAATTTTGGAAGAATTATTTGCTTCAAATTGTTAGAACCTTTACACTAATACTATTTTAAGAGTGTAAATTTCTGCCTCCATTTCAAAAACTGCCGCTCTTGCTAAGGATGTACATACATTGTGCTATCGTGGGCTTTAGCATACGATTACTGTCTGGAATCATAAATACGCACGGTTAACCCCCTCTCAACCACCCGTAAGGCTTAACGAACTAAGATTTCCTTTTGCTACAATAGAGGCAGCACTTGGAAACTGGGCTGTGCATGCTGGCACAGAGGTGGCCATTCAGACTACAGTTATAAATGTTTTTGATGAATTATTAAAACTATTACAGTTCATGGACTTGTGGTTTATTTGACTTAATCAAAGTTTATTTAAAGAAAAGAATTCATGTGCCTCTTCTAAAACTATTAGAAAAATGAGAAAACAACAAGAGTCTGCACAATACTGCCATCATGGGAGGCTTGGTACTAAAATTAATTTATTTAAAACCTGTATAAAGTAAAACTACCTTGGTTTTAAGAATTTGAGCTTATTTCGTTTCATATCTCTAGATTTTAAATATAAGTCCCTATTAGAAATGCAGTACATTACGGCTCGCGATGTACTACTATCTGTTCGTGATTTCAAAAACAAATGTCAAAATTGAACTGAAAATTGCTATTTATTCAATGCTTAATCATAAATTAGTTTTTCGAATTTTAGTCGGTCTATTTGAAAATTTGTCTTGAATAAGCTCTGAAACGCTTCAACAGATGTTACTGAAAATTTTAGGTAATGAAACAGGAATTTTAACTTAAATTTTCGTGTATTTTCCATTTAGACATCTTGCAAGGTTAAGATGATATGAATATAAATATTTGTAAAAACCCTATTACTGCCAAGTAGCGCGTATCATGGTCAGTCAGCTGAGAAGAAAACTCTCCGTGACTGACAGCTTAGTTTCATTTGAGCTGTTTAGCACTGCAATTGTAGAAGCTACCATAAAAATAAATTTAAAAAATTGTAAACAAATGTTTGTATAGAAAAAATAAAATAAATACAAAATTATACCCTATTTTTTATAAAAAAAATTGTCCTATTGTTACGGCAAAACTAAAAATGTATGTAATTAATAATTTCTATTTTTTCATAAAAAAGACAGGAATATACAATAAATTCAACTTTTTCATAATTCTCTACCTGTAGTTTCATTTTTAAGGGCAAAATAAAAAGTACTATTTGTCCAAGTTACACGCGAACCAAGTCGCGGGCATAGCTAGTCAACAATGTAACTCCGCCGTCCAAAGGAGAAAGGCAGTAAAAGTCTGAAAAAAATGCTTTCCGAGAAATCAAACGATAGTTTTTTTGTGCTTCAAAATTTACATAAACTCCTTATTTCTTTGAAAATGGTTTTATCCGCACCAAGAAATATGAAATTGTCTTTACAAATTAATTATAATGCATTTATCCCTGAAATATTTTCAAAAGTCGAAAATTTTTACTTACTGCCTTTCTACTTTGGACGACAGACTGTTGTAGTATTATGAATATTTCGTAATTATCTTCGTAAAAATTGTTGCATGGAACGAGGTAACACATGACTTAATTTTATTATAGCATCCAGACGTGATCCTTAATATTTATCAAGGCAAATCGCACGCTCCTCACCAGTTTATACATGAACTGGAATGGAAAAAAGTTGTGTGAATGCTTTCATAATTTGTATCCAAAATGGATTACTTCAAATGCAGTTCCAGTTTTGACAGTCTATCAGGCGGGAGTGAGCTTTATCACTCCGCGCATCCTGATCCGGTGTCGCACATCTACAAAATTCAAAAACGTTTTTGACCGTGAATTGATTTCCCTCATTTCGGTCCTTGAAGTTGTGTAAGCAGTGTAATTATTTATGTTGAAAGTTTTTATTTAATTCGTTTCATATATTTTTTGTTAGCAACCACGTTTTACTAAATTTATTTATTTATTTAATTGTAAGTCAACTATTACCTATGTCATCACATTTAATTATTTATTTCTACATACAAATGAATAGATCCCAAAACGCTTTGTTTAATGTTAAATTTTTAACAAATTCTATCAGTAGACTATAATTTTACTAAAATTATTTTCAAGAAGATAAAGGTAGAATATATCCTTTTCGTGGAGGGTTCGAAAATTACACGCATTTAAGCTCACCCTAATATTTGGTTTATTAACGTGCGAATGTCCAGTTGAGAGCATCTGCAGAAATAAAATATTTCCCGGACACATTCCTTGCAAGTTTGGCTCCCTATTCCCCTTTACTTTATTTTTGTGAAGTTGGGCGTGAATATGAAAAAGAAATATTTTTCTTTGCTGTTTGGGAACTGAGTGATCTCGTGGTCTGCATGTGGTAACAAACCATATTTGAGATATATTCCTAAAATACAGTTCAGTTAAACTAGCTCAATGAAATACTTCAGTACAATGAAGTAATTATAAAATAACTATCTTATCAAATAGTTCAGAATAACGATTTGAAAAGTGTCCCCATAATTCAACAATAGAGAAAAATCTACGGAAATATTGTTTTCTAGAACGATCAAAGGATCTGAATAATTTGATGCATAAAGTGACATAAATATATGGGTAGGACTTTTGCAGCTTTCATTTCTTCCTGACACAGCCAACGAAATACCTCAAGTAATTACAACTCTACCAGTATTGTACCACACCAAAGAAAATGGCAGAATATTCCAACTATCAAATGTGTTTGCCACTAATTTTCACACAAAAGTAATACCCAACCGTTAGTTCATTATGTTTTTGTATCTGGCATTGAAGCGTTTATGATTTAGAATTTTAAGTTTATGCATTTTATGAGCTACATAAGACGCATTGTTTATGGATATGAAAACTTAACTTTGAACATCATATTATGAATTAGAGAGAAAAGTGAAGGGTCGTCAGATGGTAAATCGAAAATTTGCATAGTGTAACGAAGTATGACCGCAAACAATTGGGCAACGCGAGCAAATATCAGCAAAGAGAGCTTAATTTTAAAAAGCACTTCCCAGATCGCAGCTTATTACAAGCAACTTCCGCTGGCTTACCGAAGGCTGCGAGTATGTCTGGTAGGCAGCGGGTGGTTGCGGTCCTGGGGCCGAATAGCGCAGAGACGTGTAGGCGGTGCTGCCGGCCCAACTGCCGCCCCCGCGGTACCCGCCGCCTCCCAGCGTCTGTTGCTGCTGCTGCTGTTGCTGCAGGCCCGTAACGGGTCCCCGCCCCGCAGTCTTGCCGTTACTGGTTCCGCCTCCGCCATACGTTGGCCGAGGTCCATTGGTCCCCTGCGAACAGAAAATTATCACATACGTTTAAATAGGTAACAGCAGAATAAGTATAAGTCATAATTTGAGCATCAATAATCTATCAACGCATTTTACAATTACACACGAGAACATGAAATCACTTAAATTATTCATCGCAGAGTTTCTGTTTTATCGCCGATCGCAACGCCATTCTGTCAGTCTTTCTAAGCACTAGACATAGATATGCCGCATGATAGATATTTAATTTCTTCGTAACGTTAAACTGATCCCCGGTTTCATACCATCGGCACACCAAGGACACCACACCGGAAGTAATGCCCAATGCTTGTACACGCAGGCAAATACCGTCACAGGAGAAATACTAGATCTCATGTAGTGAAGCATTTTTCTCCGTTGCCGTTGGATGGATATGCGGAAAGGATTTTCTTACACGCGTAAATAAATGTTTTCGCCGTATCAATTAGGGAAATGTAGTGAACGTCAGGAATAGACAGCTAACTCCGGTATATCAGCTGGTCTCAGGTTCAGGCTTCGGGGTCGATTTAATGTACATTTTTTTGAAATAGGGCTAGCAGACTTCATTCAAAGATGACCGAACATTGGTGGTAAGAGACCTGTTCCCAGATGTACCGTCTACATACCAAAAAAATATAACAGAGTGTGAACGGACTTCATTCAGGATCGCCTTATCACAGTTCACCCGGAGCTGTGGGTACGACATCTTGGCAGCTCCGTCGGGTATATGAGCTTATTCTTGATCGCATATGAATCAGACTTCCTTGGCCAACGTAATATTCAAGTGGCCCCTGAAGCACATTTCTGTGTAATTATTGACTACTGCCATAGTTGTTGGTACAGTTCAGTAGTTGGCTCCCACCGGATTTTTTTCTCTAGGCAAAAAGAGGGGACAACGGGGCCGGGTCGTGCACTCTTGGGAAGAATAGAAGAGAAATAGTGCCCACGAAACCATGCCACCTCGAGTCCAGCTCCAGTGTGCATTGGCCTGGGACGTGGCCTCCGGAGGTACCAATTTCCTCGAAAGACGGTACTGGTAGGCCGCGCGCATTGCTTCTTTCGGTTCAGGGAGGAGGAGTTGCACTTGCCTTGAAACTTGTCGGTCCATTCCAGCGAACCAGAAAGGGTTCCAAAGCTAGGTCTACATCCTAACAGCATAGGCAGTACTGTCACATGATTATGGCCAAACGGTTTCATCATAGGATAAAAAGAAAAGAAAGGGCCAGCACACCATCGGAAGCCCAACGCCCGGAGGCCCCGGCGATGCACTGGCCCCCGCATTCCCGACACCTTAGTCATGAATGACTCGATGGCCGCCTTGAGTCAATCTCAGCTGCTATCACCGGCAGAACGGGAAGCCTGCTTCCCAGACTGACCCCATGGAGAGTCACTCCCTTCGTCGTAACAGAAGAATTCTGCCACCACCCTAAAGCGCCACGAATAGGCATTCCCCTGGCCTTGAAGGAGCAACGGAAACGGTCCCGATTCAAACCTTTAAAAATTGGAAAGTAATTACAGATATAAAAACGTGGCTGATGGGGAAATTCATCGCCGGTTCGAAACATGCATTCCGGGACATGTATTTGCAATAATGGGAGAAAAGGGTGCGTATTACCAAGGGAACTTCTTGAATGAGATAAGAACTAATGTAATAAATGTATTTCTGTTGATCAATGAAAACTAATAGTTGTCGAGTTATCTGAGCAGTACGGCCAAATAAGTCAGCAAGTAAATTTATTTAGTATTAATTAATATAAATAAAAGCTTTCATTCATATTTATTCAAGTAAATTTTTAAGTGGATGAACTATTTAAATTATGAGAAATTTGGTGTCGCGGACAATCTCCCGAGATGGTTACGGTCGAAATTACTCTTGGTACTTCTCGAAACTCTGTTCCCAAAGTCGGGAAGAACCATAAAAAATTGAAAATTCCCGAGTATATGTCCTCACTACTATTGCTTCTTTTCAAGAGAAACTACAATTCTATCTAAAACATTTCTTAAACGTTATTCGATCTTAATTTACGTGGAAGCATAATAATTGAAATAAAGTTTAATCCCACGAACTCTACAAAAGATACTACGGTCAACAGTTTCAAGTGCCCTCCAGATGTTCATTTCTACTTCCTCAGAAACTAATTTCACTCGGAAACGAGCAATGGGGAGCGGAATATTACGATACAAGAGGCACCATACGATATTGCTCCGTTAATGATCGAAGAATGTCTAGTTAGCTATTTGGCCGATGAAACATTGGGTACTAATACATTTTAGTCGACGAATAAATTATTCCAGACTTTTTGTGCAAATCACAAATTATACGCGTTGTGAAACTATAATTCATTTAACGTCATTGTTTTTTAATGTTCACCCAAATGAAAAATTATAATTTTCATGAAATGATTGAATGATTAATTTGTATATTATTCGTCATTTAGAAGAACTTAGGGTATTATGGAATAGTCGGAAAATGTGGAATACTACGATTTGTCTTCGTTAAAGAGTTTATATTAAGTTGTAATATAATAAAGTACTTGAGAACGGTCTCAGAGTGCTACCACTGAACGTGTCGTTGGTTTTCCGGCACCAGAGTATAGAATTAATACATACTTGCTTTCTGCTTTTGGGAAATTTATTAGAAGTAATAATTCTGCAATGAAACTAATAATATCCGCCTAAATACAAACTACTTACCATAAAGGGCAATTTTTTGTGTTTTGGCTAATCCCTATAAAGGAAATATATTTTTTCCCCCAATGCAATCGGGTTAAATGGAATACCAGTATTTAACAGTAAACTCTTTCATACACTCAAAGCATTTCTTCTTCTTTCAATGGAACAACAGCCCTCTTGAGGACCTAGGCCTACCGAGGCGGTTGCGGACTGTCATCTGGCGTGACACATTCCGAATTTGGGGTGATACGTGGTCAGCCTTAATCCCGGTCCTCGCGACCAGACAAAGCATTTACAATCCCTAAATATACTTGGTTTTAGAAAGTAAACAGCTATAGTTTTCTTTCCACACGTACCAAGAAGAAGGAAAGAAGCAGAAGCAACCTTACATTTGTGATTTGTGTAAATGAACTGGACAATATTTGGTTGCATTTCTATGGTATAGATAAATTTGTTTTTTTTTTAGAAAATTTTGTTCGCTTTCTTCAGTTTTTAGTCCCTATTAACCAAATAACTTATATGAGGCCCCCTATTTTGAGTTATAGTCATCGTTTGTGTGTTTATATTGTTGGAATTTGCCAAACTGTTTTTGACTATAAATCAAAAAACAGTTTACTAATCACAAAACTGAGTACCAAAAGTTGTAACCGTCTTTCTTAACCGTCGAGATCCAGTCTTCCAAGACTTAATCTGACATTATGGGAACATTCGTCATTTAATATTAATTACAAATACGAAAATTGCTGGCTCGTCCGTTTTGAAACCCTTGTAACAATTATTACTGAATAGCAAAATTATTTATATATAAAACAACAACAAATTCTTGAAACTGACGAAATCGTCAATATATCCTTTAATAATTAATCATACACTGTGACCTTCACAAAAATGAGAATCTTCTTATCAAAGCGTCAGAAAACTTCGGATCAAAATATATACGAAATGAGGCAATTCCGAAGTGGTTTTGATCGTACTCCTGAAATGCATATATGAATGCAAATGGAAAACGTTCGAGAGAGTAGATGAATCGATGTGTGGAAGTGTTTGTGATTAACAGAGGCTGTGCTCGCGGCCCTTCTGGTTTACACACTTCCTGCTCGCTCACGTGGCCCGCCAATTGAACTAACATGGCGGCGCTTCCTCTACAGCAGCGCTACCCACGCGACATGCCTTACAACAAAAACGAAATAAAAATCACTGCTCAGTGTACAAGCATTTAGAGATAGCAGATCTGAAGACAGCCTGCTTAAAAAATTGTGAAAGCAAAACTTAACAGGAATATATCAGCGGAAAGGAGAAAACTTAATGGACTACATGTGAATTACAAAGTATATAGGCCACAGTTCTTTTTCTCATTCTTCAAACAACATCCAAGTTTATAAAATATAGGCTAGAAGGCAACGAATAATCGCAGACGAAAAATTCCCTTTTGAAAAGATATCATTAACAGCAAAGAATGATTTGTTAGCGGAAATTATCAATACTAATAAATTAGAAACCATTAAGTACATATATATGAACGTCCCCCCCCCCCCCCGTGTGCTGAGCAGTAGGCGTTAGTAAGTTTGGGTTTGATTTATGTTCAATGGGCATATTAATTTTTCGTACTTTCTTTTCAAATTAAATTTACCGCATTTTGTCGCGCTACTCGCCCTTATTCAGTTCTATTCAACTTTTATAATCCGGATGAAGGACTTTATTAATATAACTAGCTGGGTGCCCAACATTGACATTGTAAATATTTGTATAAGCCCGGTATTTAAATCGACACTAATGCAATTTATCGGCGCGTGTGTTTTTGAACACTTACATTGTCAGGTCTAAGTGCGACTTTTTCATAGCTACTCTTATTAATGGAGATTTAACGTTGTGAATCTATGACATCAACCCGAAATTAATTTCTTTTCCTCATTTCAAACTACTCATATACGTTTAAAAAGAATTTTTCAGTTCCTAGGCGTAATTACGGAGATCGCAAAAGAGAGTGTCATAGTGAAGTAATCAATCACTACAGTCAGCGTGTACATGACGCACACTAAACCCAAAATAACCTCAAAAGTTCCTTTTAAACAACTTGGCAATTTTATTCTGATCTGCTAAAACTATGTTGTAGTAATATTAAAAATCCATAATTATATCTATAAATACATAATTATCAAAATCTTGCAATAGGTTTTTTAATTTTCCTTCGATACTTTCAAAATTTATAATTCAATATATTGTTGGCCAAAAGTAAAGTTTGGGCATATCGAAAAGTAAACAAAACAGCCATCTTGCGCGAATGCAATATTTCCCAGCGTCCCCAGTTTCAATTATATATGAATAATAATAATAAATAAAAATAAACTCGTTGACCCATACGATTACTTTAAAAAATATAATTCCTTCCACGTTTATGGTAGGATTTCCTCATCCGCAATCTGGCTACGCGTTTAAATTTGTATAAATAATTCCAAACAAATAAACAATTAATTTTTTATTATGTAGATACAGCTTATTATTAATAAACAGCTAATGTTAACATTGTTATTACATTAACACATTTTATCAAATTCGTAAATTCTATTTTATATATTAGGTTTATCTTACAGTTTAAGAATGTTGAAATAAATAACCTTGTATTCTTGCTGGCTTATAGAGAACGGGTGAATACGGCCAACTAAGATCGAAAGCAAGCAAATAAATAATTTTATAAATAAACAGTAAAACAGCCTATACGTCCAAAATTAATATAAACTTATATTTAAGAGTAGTTAGATTACGACGTTTCGTTCCCATATTTGGAACCTCATCTGGCAAATTTTTAATTTTCAAGTATTAAGGAATATGAAAATTTGGAAGTGCATGTCCCAAAAGTGAAGAGGTCGAAATAACACTTAAAACCAATAGTTAATAAGCGTATTGTTAATTATCCAAATGACTGGAAAAATTTTAGCAATGAGCGAAACAGAAAGTTTATTATACTAGAGAATCATAAACTTGTTTTTAAATTATGTGACATTTTAAACACTAATGGCCGAATTGTTAGATCTGATGAAAAGCATCTCGCTCATCAGTCTAGAATAAAGGTTACATTCTACATTAAAAATTTTAATACTTTGCCAAATTAAATTTGGTTGTTTACATATATATATATATATATATATATATATACTCGACAAATTATTTTTCTTCATTAATACGGGGGTTTAATGAGCGTTTGGTTTGAGCAAAGTAACAGGAATTGCAATCTAAACAGTTAATTTGGTATATAACAATACCCTTATCGAAATTATTAATTTTATCTTTAATATTTTAATAATGGATTATTGGACATGTAATTAACAATTATTCCTGAGTAAGTTCATTTCTGATACCAATTGGTAATTATATTATTGTTACAAACAATAACAAATACATCAGGAAAGTAGAGAAAGCGATCTTTTTATATTTCTAACGTAAAGTTTAATTTATTGAGAAAATTATTTGTATTAAATTTAGGGACGATACAAAACATATCCACATATCTGAAACAGCTTAATGGTTAAAAAACTAAGTATGTAATACATAAGGCTTCCAAATCTCTTATAACAATTTCCGCCAAAAAGGAAGAAAGACGATTTGCAAGGGGAACTACTGATCTGGTGATAATAAATGTTAAAGGAAAGATATGTAGAATTTAAAATTAATTGATATATATATATATAATCAATTCTTATGTAGGAAAATTGAAGACGGATTCCCAGGTCAAATTTAGGATGTCACCGTCTTTGTTTAAAAATTATTTTTTGAATCGATGCGGTCAAACGGAAAACAAAATTTAATCAAATCCCAAACTAGCGAATCTGGAACACCTGACCACGGAAAAGCACAATGGCGATCAAGGTCGAACCTTGGTGCAAGAGTAACTTAACTCTAATCGGAGTTCCAAACGTGTTGCAGAAACCGAATTAATCTAAACTCAAAAGTGTATGTGCGGTAATCACTCATATTAGTAAAAAGCACGTGTCTGAGTGCTTTAAATAACTATTACTCTCCATAATTTGTAAATATACATGTATAAAAGTTTTACTGTTTTGCCAGACACTGAACTGTTTCTTTTTTTGGTAATACGAAAGGTTACGTGCAGTTTCAGCTTTGATTTGTTTCATCAAAGGCGCCTTCTGCTGTCTGTTGCTATTAGATTTCACTTTATCAGAAGGTTTTTATTTTCAAAATTGTCGGGCGCAAATAAATACTATTACTTTGTGTATTTTTTCCTGCCGCCATTGTGATCACACAATCATTTGCCATGCCCCATCACTTCCCCAACATACAATTTTTCATTGATGTCTCTGTAATAAATAAATAAATAAATAAATAGAAAACATCTTAAGCGAGCGGTTAGATGCAATAGAAATGACCGACGAGGGTAGAAAGCAAAGCGGATCATCCAAGGTAAAAAAACAACATAAAAGAACAACAAAGCGCAAATGAATTGAAGAAATACCTGATGCAAAGAGAACAGGCTTGAGTAATGTAGGCTATCCGGTTGGTCAGCAGTTCGTCGACTCGTCGCGTGGGTCAGGGGCCAAAGTTGAAGCACCTGTCCTCGCTGAAGGAATGCAATCCCGTTCGCCATGGCCAACATTGCGATAGTCAAAAATTGAGTAGGAAAATTCTCTTTTCTTTCGTGAAATCAGTAGTACAATATGAGCCAGAGTATGTTATGATGAAAGAATCGAAGGAATACATACTTAATAGTCTACAATTTCGGGGATGATTAAATTAATACATCCGCGGAAAAGCAAGAGAAATTCAGTTATGCGAACAAGTGTCATTCTGCAATTAGCTTCATATTAGTTCTATGACGGATAGGTTAGAATTGAAAGTCTGACCCATCGCTAAACAAGCTAATGCATAAGATAAGAAAACCACCGCTAAGAAAATAAAAAATGTTTGTTCAGATTATGTTCTTGTGAGATGTAGCTTAGTTTCCGCGCCCTTGTCGCAATTGCCTAACGGAGTTGTGGGCCAATGCTCCATGAATTTAAATGGGCCGGGTTCGTGACTGGTCGAGGTCGGAATGCGCCTTAACTAGGCCAAACCAGTCCTGCTCCAACAATATCAGCGGAAATATTACAATTTCTCGACAGACTTAACGCGAAGTTTTGTTAAATATTTTCCACATTATCCGCACAGTAAAATACGCTCCATTCCATTTACTAACAAATAATTTAACGAGGTGTACATTATACTAACATACGCCAAAAAAAATTAAGACCAATCCAAGTAAATACAGAACGGAACTTTATTTTTGTTTAGATGTCAATATTCCGAAAAAGGTATGAATTTGGGCTGTATAAAAGTAAAATTATAAATAATATTTCGCACAAATTATGCCACCGGGCATCTGCCCATTTGTAGATTAAATATATACATACATGTTTAAAGTTAATTTATTACATTAAGATATATTAATTTTTTACTATACGCAAATGTAAGTTCTTTATATAATAAATTCAATTACGATGACTTCTTTGCAGATACTGCAACGGTGTCCGCGAAGTAGTCGATATCGATCCATAGGGTCAATATAAGACTGCAGGGTAGAGGATCGATAAAGAAATTGATTAATAATCGTGTATATATAAAAATAAACATACATATATTTGAATATTGAATCAATTATTTTTACGCAATGATGATTTTTTAACAAATCTGTGAGCAGCTTTTGAACAAAGGTAAATGTAATAAAAAAACTAAAAAAACTTTCTGAAACTGCATATCTTTGTTGCTGGCATTTCCTAGACGTAAATGGTTGAAGCTAGTTTCTGCTCTTTTAATTTAACTATCAAACAAGGGGAATTCAGATGAAATTTAATGTTAAAATTTACTATTTTCAACCAAATATTACTAAGGATAATCAAACCGTATCTTCCATTTGTTACAATTTTCTGTCAGAATATACTAAAAATAAATAAAACAATAAATTCAACCGTTTGGAAAAGTAAAGGAATGTGACTATTTACGCAGGAAGTAGCAATAATGTGGACACAAACATAACGTCCTATAATATCGTCTTGTTGAGACTGAAGCAACGCGACGGCCTTGGAGGGTTTGTTGGCAGGTCGTTGGCTTGCGATGATGTGCGTATGATATCCAAAGGTTTTGGAATATAGCACATGAATGGCCATGTGCGTCAGGTCATCGTGCTCCTGTAGTAATTGTGCGAATAACCGGTTTTGCGGCACTCCTTACACCCAGGCGGCTATCCAAGTGGTAGATCATGGCCACTCACATTGTCATAACCGTGTTAGCTCTTTTAGAGCCTCGTGGAAAAATAAAGTGAAAATTTATTTAAACATAAAGTTTCTCAGTTTGGTATCCCTTCAAGTGAAAATCCGTTTCAAAAAACACAACTTCCGAACTGATACCTATCTGATGACGAAAATTAAAAACGGACAGAACATTACATTGACAATGCTTAAAAAACTGGGAGTAAAAGAACATTTCTAAAATCTGAAAGGCATAAACTGAATATTTAACAGTGTTAACCTCAGAAACAGCACTTGCTCTTAATAAATATTATTTTTCACAGAAGATTTTCTCCAACTACGATGAAAATAGCAAATTCTGTCTTGACAGATAAAGTTTAATGTATTTCATTTAAACCTGAATTTGAAAAAGCAATTTTCTTCAAATAACGATAAGGACTATTCTCACAAAATTATATATAAAAACATATATTGGCCAAGCTTAAGAAAAAAACATTTTAATGCATCATACTATGCTGAAAATATTTGGAAAGTTTATACATACAAATGTCCCAAACCCAACTCCAGCAGTAATAGTAAATTGTGGAAAATAACACTGAAAACTTTTAGTAATCATATATTTGATTTTATAGACCTCCGATAATGTTTAATAAAAGAAAAAAAGGCAAGGAAACTGAAGCAGTCGAGATTTGTGCTTAATATGGGTTCCATTAGAAAGGGTAGAGTATACATAAGCGAGCAGGGTACCAACTGCACAAGACCAAACATTAAAAAATTTATTTTCTAAAAGTACAAGTACCAAATTGTACTTTCCTTGCAAGAGAGAATATTTGTATATTGTATGTGGTACACACGCAGACCAAAACTTTCAAGATCTGATCTTGGCTTGAAGTCTCCAATGCTTGACTTAAAGAAACGACGTAACAATTTTGGATTAAACATATTACAATCAGGAAAATATTATGAACGTAGAATTGCTGTAACCTAATTCACCCTCCTTTTACAACATGCCAATTATTAACCAATAAACAAAATAAAAATTATTATTTGTAATCTAAATTAATCCATAGATACACGAAATGCATGCTGCTGAGAGAATAGATGAGATGGGAACGGCGCGCTAAGAAGGCAGTGCATTCATCTTAAGAGATAGGTCAGGGTCAGCTCCAACAGGTGGCTGAGCGTTATGCGTTGCCAGGCAACGGGAAACGCGACTTGCATACAGGTACCAATGTCAATTACGAACTTACTTTTTCGTGTGGAAAATTGGCCGGAGATGTTTGCAACGCTTCAATACATAACGCTTGATAACTTGAAGTGAATACGAAAAAAATACACGTAGTTTATGTTAACGGTAAACAAAACTGGGTGCAAACTTTCGCAGGAGACGTATGAACACCTCTTACACCATAAAACAGTTAAAAACACACTATGATTGTACCGAATTAAATAAAGCCAAAATGAAATTTCTGTTAATTTCAAATTTAACAAATTCAAAAATTTGTTTAGGTCAGCTTTCTCAAATTGGAAATTTCTTATTCCTTTCTGTGGTATCGTATGTTTACTTTTTCTATGCAGATACATACTGTAACCGTAGTTACTTCGGAAAAGTGTATGATTATTTATTGAAATGAACACTATTTTTTACGGATATCAACTTAGCTCTTTTTACTATTTTGAGAAGTTGTGACGAAATAAGCATAATTAAAGAATTTCTAGAAAAAGAAATATTTTTCGGAGAGTAGAATATTTATTTATGAATTATTGTGATAGAGATAATTATGTGATGGGATATAGTGTTTCCACAGATTAATTTGGGAAAAATAAACAATATTAACAAATGTTATAGATTAATTAATTTGTAAAAGTGAGACATATAAAGACCACGGGGATCCTATTACAGTATTAATTTTATTTAGTTCCGCACGTCATAAAAACTAATTTACTTGAGAAGTATTTTATAATTGTCTGTTTACTGTCCAGCTTCTTCCAACTAGTTTCACATTATATTAATTGCTACACAATAGCTATATAAAAAATCCACAGTCCTTATATTTATAGATTACTATTACTTTTCATGGGAGAGTGGGGGAGATTGCTGCGGGAAGCCAGGACTCTAAAAGAGTTGTTGAGCTGATGATTATCTTACTTTTCGTATAGTTCATTGTACTTCCTATTGTCCTACAATCTTTTTTCATCCATTAATCAAAGTGTCCTAAAGAAATATGTCCACGAAAATTTCTGTTCGTCTGTTGCGTAATGAAAAAGCTTCAGTAGCTGACATGTATGAAACGTTTCAGTCGCTGCATATGCGACAAGTTACATTTCATAAAATGTTATACTTTAACCATTCGATTACGCAATATGAATTTCATGTTAGCAAACAAACCTTTTTTTCGAGGATCGCTTCCGAGAAATAATACACCATAATGTTGGTTTTTCGTCCGCTACCCATATTTGTAATAAACTCAATTTAGTCGGGTAATTAAGAAAGTACACTTTTATTTACAAATCTGTTAAGTTGAAGCCAATCCGATAACACCGTGTATGACAACGTCACAGTAGATCCATTAATGATTTTCTCTTCACATGGTCGAGGCCTTCCGGTTTATCAATGGTGGACGAAGGTCGCTCGCTCCCGCATGATGCGTGACTCACAGCCGAGGAATGTACGACAAGATGAGGACCGTCAACTTGTATCGAAAAAGTCTTCTAATTACGACACACCAAGATGATATCATTAAAAAAACTCAGCATCTTGAAATTTGACATCATTTATGAAGCGTAGCAATTTCAGGCTTTGTTTAAGAATGCGCTTGGAAGTGCTTTGTCTTAATTCTGCTCGTCCAACAGTAACTCATGAACTAAGACATAAAATTGCCTCCCTCTATTAGACCTATATACCACTGAGGAAGAGATCTTAATCAAGCAAAAAACTATATATATTCTTAATTGTTATGAATATTTTGTGTTCTGAAAAAAGTTTAGTTTTCTTTCTCTTGTTCATAAATTGCATTCAATATAATAAATTCGTCTCCTTCCCAAATTATTAATTTATTACTATTTATATATTCAATATTTTAATAATTGATAGAAAACGTACTAAGTCTTATATCTCCACAGCTTATAACAAATGGAAGACCGTTAATCCAGTGTCTTTTGTTACTAACTTAATCAAAAAGTGAAAATGTAAAGCGCTATAAACAGAAATTTATAGTAATTTTTTACTTGAGTATAATAACTTCCATCTCGTATTATTGAAATTTTTTCTTACATCTGAAACTCCACAAACAATACTGTGCAGTACTTTTGACATAATGTAAGCTAGATATTTCGCGAAATGTCGTAGCATGCACTGCGAAAGTTTCGCCACACCGATTATAGATAATGACTGTATTCAATAACGAGCCGGTGAAAACTGTCACGAATTTACGCTATGGTAGTGATGTATATTTCAGCAGTGTCATTTTAAATCTACTCGACTTAATTCTAAATGATGATGCAGACAGATTATGATTTAAACAGTAATGAATGAACTTTCTGAACAAATATATTTTCAACGCGTTATCTGATACGTGAAATTCACTACTTTCGAATAAAAATTGTGTGTGTAAAATATATTTAACTGTATTAAAATCGTACAACGCTGGGATGTCTTACTATTTTTATGCAAGTGCAGTGTTGTAGTAAGACCTTTGCATCCCACATTGATAGATAACAAGATCGTTTCATGCCCTGGGAATTGAAGAGAAATAGGTAAAATAGTAATGAGAATAAAATCTCCTTTCAAATAATGTAACTTAAATTTTAATTAATGCTTAAAATCGCAAAGAAACTTTTTTTTTCGCAGAAGCATTTGCCGTCATACGGATGCAAGTTCGTTCTCATTCGTATGTGAATGTGACCTTCCAGACACAATATAGTGTGAGAATCCGACCTCAAGAATACTAGGGGAACTTTTAAGTATGTTTAAAAAGCTCTATATGCCTATAATATAAGTTAAGCAATAATAGGAAATAAATGCGTAACACAAGATTTATTTAGGTTCCTTTTAATTCGATTTCCAAAGGACATGGACCTAAATATTAATAATTTGATATAATTTAAATTATGTAGTATTGTTGATTGTGTTCACTTTTAATTATTCTATATTTGGGTTGAAATACTTGAAAAGAAACCAATAAATTACAGAATACAGTGGATAACATAACTGGTTCACCCTCCAGCTGAAACTAAGTCTCATTCGAATGGAACATTGTCAATTTAGCACGACTTGCAACAGGTCGGGATGAATTGCCAAGCGGAGCATATTAGCCGTTAAAATTCTAACGAGCACAACACTGTACGCCATTTGGACGTGGTCTAAAATAGCGCAAATTAACTTTGGAGTCGTAGATGCAAAGCTTGCGAAAAGCTCGCCGTTTGTGGTGAAGCTAGCATGAAGTAGCAGCGGGTCCGATGCTTTCAAAGCCGTCAATTGAAACTTAATGTTCCAGGCAGGCAGCAAGAGCACAGAGAGAAGCGCGCAGTGGATTAACAGAAGAAAGAAAAAAAAAGCGCGAGGCCGCCATTAAATGATGACGCCATTAAACGGAGTCTTTCCATCCCAGCTACGAAAATTTCGCCTGCAGAGGCAACGTATCTTATGCTTTACTCGACCTGTGGGGAATATATACATAATTTATTTTTATAAATATTGTTTATAATGCTAATTTACTATATGTTCATTTGAAACAGTTAGTAAATGATTTACAAGATTAAAATTGAAGATTTACAATTAAATCTAAAATATGATTGCACTTTTGTCTATAGAGATGTTTACTTATTGTCCAACATGTTCTCCGATTGCAGGTGCTCGTGATTGCTCAATCTCGTTAGATACCTCTCGCTTCGTTCGGTGATATCTTCTGTTAAAGTTGAGATTTGCAATCTTTGTATAGGTTTTTGTTTGATACGAACCACGGCGATTTTGCACACGTATCTTAATGTGTTTGATTCAAATATTCTCAGAATGTCGAGGTTGGACTTGCCCATAGTTCGATGCCGTAGGTCCATGTTGGCTTCATTACAGTAATATTTTGTTGTATAAGGAAAGCTCAGATCTTGATTATTTGACTAATCTGATTTGTGCTTCTTTCCGTATCATTTCGATATGGGTTTTCCAGGTCAGACAGCTGTCTAAACGTAGCCCGAGATATCTTACAACAGTTGTTTTTGGGAGTTCTGCTGAATTTATTTTCAATTTTGGGCAATATGTTGAGACTTTTCCGTGTTTATAGCCACTTTCATTGTTTCATCCAGTCTGTCTTGTCTAGATGCACTTGCAAGTATTGCGACGCTTGAGTCGAGTCTTCGTCGGCAGCTTCAATAGTTCTGTAGATAGACGTAAATGAGAATGGAATATATTCGGGCGAATTTCCTGGTAGCATCACAAAATTATTTCAATTAATTTAGTCATATACACTGCAGATTTTCAATAGCTGTCCAATTGTAATTACTTCTCCCAAAATTATCGAGTGTATGACTCGCGAAATGTTCTATTTAAGGTTTAAAAAATTTAGGAACATAATGTAAACTATAGTAGTCAATATGAACAATGGAAAACTAAAAATTCTTACGTTGCTAGTGTAATTTTCTGCACGTAAAGTGTGCATGGTATATTTACTTCAACCAGTAACATTATGGCCGGAATCTAAAACGGCATTCACGAACATGAACCAAAGCGGAGGGAGTGTTCCAGCATGACTCAAAAACGTGATGTGTCGAATTCTCCGCGTAGATCTTAGAAAGAAAAGGGAAAGGTTTCCTTATCTTTAACTTACAACTAGATATAATCTTATTTTTGTACTTACACATTTTTAAAATTACTGAAATATACTGTGTACTAAAACAATCCTATTCCACGTACGTATACCGTTAGCTATGAAGCATCGGAATCTAATATGTAAACGTAGAAATACTTCTGTTAGTGTTTACAGGTCGAGCCTTCTAGGAAACAGGTTCCTTGCCTACCAAAATGCCGAGGTGAAGGACATATATTCCATAAGGTTAATGGTGTCAACTACCTCTACCAGACGAGACACGATTCTTTATATATAACATCAGCCGATGAATTTAACCCAAAGAAAAAGATCGCTCAATCGCATTCCTTTACGCAGCATAATACAGTATTAAAGACAATAATAGGAAACAATTGCTAATATTTTCTGCACAGAAAATCCTTCGAGTGTATGATAATAAAAACCAGTTATTTTGAAAATGTTATGTGCAATTGAGGAAGTATGATGATCGAAACTGCCTCACGTAGCATTGAATTTAAGGCACGATTTGCCATATTACAAAGTTAGGAATTTTTGCAAAATTACACTTACAAGAAGAAACTAGCTTCATCCACTTGCTTGGGGAACAATTACAGGCCACTACAACTTCCACTATCCATCAACAGATTCTCGCCTTCCCAACCAACCTGTCCAGAAGATCACAAGCGATGCCATCCACAATTAGAACCATACTAATTTCTCCCATGATTTCTAACTTTGAAGATCGCCTAAACCTACCTGTCTGCCGTGATCAGGCCACTATACCATGGAACACATCCTGCTACATTACGCTACTCTCACCACCATCAGAAGAAAACACTTCGTAACCCAATCATGCTACAAAATTTCTTCTTCCAGCCAAGCAATCAACAATCTCTTCAACTTTCTGACTAACTTATTGAACTATATCTACGGGAACTTTAATTACAATCCATGATTTGATGCAAATATTCTGCAGTCGCCAACGACGCAACCAGTTGAGGCGATTTAAAAACAATTTTAAAAATTTGTACAATAAGGTGTTTAATAAACATTTATCATTACACTGCGAAATAACTCTTAAATGATAATAAACGGACTGTTCCTGGCGAAATTCACACAGAAATAGAACGTTTAAGTAGAATCTCCAGAACTTTATTGTTCATTTGGTAAACATATGGTCATTACTGATAAAATAGTATACAGTTTCTAGTTAAATAGCTGATATCGTTTCAAATGCGAATGGGCAGTTTTATAATTCAACGACATGATTTAAATATCTCGCTCTTATCCATATTGTCGTCGATAGTCAGGAATGTGAACACTTATCAAGCCTCGCAGAGATTTTATTGCATTGCAGACATGGCTGACTACTCCAAACACTATATACGACATGTTGGGTTCCCTATTTAAAACTCATGCAGCTTTTAGTAATAATATGAATGCGGAATTTCTGAATGGTCAATCTTTCACTAAAAAATTTTCTTGCAGGATAATTGTAATTAAAACACGAAAAACAACAAGAAAACTAAAATATTTAATTTTAGTACGTCATAACTCCTCGTAATTACGCAGAGCTAAAGATGATAACTTTTTTAAATATAATTTTATTTGATCCTCTCTTCATCACCGTCCCCGCGCCTTCCACGACGTCCAGACGGAAACCAAATCAGCAGAGTCGGACCTCCACAAATGACGTAGCAATAGTCTCATAACAACAGAAGCAACATCGGTTACTGCATGTTGTCTTTACATCTCCACTCAACCAAGCTACGGACACCGCATTTAAAAACACGCTAGAATATAGCCTCACCCCCTCCCACAAAAGAAAGAAAAAAGTCCCGTGGAATAATGAAGATTGTATCAAGTTTAGACTACAAACAATTTTTAAATGTTTCCAACTTAAAGTTTTAAAGTTATAATACATTGCCAGTATTATATTGAAATAACAGACAATTGTAGGATGTTTTTTCCCCCAAGAATGACTGAATTTATTGTAAACCGCGACTTAAGTACCTCAACTGATCTGTGAACGTTTGTCGCTGAAAACGAGTGCGTATATCCAACTAAATAAAAACATAAGGAAAGAGGGGCCAAATACAAAAATCATGCTTATACATGTTCTTCCATCACTTGTATTGCTTTGACATGTCAATAATCTGTGTATGTAAGAACCATGCATACGTTAATATACCAATAGCTGAAATGAGCCGATCAAAGCTTTTGTATATGTTCCTATATTTGTTGTTTATATGAGTACCAAGACCAGAGATATTGGATAAAAAATAAAAATAATCTATGTCTCATTCAACCCAATATTGCTTTACTACACGTTTCTCCGTTTCAAGTAACCCCACGTGGTCGGAATTACATCACTTAATTTCTTTCCCATTGGCTCAAAATATTCAAAAACATTCTGAAATGAAGGCAACTTGGAAAGTTTTGAGAAACGGCGAGGAAACAGATTTGAAACAGTCCAGTTTGACGCTGCAATAAAACGATGCTTTGCGTTGAAAAAGTTGTTAATATGTTCCAACTGTGTTCAGTTATTTGAAAGCAAGGTATCCTAATCAATACGCGAATGTTTTGCAGTTGTGCAACTCACATGGGCTGGCACGCGCTAATGCACTTAGCCGACTGCGGTGCGGCTTCTTGAGAAGGCAAAGGCACCAAAATATGACAAGCAGCCGCTGCATAAGAAAGCCCTAATAAAATCAGCGTTAGTAAAATGAGGTAAGACAAGAATTCCTTCGCACTGTAGCTTCAAACGCGACTATATAAAAAATTATAGTTAAAATTTGATTACAACTGTATTATAAAAAGTAGTATGATGATCACAGATGAGCCGTTCTGCAATTTCATATTTACCTAAATAAATTTTTTTTAGAAAAACTATATATTTGGAAGTGTGTCGATTTAGAATTAACTTTTCGTCTTTCATAAGGTTAGGTAATAGGGAAATAATTTTCCACGTAGTGTAGAAACAATGAAGCTTTAATTAAATAATTCTAGCTAAATCTCTAAAAGTACAAAATTTAAACTAATTTCGAAATTCTGAAATATCCAAGCTATGAAATTATACAATTTAGATGTGTTACAAATGTTTGACATGCCCATGATATTTATTTTAACTACAGCCTTCTACGAGTTTATTCTTGACATTTTCCATACGATTAGAGGGAAACTGCAGCTAGACATCTTTAAACGTATGCCTAAATTTGCACACAATGTTTCAAAACACAGTGTGTATTCGAAGGTAACTAATTGTGTTGTGCTATGAACTACTATCGGGAAAAATATCATAAATACTAGAAAAGAACTACTTCCGCTTAAGAACACGACTGGTTATTACTTCTCTATTCGGAAAAATTAAATTCCGGAAGTTTGTGAGGGGACAATGCCCAACAGTGGATACAAATAAATTATTATTTCATTCTCAATAAAAAAAATCGTTTTTGAAGTTAGTATAAAATAAGCAAAGATTTTCGGAAGACACAAATTCAGAAATTTTAGAGCAGACCTCTTGCGTTTGGTACGCTTCCTGTAATATCCATCCTGAATTAAACTTATTAAATTTATCAAAAATGATTGTTTACCGGTTTATATCAATTAATTCGTACTCAATGAATCAGTTCCCTTTCTTATTATTTTAATTCTTAAAACACTGGGTCAAGTGCAGGTGATTTCGACGTCAGTCGTCTGAAAATCACAATCATTAATATATTACAACATAAAATCAGGAGGCTCAACAATTTATTTCTGATAAAATTAAATACAGCAATATATACCTGATAGTGCGTTAAATGTAACATAATAATACTGCTTCAGCACACTGCCACGCGTATTTTCGTAAGTTCAATTCTTAATACTACCAACATGAATATCAATTCCAGTCAAAAAATGACATTTCGCGTCATAAAAATTCAGGGAATAGTTACATTACTTTTTCATACAATTAGAATCAGACAAGAGAGAACAATATGGAGAACTTTGACCAAGAGAAGGGCTAGATTAATAAACCACGTTTTGAGATATGAGGGTCTTGTAAAATTAGAATTAGAGGGAAGTGTTAGGGAGGATGTGGGATGTGATAGCTATGTAGAAATGAAAAGACTTGCGCAGAATAGATAAGCATTATGGGTTGCATCGTATCAGTCTAAGGACTGCATTTATTATTCAACGTATTTTCAAAGTGATTGTGTTAGTAGATACCGCGACTTATGTTCAAGTAAGATGTCAAATTTAGTACACAGTTTCCTCTCTGCTGTCAATATCAATCCTGAATTCAACTGACGATACAGTTGATCGGCAAGCAATTATTATTGGATCCGGACGATTGTTAAGCTAATAATACAAATCTCGTGAAATAAACAACCTAATAGATACATGTTTTCTTGAATGGCTGCATTTATGTTGCTGAATGGAGTATCGCCCATTCATGGAGCACGTTGCCGTTGCCTCTGGAATGCGGACAGTTCAAAGCTCGCGAGTAACAGTATCTGCCAATCGTCTTGTTCGTCTCTTCCCATTAGACGACCCAGCCACGTTATTTACACTGTTTCCCAGACTACAGTCGACCTTTAATACGGAAGAGTACATAGAACAACAACAAAACAAATAGAAGAATATAAAAAGAACATTTTTCTGTAAACGATGACGGAAAATTTCAGAACTGTTATCAATGTGCAGTCCATCATCGATAAAAGAAAATTGATTTCAATTTTTCAACAAACGTAAACATAACTCGATTTGTTCTACACAATCTATGAGATCGCCGAGAAAGTTAGATCACAACTGACTTAATGGAACGAGTCTGATCGTAGTGTCGTATCCCAAAGTTTTCAAAACCTTAAATGCGCGTTTCGCGGCATAGATTCATTATATTAGGACTAAATTAACATGTTTCCAGGACGATTCGCCGATTTTATTAGAGCGAAATAAAGTAATTACAGCTGTCAGGAACAATAAACACAGATAAGCTACTGAGTAAAGTGGGAACTTCCGAGAAATTCCCATTAAAATTATGCACATGAACCGAAAAAAAAACGAGAAGAGATACGAGACAATCGAATAAAAGAGGAGGGGTTGTCAGGTAAGACAATATTTTTGTAAACTTAAAACCATGGAAGTAATTATCATGGTTTATCGTAAACTATCAACGTGGAAAATAAATTAACAATCCACACACAATGAAGTTATGTATCTAATATAGTAATATTTTTTAGTTACATTAACGCACATGTTTTGTATAGGAAAACATTCTATTTTAATTTTTTTATGTGCAGCGGCTAAGTAGTTTACAGCATTTGGAAAACGAGCTGCTCTAGTAACGCGTAAAAATATTTCATCAACAGTCCATGTCCATAATAATATGATCTAAGGCATAAATGACACTTGTACCGTCAGTTTAAGGGAAAGTGTCCAAACTACAGTTAGCTCATCTCAAAAAGTACAGCCACGCATGAAGAGGAATCACATGGACACAAGGAGGCATACAATGCTCGTTTAATTAGGCGACGGTTTTAAACAGCTGATGCTGCAGCACCGCAAGATAAGATGGCGGCTGTCCGATAAGCCAGCTCCGCGAACAATGGTGCCCATCTATGTGTAGCGCCGACGGGTGCATTGACCGTTAATCTCCGACGTGCAACTGTGGTCAGCAAGGTCACCTAATCAAGACAAACAGGTGCAGACCATTGACTCCTTAGCTCATGCTCCAAGGTTGGCGAAAGGAAACAATTCAATCAAGATAATTCTCTTCCACTGTCACAGGCCAGGAAAAGGAATTTTATTTGCTTTTCCCCGTTACGTTGACCAGTCTCATTGTAAATGATATTTTATGGGCGGAATGGAATAAATTAAAGTTTCTTTACATATGTAAACAAGCGGTTAGTATGTTTAAGTGGACTGGAGAAGGAACAGAAAACAAGTCATGAATATTCTGCTACTGCACTTTAAGCAACTATTTCTAGGCTCGAGTCAGTTATAAACTATTAGGATGATAAATTCTCGACACGACCAGAAATCCTGATGTTATTTTATTTCAATTTCATAGCTTTAGGCTGAGCTTTGTTAAAAGCATTTATCTTTATAATAATGGAAAATTTTCAAGCGGAGCAGGGACTCGAACTCTGGACCTCCCTACCACTGAGCTAATCCGAATCGACGTCCGAGGACAGTCAACATCCCTCCATTCCTGTAAATCTACTATTCACTTATCACATTTGAGTTTAATTCCATGCACCTTTGACGAAATTAGCTGCATGCATTATTTTGAGCTTTTAAGCACATGCTTGCAAGCTGAAAGTTCTTATTCTTTTAAATGACAACTTGATATTTTACCTCCATGAAACTTTATCGTCTTGATGAATTGTTCTGTGGTCAACTTGAAGATTCAGACTAGTTGAATTGGCAGTGATGAGAATAAGATAATCCTCGAAGCAGTCGGAAAATTTGTATATTTATTTACATTTGATAATTGCGGTTGATAAACAGACCTATGGAACAATTATAAAACCCAAAACGCTCTTTTTTATTCATATAAAAAATTATCGCAAAGATTACCAGTTTGGACAATAAATGATTCAGTATATACAATATTAAAATAAAGAATACAAAACCAAAGCGCCCCAAGGATTTTTGAATTGAGTTGTGACTGCAAGTCAACCGTGGTAATATTGAACATCTCCTGTAAACGCTGGTCAACTTTCGCCACGTTAATTTTTCACGTAAGGAATGCGAAGCAGACTTTTCCCTCACACTAAAAAAATGTGACGTTTTTTGAGTAAAATGATTGGAAATGACATGAATGAGGAGGTACCTGAAAACAACTCATCAAGACGAAAAAGTTTCATGGGGGTGAAAAATGCGACTACAACTTAAAAAAATAACTGCTTGCAGCTTGCAAGCATGAGTTTAAAAGCTCAAAATAATGCAGGTGTTGAAAGTTCCCCTTGAAACCCTACTACTTGTGTACTGAAGGTTTTTTGTTACCTTTCCTCTTCAGAGAAATTAGGCCATACTGTCTCAGGTGGGACACAACGAATCGCGTACAAAATTCAAGGGATTTTGAATTATGCACTTAAACCTTATACTGGACTGAATAATGATGTAATATTTTCGCGGCGCCCTCGTGACACAGCCGGGGCGTCGCGATGTGTAGCTTGGAAATGGCTGCTATAGTTTATCAATATTTCTCATTGTTAAAGCTGATATGTGCGTTATTTTAAAGAGTAAGTTATCGTTCAGCAAGTCTCAAGAGTCGAGTTTAGACGCTGGGGGGAGTTTTGAAAGTGTGAGGGTCGAGCTCAGAAAGAAGAGTTAAGCGAAGTCAGAAGGTCCTCCTCGTACACGTACGTCTTTCGCAGGGGCGTACAAAAGTTGAAATTCTTCTGGTAGGTGGCTGTGCTCAACGGTACTGAAGTAAATATATCCATTATATTTAAAACGAAACTACTTTATATGATGCTACTTTGGAAAGAAAAATTTATCCTGTGAATCCATTGAATTTCGTGTGGTTGATGTTCATTTTTTTGGCTAACATTAAAATAAAAATGTCCGACATTCTCTTCATCTCAATGTAATGAAAAAAGTGTATTTATTTTGAAAAATTGACAAATGAGTCAATTCAGTTCAATAGTATTTTTTTAACATATTACATGTGATTTAGGCGTATTGAACCGATGAAGGGTATAACTTTAAATCTAAATACATAGAAAATGTGAAGGTTCATCAATTAGGTTGAGATATGTTAGAAAAACGATGACCTAATTTACGTCTCGGGGCTCTTTTTAAAGAGTATGTAGGCCAGCAATCCTGGAAGGATATTGCATCAAAGTTTTTATAATCAAATTATTCCAATAGAGGGGATCATAATTGTAAAATTGGGTACAGCAGCTTGAAAACTGACGTAGAGAAATATTTGTTTTTACACCGGACTACAAGGGATTGGAACAATTTACCTGCAGAAGTTTTTGAAACATTTTCTCCCAATAGCAAAGTTTTTCAGGGAAGAATTAGGGGAAGTGTGATAGTGAAGTGTAGTGCGACGAAATGGTTAATTTTATCTTAAATAATGTATTTCATTATTTACTATGTTTGTATGATTATTATTGTAATTATTCACATTCCTTATTTTAAGCTGCCAACGAGTGTAACTCGATTGCAGTATCATTAAATTAATTAATTCATTCATAGTATATTTAACAGTAATTACTAAGTAGTATGGTCTCTGTGAGCTTTGGAAGCACCAACAATTAACACACAGATATTTTCTCCCATATTATTCGACGACTGTTATTTTTAAAAAAAGTCAAGTCTTCTAAATGTAAAAGTTGAAATAGATTTAGTTTTCCGACAGTGTTGTGGTAATGCGGTTGTGAGGAGGCAGGTGGTCCGAATACACGGCACATCTGGCGAGGGTCACGTGCAGGCTTGCCAGTGCACTCTACCTGCTGCCACCCACAAAACTTCACCACGTTTGGGGGTTGATATTCGACGAAACACAGTTTCTGCTCGATTGAAGTTATGAATTCAAGTTGAAACCTGCATTTTGTGCAAGAGGTGGGGGTGGGGTGGGTTGAGGGCGTTGTCTGAGAATTGGTTCATTACGGCAGTGATTGAATCTTATCTGGCATATAACAACAGACCACATAAGGAAGGAGCTTTGCTAATAAGATTGAAATTTATTACTCGTAGTTAGAAAAAAAGTTCCATTAATTTAAAGTGACTTAAGAGATAAACTAAAAATATTTCAATAAGTATATTTAGAGCGATGAGATTAAATTGATACACGACTCGTCACTTGTCATATGGTGAAGTACACTTCCAACAAAACTCTTCCAAATTTCTGTTTGGAAACTAAGATTTGACACAAAAGGTAATCTTGCTGTCAAATTTTGCCATTAACTATTTGCCGACAAATGAACGCAATTTGCCATAAGTTTTATACGTTATCTGACTTAAGTACAATTGTTCTTGAAAACGTCATTTATTATTTGAAAAAAAAAGTTTAGTAGAATTATTTTCGCAAAATATCATGAGCTAAGTGCAGCAAAATTTGATCCAACATATTCACACCTTGTGGTGTTAAGTTTATAACTGTCATTTAACCATAATTAAAATTATTATATCGGTTTTCGTAAAATATCAAACGCTAGTTGGAAGCAAGAAAAAGGCATCTTCATAGAGGGAAAATAATTTCATTGTTGAAGTGAATATTGGGGCTTTCCTGTGCTTTAGCAAAGGGATTTAAAATAAGGTTCACACAAGCCGAGACATCTCGGCTGGCTTTGAGAGGCTGTTAGTTCCAGGGTCGCAAATGAGCGGCACACGCACAGAAAGAGTTGTCCACCCGCTGATGTCTTTGGATTAGTCGGCCATCTGCCTCGCAAATTTGGTAGTTACGTCCCCACAAACAACACCTACTCCAGTTATATATATATATGTATATATATATAATCTTCTGCTAATGCGATAGATCCTGGTGGCAGATTGAGAACAAATACATAAACAAATATGTGAACAAATAATACAATTTTGAAATAAAATGAAGTATAAGATGTCCCTGAAATTTACACACAATTAATCACTTCACGAATTTATTTAGATATCTGCTTATTGCAGGTAGATTCCCTTCAAACAGTGCTGTAGGTAAAGTGTTTCAATCGCTAATTGTTCCGTTGAAAAATGAAAATTTTCTTGCGTCCGATTTGAGTAAGTTATAGTTTTGATTTAAATTTGTTGTCGCCTCTCCCCGTTAAAGTTTCCAAATCAAGCCAACCGAAGTAGTTCGCATATAGCTGATGTTGATTTTTTCCAATCATTATTGTTAACGAGTGCGAAAACATGTAATTATATCGAGTTGATCGATAGTAATTAACAAGCCCTTGCAAAAAATATCGTAATCAATGAAATGATACATCAGATGCATGCCAAAACTACCGGTACAACTTGTTTTTATTACATGATATTTAAAGTAGCGATAACGTCTGCGGTCATTACCCACTAAATATTTATAATTGATTATTACATTACATTGATCTTGTTATTTTGGTAGTATTACTGACTTATTTTTACCATATAATTAAAGTAACTTTCCTTCCGTCGACTTTTCCTGTCACTATTTTTCGGCTTGGGAGATGTCAATCGATATAATTTTTTTTTTGTTTATAATCTTCCCTACTATTTCTAAAAATTTGGATCCAACAACTTAGCTGTCATATACATAAGTATGAAATTCTCACCAAGTGTTAGGTATTCCAATTATAAACTCTACATATATTCTAATATAGAAAGAATAAAACATGATGCACCGTTTACAAACGGTGGATATACTTCACAGGTTTTTGAATGTGAGATACAAACAGCAGTATAGGTAATTTTTAAGACGCCTTAAAGATTTACAAATAATTCCCGGGGGAGGGTGTGATGGCGAACCAGTGTCATTGACATTATCCGCTAGTAACCAGTGTTGAGGACAAGGAAGTACTATTGCCGTACATTTTCGCAGTTAGCACCGTGAGAGGATTCTCATGGAACTTTTAATTAGAGCACGCTTTCTAGTCAACATATGCATGGATTCCTACAGCTGCAAGTAACCTGATAACGGAAATGTACATTCGGCGCATCCTCTGGCTGAATAGTGTGCCATCATTTCTTTTTCAGTCGTTAGCAACACAAAGAAATGACAAAAAAAATTAGGGTCAAAAGATACAAATTGGTTGTGGTCGGACTGTACACAAATAACAGTAAGATGTATTTGGCTCAAAAGTGATGTGGGGAGATCTAAAAACCTGATCGAGGAGCTTAGTATCATTTAGAACTTTAAGTAAATGAGCCTGACATAATCTCATCTGCAATTTATGCTGACTTAGTAAGCACTACTAATCGAATTTTGGGAGTAAAGATTCCATCTTTGTTCCAAATGTTCATGATCCCTCACACACGCTCAGATAAATTGGAAGTAAAACCCATCTTATAAATGTATTAAGCTAACGAACATTGTAGAAGGAATAGTTTCCCGATTGTCAGACGACCGTTCTGTAGTCTTATCATATAAGCATGAAAAAACAGAATAGCTCGTGTTGAGCAACGGACCGAGACAACAGTCTCTTCCTGTGAGATTAATGCACTGGCATGGTTTTCACGGTCGCGGCTATGCGAGGGCACGATTCCAAAGCTTGCTCCAATGCCAAGCTCAGATTACAATTGTAATACCACGCCGGACTACTTAGTGCCAACAGATAGGAAGCTTCTATCGATTTTGTAGCCTTCACAAGAATAAACATATATGACAAGAATAATGAAAATAGTCCATATTCGAGCAGGGCATTCTACAGACACAAGAGAATGTTAACATTATTTAAAAGTATAATGTACAAAACTTATTTTTCCCAATTTTATTCGAAATCGAGTCAAATACTTCCACTATCCTTAGTTATAGCGTTTCCAGAATTAAAAGTTATTTGAAAGCAGCATCCAAATAAACAAATGAAAACCTTAATTGGTTCACTTTTCATGCGAGTCTTGAACGATTAACACGAACAATAAGCACCATGTTATAGTTACCCAAGAACAACGTAATTTTAACAATAAAATGTGTTAACAAAAATGGTAACAGTAGTCTTACAACATGTTTGGCATTCAAACACGCTTTATTACGACACTGGACTTATTATTTCGGTAATCTAAAGAAGTGAACTTACTAAGTTCTAGTATATATACGGCAACACAAGTATTTTTTTTCTCTTAAAAAGGAAAACCTGAACAACTTAATATTAATACACCATTTTCAAAATTAAAAGCCAATAACAATTACACCATCTTGAACATGTTTCATCAGCAAGACATTACATAAAAGTTCATTTTTTAAGGAATGGGATACTTAAGGGTAATTCACATCCCTATAATAAGATAGGAACCAACAGAAAGGATCAAGTAGGGTCCATTAGCTAGTTTAAGAATATTATCCAGCATTCACCTAGATGTGATGCAGGGAAAACACTAGAGAAACCTGTATCAGGTTTTTTTCCACGCTCTTCCGATTTATGCAGATGGGGTTTTTGTGAGGACACAGCACTCCCATCTCAATACCCCCACTAGGTTAGGAGGTAGTTGGCCGGCTGTTCCAATAGGAATAGAAAACAACACTTGTCATCTATCCACCCACGATGAATACACATCTAGCCTATGTGCGGCGGCTTACGGGAACAGACAGATTGAAGATGGCTTTCAACTAGTCGCTTTTCTTTCATAAGAGGCAAGATCGATAATTGAGTTTAAAATTGGATTGTGAGAACTGAACAGATTGACAAGTACGCTTGATGTGCTGACTTCTCATTGCTGCTCGACATTTATGTTATTAACTGTGATGCCAATTAACATCCTTGACTTCATGCTACTTTTACGTTACACACTACGTTGAATTGATACGTGGATTATGCAAATTCATTCAAATCTATTTATTACTAGGTAAAGTACTTTACGCGTGATTGAACGATAGCTGATACTCTTCAAACGCGATTCCCGACTCGTCAGTGTATTTACCACGCCATAAAAAGTTTCAATTTAACAAGACACCAGTGAGACCAAAAAGTTGAAACAATTAAAACATTTTATATGTGTTTATCAGATATTACTGTTCTTTTATTAATTTGTGTTTTCTAAACTTATCTTTGGGTTTTGTGAATAAAATTATATTTACTCCATGTCTACGGAATAGATCTCAAAAATGTTTCTCTTCAAACTACTAATTTTGTTCCGTATCTCATGACAGAAAAATCCTAATCAGCTGTGAGTTCAACAGAAACTGGAACGGCTAACCTCAAGACCCTTCATCTGGATATTCGATAACGAAGCAATGAGTACTCACTAGAACTAAGTATACACTAAGTTTCTGTCAACATCCCGCAATAATTGATATTTGAAAAAATCACTAGCTGCGCACATTAACCTGATCGATTAATAAATGATTCTCGCTTTACCAACAGATTCAAATTTTTGTCAACACAATGTTTCCGGGACTATCAACGCTGTCGTGGCTATACTCGACGAAGCCGACGCTGATGGTCGCGGAAACGTGTTCAGACAAAATTTAACACGGAGAAAAGGCCTACATTCATATGAGACTCAGTTGCTGAAAAGAAAATGATTTAGCGAAAACAGAAATATAGCAGAGATTTTTAAACCAGTTAGCTAGACCAATTAACAGTAAATATTATCTGTATAAAAATGTTTGATAACTGTGAAGTAACCACTACATGGTATGTTGTTTGCATGATACTTCTGCTTTGGGTGTATGCGAATGACCTCCTAACGAGGGACCTTAATTAAGAAGTCTGGCAAATCTCACAGAGCCGCCAGACGCGGGCAGTGTTGTCTAGGCAACAGCCTGTGGAATATCACAAATAAACGATGCCCAGTGCTGCGAGTAAGAGTGAATGGCATAAAAACGGAGCAAAAATATTGCATAATAAATCATGTAAACTATAAAAACAGTTTTTTCTTTTTACAATGACACAACTTTACTAAGTTTTATCAACTCTTAAAACTCACACCACAACGTACACTGTAACCACTGCTTCTGTCTTGTAATGGCATGGACATATAGTACTTTCAGATGAAATAAGGAAGATCTCCCCAAACTCACGAAAGAAACCGAGTTGTCTACTTATCTATTAAAAATGCAAATGTCGGTCACCGCAGGGGGAAGTGGACTTCTGCCCTCCTGGTTGAGGGAGCTATTGTTATCTGACAGGAGTGTCACCAGGGGCGGCACCCTATCGGAACAATTAAAACAGTGGGCACACACTCAATACGGCGGGGAACTCAAACGAGGAGGGAGAGATTAGTCAGAGTATAAGTAAGGCCTTCAAAAGGGGACAAACCAAGCAATAATCTGGATTTGAAGCATGATAATGCGAAAGGAATAAGACCAGGTCCGATGTCTTAGTAATTAGTTCTAATTCAAACTTCGTGACAGAACTCGAGCTACTGAACAGAACTGCTTATAAAGTAATGTCTCAGGAAAAAAAATCAGAAGTGCAAACTTTTTAATTCTTTATTTAGGATTCCATCAACTACTATGGTTATATGCGACTACGTTAGCGGCAGTTTATTCTTATAAAGTAATAGTTTCACAGTGTGAAAACACACATGATCCATGCCCATGCCAGGATTCGAACCCGTGACATCTGTTATGCCAGGCAGCGACGCTGACCGCTACACCACAGAAGGTGCAAAACAAAACTTTTATTGAATACAATAATTTGTTGTTGAATTCTTGATTACGAAATTTTTCAAGTAACTGGAAACTATTATACAAGAAATTCTTGAATGAAATCTCAAAACCAGAAATGTTTCACTTTTGAGAATAGCAAAACCGAACATCTACCACAAACTATCTCCGAGGCTTTTTAAAATGTTCAAAGCTCAAGTTTCGTTCGTCTCACAAGGTAATAATCTGCTTTAACGACGTCATCAATTGTCCACGTAATTGTCGACATGTAGGCCTAATATACAGATCCTAGATTCTTCTCAAAACACGGTATGTTAAATAAAACGTTACAAGTGTACATAAATTCATATTTTCGAGAAAACGCTAAAGAAAAGTTTACATTGGCTTGAAAGAAACATTTACGTTTGCACACCTTCATTTGAACATGGATATAAACGCTATTATTGCAGATGAAGTCTTTAAAACAATATTTCAAAAGAAATCATCTTTCAGTTAACTCCTTGAAAACTGACCCAAACAAGTTTTCCACTCATTTTGGATGAATTGAGGTGCAAATGTTATTCCAATTATCATATTTAAACGGGTTTAGAGACTTTACATAGAAATAAACTAAAAAAATTACGTTGCATAAAAAGTCGCTAACTATTTCGTTACAGGTATTGCAAAGGAAATGAAAATCTAACAATATGAATTAAAAAAACACACATAGGAAATTTAAATGAATACATCCAGAAATAGTTTGGTTACTTGGGACCCCAAAGAACAAAGTAGCTAGAATGTTCGATCTCGTAATGAGGTAAAGGTAATGCCGTGGCTGCAAATACGAGGTAGGATAAGACGAGGAGTACGGGAGCACCCCGCGCCGCCAGGTAACTCCATTACAGGTAATTGACTCATTAGCCTTAATTAACGCAGACCTCGCAGCTTTACAAACGTGCCCACCAAGATGTCTGCCACCTGTTGTTAGAGAAAACCACCGGACTCAATTAAAGTCGTGATATTTCTTCCACGTTATAAGTGCACTGTGAATAATGTAATCCTTTACTTCCGTAGTGCAATATAAGTCAATGACATCAGCCAACTATAATTCAATTTATATTTTTAATGCACTCATGATAATACAGCGTCAGAATCTCTACTTCGCAATTCTGTCAAGTTTTTTCGGTTTCTTATATCTAATCATATTCTCTTTTTTGGATTCATGAATTCAATAAAAACTTTTTAGGTAGTTCGAACTAAACTATAAGGTAGTTTTTACCTCAAAAAAATCCCTCCTACTGCAAATTTCATTGAGAATGGAACAAATACTAATAATATATATACTATGCATAGCAAACTATGTTGAAATGTCTAACATTCTATTCTTCTATCAGCTTACTGCGCTATGGGAAGTAGAAGGGGGAGGGAGCGAGTATTGGCAAACACGGTCACCTGAAGTAAAATAGAACATACTGACTGAAAGCGGAGACACTAGTTTTGGCGTACGTATAGGTAAAGTTTTAAATAATTTCCCATGTTTCAGGCCTGCTTAGACCCTAATATCCGTGGAAACCACAGATCAAGTTAATTTAATACTTTAATACTGCAGTGAAGACGGGCAACAAAGTCAACTGCCATGCATCAATAATACCTAGTCCTGTAATTGCGGAATGTTCATAAAGCAGTTTGAAGTTGGAAAACCTAAACACTAACTTCCATCTCCCTTCCGTGCCCCAAGAACAGATTATATCCTTCAAACCGTTGGCTTGAAACTCTTCCTATTCCGTGACGCTTGTCTCTCAACAAGCAAGAGATCGATTTGTCGTTTCCCACTTTATAAATTGTTTCCACGTTGTTGTCAACAAACTTGAAAACTAGGATGGAAAGGATAGCTCGCTTCCGCCACGACGACCTTGGCCTTGCGGACGCGTAACCGGTTGCGCTCCGCCAAACGTGTGAATCGACCGTACGGCGTGCCAAATTTCTCCATGGCAAATATCACACGCTCGCCGCAGACACTCGAGAGAAAGACAAAAAAGATTAATACATTGCACTTGGCTAACATTGAACGGAAAATTTAAAGGTTTCCCTAAGAGATCAGAAACGGAAGTACACGACGAAGAGTTAGATCAATTATTATTTGCACAATACATAATAAATCAAGCAACGCTAGATGAAAAGATTCAGAGCCATGATTTAAAAGGAAATAAACAAGTGGTGACCAGAGTAAAAACAAAATAAGTTTAAAGGTTCACAATTAGCGAAAATTTTTATTTATCTGTGGAAATAAAATAAGATACAGTAAACAGCCAATTTTTTGACAGGATGAATTTAAATAAAACATAATGAATTTATTACAGAGCTGCAAAAGGCTGCAATATGCTACATTTAGAGAAGAGATACGTTAAGAAAATGGAAGTATCGCGCAGATATTTCATATAAGAAACGTAGACTGGTGTGTGCCAGAGTAAAGATTCTTTCAATGTAGGTTTATGTGATGGATGAAGAGTACTCGTAAATCACACGCGATCCTACGAGAACTCCACATACTGATGGCGTTGTTTGTAATAACCAATCCTTCAGAAAATGAACTCGTTGAAATGCGCCAACGACAAAAAATGAAATAAAAGTGTTTTTCGTACATTTGTATAACTCCAGAGGCGAAAAATATGAAAACCCATAAATCCTGTAAAATAGCACCAAAAAACGCATTGTCGTTATGGCATGCAGTCATTTCCTCATAAGTAGCACATGCAACATCCTCCCTAATCTAATTAACGAATTTCATCCTTGGCTCTCCCTCTTCTGTTCTTACCTCACACACTATCGTCCACGTTTCGCACCCATATAACGCCACGCTCCATACGAACATTTTTAACAACCATTTCCTAATATTCACACCTATATTACCCATAAGTAAATTCCTTTTTTTCCGAAAGTCTTTCTAGCGTGTGCAATCCTACTCTTAATGTCTACTACACTTCTACCATCCCTAGTTATTACGCTTCCCAAGTAGCGGAATTCCATAAATTCATTCAAAATATCCCTTCCCAATTAACATAACACCCTTTGTTATTCTACTGTTTCCCATACTACACTCCATTAACATGGGTTTTTCCTCTATTAACTCTCATATTGAACTCTTTCTCCATGATCACGTTCATGCCATTATAGTTGTTATAGTTTCCAAGTGTTCTTCTGACTCCCCTAATACTACAATGTCATCGGCAAAGCGTAGGGTTTTTATAACTTCTCCTTACAGTATTATTCCTTACGCAATTAAACGAATGACCAAAATAATATGACGGAAAATATTCATAACAAAGTAACGGAAATTATTTTATTATGCCATTCGGCGCATAATCTTCGTTAGGAACATTAAACAATACGAATATTAGTGTTGTATCAGAATTTGTTAATTTAAACTCGAAGTGTCCGTAATTGACGTTACTGGCACTTATTTTTATTTTCCACGACCAATAACAAGTTTATTCATTGTTGATCCAGCGGAATTAATGCTTTAAAAATTGGCATTTACACGAGCGTTCGCCGATTCCATTTTATTGTAATCGAATGCCGAGTAATTGCTCATTGATAGTTGAAACAGAGCTGAGCTCTGCACAGTCAAAAATTATAAATGTTCAATCATCAACAATTAGTTGAAATTTCTCGAGTGGAGTGACATTGATGTTTCTGTTGCGATCCGGACGATGTATTAGAATTTCTACTTTCTCACGAAAGTACGCCAAGTAGCCGACGGTCAGTGAACTTAGCGCGTGGGGCCGTCCTGATACTAAGGTTACAGGCCAACGCCATCTAATTCTCGCTATGTCATACTAATACGAAGCCGACAGTGAATCACAGGGGGGGAAAGCTAGACCATCCACATCGGACTAATTGTCCATGTGTAAGTGCGTAATGCACCACGGTTTCCGGCAGTACATCAATTGAAATGTTACCCATAAAAGATCCGCAAGGTGCTAAATTAAATATTTTTCACATCTCCTACACTATAAGATGTTATTAAAAATTTCTCACCTGGTTGCTAAAATCGAGAAATTTATAATTTACATATATCGTTGGTGGAGCTTCATATGCTTATGGAAGATTGCAAGTACCCGCGGGCGTTTGGGCATGGGTTTTACCAACTTTGTCTTAAACACGGTATAGAGATGGCAGTGAGTGATATTTAAGTAGAATAAAACCAATTACGATTATGAATATGGAACGAGAAGCAAATATGAAGCGGAAGATATCTGATGGTATACAAGTTGAAATATTACGAATTGGAGAAGAAAACCTTGTGGAAGCAAACGACATTAATCCGACTAACACAGATGAGATGAAGTATTTTAAATCTTCTTTTATTAGAAATGGAAACTAACCAGACCAAATTAAGGCATACTGATCAATAGAAGGGTTAATTTAAAACTGGAAAACTTATTGGAGTTATTTGGTGTTATCGTGAAATATCAGCAATTCATTGAACAGGTATTGTTAGTATTAGACAGTTCACATTTGGTTGGATTTAATAGATTTTGAAATGCTCAAAAACTAATAAATTTAGTCAAATCTACCAATTTGGCAGTCAAAGTCGTGACGGTACAAATCTATTCAGCCGACCTCACCTGAATGATAAACACTTTCTAATTGTTCCATCCAAAGCTAGTTTCTTTAAAATACGTTTTTTCCGGAATTCAGTATCGTAATTTCATTCCACGGTCAATTTTGAAAGAACAGATAAGCCTATTAGTCAACAGATGAAAAAATACTAACAATGGAAGAAAAGTTAAATATTATTCTGAAAAACGCAGAAAAAACTGACGATATCCGGAAATTTGCGAAAGGGGAATGTCTTTTAATGCTTTAGTGTTCTTAAATATTATTATAGTAGAGCATGTAAGATAATAATAAACCTTTTGTATCAAATGTAAATTTCAGGTGATTATTGCAATGATTTTGGACCCGAACCCGACCGGGCCCCAGCGGGTTTCCAAAGGCCGGATTTGTAGACACCCTGAACGTAACTCCGCACGAATTGCGATGTTTATACTGGATGCTGTATGATCGCAACCCCGGCAGCTGTTATGCCGCCATGCAGCCTTTCATTTGCATAAAATATACACAGCTTTCATCTTTCTAGTGTCACGTTCAACCAACCAGTATTTATGCTTCTGTATTGTTGATTACCCAATTCTATGGAAACCACCGCTAAGAGGATCTCTATGATTATTTCATAAATAGCAGTGTACAGAAAATACACATTTTTTCTAGATTTATTCATTATTTAGACTCGACTGAACGTCGGGGTCTTGTCGCTTTCATAATCAATAATTTATGTTAGAGAGAACACCAATTGCACAAATTGCGAAGGCTTTAATTAGGTGGTAACCGAAAACTGTCCACGTTCATTGTAAGGCCATATTCATCAATCCAACTATTCAAGTAATTGGCCAATGGAAGCGCCATTATTTTAAAAACTCTAATGATAAAGAAACGATCACTGTACCATTTAGTAGAATTATTTTAAAATGCATACTTACATTTTTAATCCTAATGCGATACGATAAAACAATTTGAATACCCAGCCAGCTTTTACCAAAAGTTGATGCTTCCAAGCACGCACACAAAACAACTGTAGTTACACCCATATAACTACTACCTTAAAGGAAGGGAAAAAAACACCCATACAACACGTGCTAAATTAAAATGGAATAAGTAGAACAAGTCTGAAGACTTAGTGTGCCGTTCTTTATTATTAGGTGTTCCTAGTCGATGTCATGAATTGAAAGGATGATAGGCCTAGCTGTTATCGATTACAAACCTTGGTAAACCCATTGAAAGAGCAAATGCAGTAAACTGGTGAGATAAACAGCACATTTGCATCTCTGAAGGGCTACGTTCACCTTGTTTAACAAGCACTTTCCGAAGTTTAATTCTACAACATCTAAAACTAATATACAATTACAACGAAAGTTGCATTAGCTTGGAACCCAACAGATGGCATATTGAAGGAAGAAAGTTTACACATGACGGGCCAATATAAAACAATAAAACTATTTACAACAATTATTTACGTACTTTCGAAAATTCTAACTTTGCAATATTAAGAAATATAACAACACAAACGAATTCGCGTAAGAAGAAAAAACTTTGACATTTTAAACATCACTAGAATATTTCTAGAATTTCCTCTTCCAACTGATTAAAATTTACAAGCACTTATTATTGGGCTTAAATTTTAATAATATTAAATTTATTTTTATAAAAATCATTGGAATATGTCATTTTTGTAAAACGTAGCTCATCTGACTGCTCACATTTTTGACCATCGTGCCGAGTAAAAATGCGGATACGTAGCATCTGATGTAGTACGTTTCACCAATGTAACAATAGTTGAGCGTCCCAATCAGACATTTTAACATTTCAAGGAAATTATTAATGTTAACCAGGTGAACCAGTGCACAGTTAAGGAACGGTGCCTGTCGCAGTACCTTCCAGCGGATTTCCGGGGCAAAAGTTCAATGTCGGCGGATGTCACGTCGTAAGTGGCTTACGGGAGACCAGTTCCCTCATGACGTACGCCCCTTTCATGCGCTACCGAAACCGGTTCCTCGGTCCGCAACAGCAATTGACAGGCCAACACCCCCTCTTAATCTTTTAATTTTTTTTGTAATATACGGTCTTTTCCGATCGCATTCTAACAACTTAACCCGGGTGTACCATGAGATTTAAAACAATAACGAGTATTGCGATTAGTGATAAATACTTAAAAACACAAAAGTTAGAGAAAATTGATAAAATAAATGATATAAAATAAATTTAACAAGTATTTAAAAATACCTACCCTCACCGTGATTTATTGAACACTACAACAAAAGCAGGCAATTGAACAAATACAGTAAAATAAAAGTATACAACTTCTTTACATAGTTTTATAATTTGTATAGGACCGGTGGTAATGGGCGGAGAATCAAAAAGCGGTTATTTCGGAATCTATCCTTTGCGATAAAGTGTCAAAGAATTAATCTTACGCTTAAATGATTGCATATGTTTCACCACACCTGAAGCAAGAATGTCAATACACGCTGTGACAGTGTAAATGGCAGCACTTAATAGTTAAGTCAGAAAATAATAACTTGGTAATAACAACATTATGCGAAAAAAAATTATAAGGTCTTTCGTGCATAGATGTGTAGCGACATCCCTTGGAATTTAACGTCACAGACGAGAAATGTCTCTGATTACCATAGTAACGGTGAGAAAAATTACGTTGTGTGTACATGCTGTACGAAGCTTAAATAAACAATTTAAAATACATTTCTGTATTTATTTTACAGCGTCTTACTTATAGTTAATAGATGTATTCCTTTGTTGCAAATAAATGTAATACCGATTACAAAAACAGTCTATTTTTGTATCCAGAGAAAATTGTTTGTTTAAAGTAAAATTTCCGTAATCCAGACTTCATTTCATATCTATAAGGGAATTTTCCTATTCAGATAACTTTCAAATCAGTTGTATTATTATGCATTATTCTGGTAAGGATCTCAAATTAAACAAAGAAGTTTCGCTTCCACAACGGCCTGTTATGCAACCGTTGGGTTGGCGGAATGATGTATTAGGGTCAAATTATACTAGGTCGTCAAGCAACGACAGTTTTCCTCGCGTTTCAGACTTTTTCTACAAACTTTCTTCATATCGCACTTGGTACAAATCCATTTATTTAATTTGTGTGTTACGTTCATCACTTTCTCTCAATTCTTTTAAATGTTTTTACTTCTCACCTAAAAACCTTTTCCTACTCGCAGTTCTCAATCAAGTTAACTATGCATTCCTGTAAAATTTTACCACACACTGCCACCAATTAGACGCCGAGAATCGATTTATCATTTTATAGGATAGTGGTCAATATATTAACCACCTACCTCAAGTTCGAAAAAATATACTTTTTTGTACAGAAAACTGACGCTATACAACAGATAAGGGGTTAAAATAGTTGGAGGATGCTAAAGAGCCTACGTTTCCTTATTTGAAGTTGGTGGTTACTGCAACGTTGGTCGCTTAATCGACGTGCGAGTAAATATCATATCCCTCAAGGCGGCGTATTTTGTAAATCGTTATATCTAAGGCATTGATAGTTGTGTGTTATACATTTTGTATAACTTTTATATAACATAAGTAATAAAACAGGATAATAGCAAAACTTGGTCTATTATTACGCTTTCGTAAAAATGCTGTTATATCACTTATATACGAGGGACTATGCAATAATGGTTATACTAACATAACATGGGAATAAAAAAAATATAATTTAACCACATTTAGTGTCAGCTTAAGCCAATATTAGCAAATTAACGGTCATAAAAGTTTGTAACATCACATTTAATTTTTATAGATTCACTGACTTGAAATTTCTACAGTATAATAGACTCAGTAAGAGATGATACATCTGTTGATTATGAGAGTGGGTATGGTTCGGATGCCAATGATGTATTACCAAAATTTCATCCCTCTTAATACTCGAAGTGGAGATGAATCATTCCATGACTTTGATATGTGTAATTGATGAATGAGAAGAGGCTCATGCTGGGCCTACTAGTTCTCGTCCGTAGAGTAAAAGTTGACCTACCTTCTACAGATAATTCAATCAATTATTCCTAGGTTTTGGGAACAAAAGTGAATATAGAATCTCCTTTATATTCACTCCATTTTTATGCTAACTTCCATATGGATAGGAAATATAATCTATGCACTTGTCAGAAAGGTGTTAATCTAAATTTGAAAAAAAAAACGAATTTAAAGCATTCTTTCGAATTTTATATTTTTATTCCTAATATAAGAAGGCCGTCTTTAAAACCAACACCATCCAAGCCCAAGCCCTACCCAAAACGTATAATTTTCCTTCTTTGCCCAAAAAAGACAATAAACCAAGTCTAATAAAAATACATACATACATAAGCTGTAGAATGATTTTTTTTTCTAAAATGAAGATAAAAACGTTTTTTAGGCATCCTCAACATCGTGTGGCTCGAAACATTTATTGATGATGAGAATTACCTCTAATTTGACTTTATACTTAACAAACGGATGAGTGTAACTATCGCAAATATCACTTGACTACGTAATCAAATACACGGGATAGGTTCTTAGGAAACGTACCTGCACTTATTTACGGTAAGACGTCGGAGGTCAGTGATCACGTGACCAGGACGAGCTTCCTGCACGCGCATAGTCTGCGCCCATAGCTCTATCATCAGTCTTCACTTGATAAGTTTTTTCAGTATTTCTACAGTACATGACAAGCGGGGATATGATGATTACTGAAAATTTTGAAGTAAAAGCATTTCATCCACACGTCGTTACACATAAATACAAGTATTTATCGTTAATGAAACGTGTGGAGCGTTACGAGAAAGCCTGAAATGTTTCGTTCTTCAGAGGGAGGTAGAAACAAAAATGAGTCATTTGATGAGTAGAACACTATACTGAAAATATTTATTCAAACTCGAACTACGTATGACCTAACTAGTACATGCCTATAACCGTACCATCGGTTTCGTTTAGTTAAATTATGTTATAGCATTGATTTGTAGTGACAAAATGTTTAATATCACTGGAGTTGGACCGCTGTACAATGTTCTCCCTGAAATTACATACCATACAGAATCTTTACAAATACAAATTAGGGCTTACCGATAAATGTGACGAAAGAGATAAACTAAATTCAAAATGCCAGTAAGCTATCAAAAACGCAGAGTAGCGAGAATCAAGTGCACTTTCAATTAAAACTGTGGAAATGAGATTCGTTAAACTGTTACATTCAACGTAAAATAAAAGCTGTTCTAAGGCACAAACTATAAAAAAAGATTCAGAAATTGAAGAACGAATATTTGTGTAATTAAAACGTAAGATTGTTATTTGCATTATTCTGAGCCTATTACAGATAAATTGCATACACGTAAAATATGAAAACTGCTGGATACGAAACCAACCGGACAAAAATTAGTCTTTACAGCTTCCTTCATCACAAATACAGGACCTCTTTACTTGAGTTGACATCGAAGCTTTGGAGTAACATACTGCGAACGCTTGAAATATCAAAACATGTTAAACAAGAACAGACAAGTCTGGAGCCTAAACGCAAGAAAATGCTATCTGGAACCAAACATTCATTTATCAAAGTTACAAGCACATTACTTTAAACCCCTTAAATTTCTGCAATGCTTTTAGCCAGGGGTCGCAGAAAAGCCAGTTAAATCACTTTTGTGGTTCGACGCGATTTGGGGTTCAAGTTGCACCATTAACTTCGCAGAAGTCCCAAGGAAACTGCTCACCCGTAAAGATCCGAAACAGGTTTCATTACACTTGCATACAAGAACCACATAACGCGAGTTACCGCATCCGTTTTGAAGCTATATTGAAAATACTCGGCAGACAGTAATACATCAGGGATTGCAGTACAAGACTGAAGGCTAACAAAACAATGAACAAAGATATAGACTGAGGATACATGGGAAATGTAAAATGCCATCTAAATTTGCCATTGAATTGGCGTTTATTTCAGATGTACTAAAAGCAAATTGAAAATAAAATTAATTTTTGTTGAGTTGATGGTAACAAAATCTGAGGCGTAACGTTTCAAAGCGACTAGATACGGCGAATATACGTTTACTCTAAAACTTCTATAATGCGTAAAAAGGAGTAAAATGATTAAAGTTCGTACAAGAAAACTTAAAAGCATTAGATGTAAAAGTTACCAATGCGTACGCTAATAGTGGTAAAAAATTCACTATGAAATGTAGTAAAATGTGTACAACTGAAATTCTTATCTATTAGCTTCCTAATTTTCAGTACACGAGTATCCAGAACCACCTCAAATTACAGATTTCCTTACCAGGCACATTTAAAAATTTAAGAAATGCAAGCTTGCTGAGGAAAACCAAGTGAATACATTTTAAGTATGGGAGAGGACGAGGCCAACCCGTAACTCTACTCCAGCAGCTTGGGTGGAACTCTGATCCTTCCTATAGCTCCCTTCTTAAACTATCAATTTACTTACGTTCAAGTTTCCGTGACGTTGCCTGCCTACATAATATATCTTTAAACGCAACACAGGAGTACATATTTTCGACACAATATGGAAAATGTATGGGGTTGTATGCATACCACATTTTTACAAAGATTAAAAGGCAAAATCAGTAACGAAATCAAATTCCTTCCTCATCACTGGAAGACACGTCTTAAATTGTGCATTTTGAGCTATACATGCATGACAAGTGTGTCAATTTTCTTGTCTTATCTTCCGTTGTCCTTAAAGCACATCAAGACTTCATCCCAAAATTTTCCTGAATGATCAAAGCCACGCAGACCGGATGGTAACATAATATCAATACTTATTTTGAAATTTAAATTTAAGACGATCAATTGTAAATTACTGAGCATGACGAAACCCAGAAATAAACGCACGAGAAATCCTTTATAAAAATTTAACTAAATGTGCACGCGAGTAGAAGACCTTGAACGTCTAGTGTGCTTGTATTGAAGACATTAGCCAGTGCACAAGACTAATCTCATTCATTTAAAACATCAAGAAAAATATATGGTATAAAAAAGGATTGAATGACTGACGGCTTGCGGATAGATCGACGAAAGATAAATTATGTAGGCGTAGAATTTGCAGGCTTAAATATCAAAACCAAAAACAAATTCCAAACTACGTAATTATTCCCGGAATAGACGCTAACGTTTTTTTTCAGAGACACTTAACTTACGCAATGCAAACTGCGTCATGAAATTCCTCGGAAGGCTTTCTGCAGACTTGCTCAATCTATTTCCCTACAAATATAGTATGTTATGGATAATTTGTGCGCTAGAAATAAATTATTATGGTAAGAGTATTTCTCCTGTTAGTGAAAAGCGTTCCGAAGCCTTGGCAGCGTGGAATTTTCTAGTGTTACGCAAGTGACAACCAGATTGTCGTTATCTGTGAGGCTCGCAGCAACATGACGGATATTTGGTAGCAACAACGCCCCCACGTTCTACGAGATATGTCTCCCTTAGGGCGACAACTCCCACAATATGATAGATAACGCTCCGAACTCTAGAATGGTTAATTTAAACAGAAGTAAAATAAAAATATTTTATTGAAAGAGAAAATGTTAAAGTTATTCTACTGGAACACTTACACTATAAAGGTAATATTCAAATGCTTCCAATACACATACAAACTAATTATCAATTTTTTCGTTTAATTAATAAAATTATAGGAAAATACATTGGTCTAATTGGTGTATTCACATAGTTGTGAAGGCTTATCAAACAAATGGTACTTGTTTTCCTTTAGATGAACTCATTTCGCTTCAACTTACCATCATACAGATAAAGTATCTATTTACATTCAGAAAAATAAACACTGAATAATTAATGCTTTTACAAAACAAGGTTCTTCAGAAATTTTTTGTTTCTCAATGTTGTTTCAAAGAAATAAAGCAAGGAAACCGATCCCGTTAGATCAGACTATTCCGGCAGATTTATACATACGAAACGGAAAATTTCACATTGTACTCGATAGCTGTCAACTGTTTGCGAGTCATATGATGCTTATGGTGAAAATTTCTTAAACAAAAATGGTATTGTGCGAAGAAGTCGTTGGAAATAATTAGTCTTAAACTTTCCTTTTATAACAAAGTATCCACCAACTTCATTTTCCGTGGTTTATTCACCATACAAAACTAATTCTGTATTCAGATACAATACATTTGCTACGAAAATAATTTATGGATGATGTAAAAGATTGTAAACCTGAAATTTAAGTCAACGCACGGAAAAAAAAGGAAACAGTAATCTGAACAGAATGAATGATTAGAGTAAATAAATACTGTGATCAGATAGTTTAATAGAACGTTATGATTTTCCCCTTGCACTTCAGATTTTTTATCAATATTTCAGAACAGAAAAACAACTAATAAAATGACTTTAATCGTTGTCGATGTCGTCGTGAACTTTCGTTCATTGAAGCCACATGCCAAGAAAACCAGAAGAAAATGGCAGCATATGGAATTATGAATTTGGTAGGAAAGATCACATTTTCAGCTTCAGTTGGTTTAAATTCATGAAAGGAACAGAAGGAGATTCTTATAGCGGGTGTCGCAAGGTGGCTTTCAGAGAGAGGCCAACAATGCTAATTAAGGCTTGCCAATCACGCTGATGCGCCCGAGGTCACGCAAAGGTCAAGGTGAAACGCAGATAACGTCCTCAGTGGTTGTCACTTCACGAAACTCCGGGACACTCAGCTCATTTAAAATATTTTATAATTATAATGCCACGAATCAACGAGTGAACGAACCTTTAAAACTGTCAACTGGATTAGTAACTTCATTTATGAGACCAATGTGTCTTGTGATAAGTCTTTCAGGTCAACCCAGGTGAAGATCGATTCGGGATCAGGTTTCCAGATTCATAATGATGTCTGAATTAAATCTGAATAAATTAGTAACGATTGAGTTTATGTAATTTTTCTAATACTTAATCCGACGAATTGTATGACCACTTTGAGTCAACCTTGTTATATACAAATATCATAGAAAATAAATACTTTAATGGAAAACGGGTATGTATACAGAATTAAAACAATGAGCAATTAGTTTTCAATTGCAAGGATATAGTTTACAAAATAAAAAGTGAAACTCTTGATATTTAATTTTATTTACGCGTTAAAGAGATATTTTACAATTTAGAAAATAGGATCGCGGATGTAAACAGAAGAACATATCCAAATACAATGAGGGACAAACTGTAGGGAAAATGAGTATTGCTATTAGATCGCGGAATCTCCGAAATCTAGTATTTAGCGTGATGATGTTGGGAAGGAAAAGTGAAGGACCCAAAACATCAGTTTAGTTTTAACGACTTCAGACTCTATACGTATTACTGCAATTGGTAGTTTCTCAGTACCGTAACATCTGCTGAAATAGCTGTGATCCTAACGGTCTCTCTCTGGCCAGTTTTAAACTCTACTCGAACCACGGAGACATGTCCTCATCGAAGACTAGATTCCAGTTAACAACATTACACTGAACGCGTGACGAACGGACTTTACACATGTCTGAATACGGGAGAGTAGTAGCAGAGAGAAAACAGAAAAATAACCACTACATTCCAGCAGTAACATTACAGTCGTGAATTGAAAAAAGATAGTACTATAACAAATTGAAATACACAAGGGGATAATTAACTACGTAGAAAACATTAAAGGTAAAATGGAAAAATTCATGTGATCATTATTAAATGCTATTTCAACCACTATGAAATTATTTTCAACGAAATATACATTCGTCAAGAATTTCTATAAGTAGGAGGTAAATTGTGGAAGGAGCATGACCGTGAAAATCAAAGATCCAGTGCTAGGACAAATAAAGAAAATTAATAATACAGAATCGAAATATGAAAACATACAGAAACCATAATTGAAAAAGAAATAGTATTTCACCAATGATAGTATAAAATATATAATTCAAAATGTGAACAACCATATTGCGATGATTATATAATTTGCACAGCAAGCTTTTCCGTAGAAATATTAACAAATTTCATTAGATAAATTAATAAAAAAACTGCAAGGCCCACAAACAGTGATGCAGCTTATCTCCGTTCTTTTTCATTTGTCTGTAATAAAGGACACAAAAGTTCACAGCGATAATTAAATTCAAGGACAAATTATTCAAATGTTTAGGATCAGGAGTGTTCATAATCATCACTATAAAAAAATGTCAAAGAGATCTCGATTAATGCAGATTAATTAAAGCCAGTATTAAAGGCAACGATTCGTTAACACTTTTCGAATAATGTATTATGCATTTAGAAGTCGGACACTACCTCAAAACTTTTGACAGACATGAAGTAGGATCGAGTTGAAACTAATAACAATACTTTAATACATATTAGAAATTCGTCAAACAACCATATTGTAGTAGGCTATAAAAGTAAATTTGTATGGTATGTGTACGAACAGTAATGGGAAGAGAATGGTAAAATTTCATCCGGACATGGGCATATACTATCCCAGTATTTTCGACGCAAGTAAAAACCACACTAAAACTAATTGTTAGAACAATAGTCATGAATTGCAGGTTAGACGTACTTCGTTTTTTTAATCCATTATAAAATCCAAGCTGGTAATACGAAGATTCCTAAATTGTGAACGATTCTTACAACCGAAGACCTGACATGAATGAAATTTTATTACAGTTTCTAAAATACGTAGACAGTAATATGTATGTGCTTTGTTGCACTTTTATTTTTGGAAATAAAAGTGCATTGTTTAGCAGAAATGAATTAAATAAATATTACCATACCAACATGCAAAACATGACAAATGACAGGACACGTATGTAATGTAGAGTAGTATGCTGAAGGTAGGCTGTGACGACGGTGTGCTTGACCTACGCAGCCTGGGAATTTACATAAGCCACATTACGAAACCTGTGCAGGCGAGGACGCCAGCACGTGTAGCAGACCGAGGAATTCAAACATTTCAAACAACGCCATCGAACGAAACAAATATCAAAACATGCCATTGCTTTATCTACCAGGAACGCGATAAGCGGCCATTAACGCGTGTTAAATATGTGCGCTCCGAAAAATCTACATTAAAACGCAAATATAGTACCTTCACACCCTCGCAGTCGGAATTTTACTTAATTACCTAGCCAGAAATATAACAGTTCAAATAAAACAATAATAAAGTCTAACTTTCAGAATATTTGGAAAGGAAGAATAATAACCTTGAAATGAGATGGTATAATTTCGAAATACATGAAGATGAATATGGCAATTGCCGAAAGCTCCCTCAGAATAAAGTTTGAAAATAAAAATTGAAATATATTTGTTTTTATGAAGTGACTGATATAAATTAGGGAAAAATTATCATCTTAATGAGATGGTATAAGTTTATGTCAGTACAAATAAGTGAAAGGTAATTTAATTTCATTTTGACCTAATTATTAGAGATACGCGGTCAACTGAATTTATTATCCAGGCTTGTGGACATTCCGGTACAAAGACTTTGTGACTTTGGAAGTAATGCAATAACTAGCGTCCCAGTTTCGAATGTGAATCTCATTTCACAATTTTATTTATCGGATATAATTAGGAGAATCATTGATAAACAGCTGCACTCAATGACTACATCTGTTCTATAAACAATGTTTTCCATAAAAGAAAACCCGAAGGTAAGTCAGATGCTCGGTTGCGACTGACTGGCCCCCGAAGAAGACCTATTTTTTTTTCTACCTGTTAACATTGCAGCCAAGGACTGCGTGACGAAGGATATTGCTTCATTATTTCCAGGGATTTCTAACAATGAATCTATCTAAGGACAGCGCAGACAAAAGAAACAATATCTAATACTTGGCAGTTATAGTGTGTGAGGGAAATTGAATAAGGACAATTTGTAAGCATTCGATTGTCTAAATAAAACATTTTATTCGAAACTAACGCATTTCATGTGGTCAGTTTTTGAACTCTTAATAAATGAGAAATACAAATAAGCAATAAGGATTAATAATGTGGTGTCTGCATTCTTTTGTATTATCTTCAGCCAAAATTTTCGTTCAGTAATAATTGAAATACAGCCAAATTTGTCAGCAAAGCTTTTAATTACTATTTAGTTAATATAATTGCAATTACGGAACGTCGCTGGACGAAGTCGGCAACATTGTTATCCATATTATCTATTTTTTTTTCTATTTAAAAGTTTATCTGATAAACTCCACAAAGATGGACGAAACGTCATAATTTTCGTAAATTTCTTATTAATTTTTTTATCTTCGTTTAATTCTAAAGAAACTAGATATTTTTTGAACACGGGAAACATTTTCAATTAGTTATACAGTTCGTTTAGATTAGTATATAGAGAACAAATGTTACAGTGATACGACCAGAACTTTTCCCTTAATGTACATTAATAATTAATATAAGTCAGTTTTCTTTTATTGTATTGCAGGTGAATTACATATGTATGATTTACCATAGTAACGAACAATTTATTGAGGTAACAAAGCTTTCCTTGATCAGCACGAAAGCCTAATTGATTATTTCTATAAATGTAATTTAATATTATTATAGCAAACTATTACAAAATCTTCCATACCTAACTTTTCCAAGTCCAGTCCAACTTGGATGCATTAAATCTTATTCAGTACTGTTGTGTCAACCCATTTTGAAAGGTCGTTATTATCTGATTAATCTTTCTCAGAATGAAGTTAATCAAGAGTAATTAGGAATTACATGAAAGCATAAAACTTGCGTTAGCGAGCTTGAAACAAAAATTACAACTCTTTAAAGAAAATAACAATATTGGACTTTATTTTTTAGCTGGGAAACATGTCTTTTCTACTCTTACTTATTCTGTGTTTATGACGCAGCAAGAAAATATTACCAATGAAATAGCTTCATACCAACCCCCCCCCCCCCCAAATACATGAGTCATAAAGGCAACAGCCGTGACTGATAAACCGCGAGTAAGACTTGTAGGAGTTGAATCGAGGTGCAGTAAATATTTCTTTAATGTCCCGTATTTGAGCTTCGTTGAAAGTAATATGCAACAGTATATAAATCTTTATTTATTCTACTCGTGGGTGGTAATAAAATAAAAGGTAGCGGATTGTTAGGGAATTAAAAGCGAATACTCTAATTCAGCATAATTTATTACAGGACGATTCCGCTAATTGACAAGATAGTTTACATTAGCAGGAAGTAATACAATAAATATGGACGGCTGATTCACTCTACAAAGGCCAATACATTGATAAAAATTTGTAAAACTAATTGCATATTCATTTCCCACTTTTTTTGTAATATTGACTTGTCGGTAGAACAGTCCGAAGAAAATTAAGTACATGAAAGCTAAATATCATGGGAACATTCTAACTAATATTAACAGAAATATGTATTGTGGCCGATATATATTAACATTTGTGTTTCGGGAAAAAAAAGGCGTTGAGTAAAAGAGTAGAAACACATAATGGGAAATTCATATATTAGTGTGGATTTATAGTCACTACATAATTTTACAGAAATGAGGAACAATTATGAGTGCACACAGAAACTAAATATGATTGGATAAAGCATTTTAATTTGTCCAAGTTTACTCAACAATATATCAAATATAGTTTAAAATGTTTATTAAGAATTTATCTGTAAAAACAGACTAGAGGTAACTGAACAATATTTTGCATGTATAAAAATGACAGTCAACGCAATACGAACGACAAAAGTTTACGTATGCTTGTCTATAAATAACGGACATATACATCGTTTCATTTTAAACAAAAGCTAGTTTGCCCATAAAATGTATTCACACGAAGCAATTACTACAACTTGCTTAACAATATCTTTATAGATAAAATTCCTGTGTGCGAGTGTTCCTAATTCTTTTTCTCCTAAACAATTTGACCGATTGTAAATAATTTTTGTTGTTGTAATTGTTGGATCACCTGGGCGGTTCTTAGCTGTGTTGCGTCTTGGATTAGTATTGTTATGACATTTAGATTTCGGATTGCTGAGTTCCGTTATATTCCATTGCGTGCATGAATTAATTCGGCAGTGAACAAATTAAGTGTAATTGAAATAATATTTTGTGAAAAACGTGATAGGTGTTTGAATTACAGTTTCTACAAGTTTATTCGCCGGAATTCCATTAAACATACTTGATAAATTAATTTCAGCGTTCCTTTGTGCGATTTCTGATTATTTAGCACGGGTTGACAAAGATTTCTGTGAATTAAGTACTGTAGCGGGCTAATATAAATTAATTACCGGGCAAGGCCGAGCACCCAGCTAGTTGGACATAAAAACACACAAGCATGCACCTATCACACAAGGAACCTCCTAAGAAAGTTTCTGAAGGGCTCTTGTCTAAATTAAGATTAGAAAAGTGTTGTACTGCTATTTTAAACGTTGTTTTAATCAATTATAACAATTATATTAAAACATTATGTTGGCATTTCATGGATCTCGGCAAAATTGTCTAACAAACTGCTGGTTATATAGCAACGCCATCTGCATGTGCATTTCCTGCGCGACTAATCTCGGCGTCTACTCGGCTGCGCATGCGCATACGAGCCGTAGTACTACCGGCCAAAAAAACATTCACAGGCCACGAGCCCCGTGTACATGTTTATCGATCTCCGATAATTTACCATTTATTAATGTCCCCAAGAAGCCGCGTCATACGATAGTACGTTGCCGTAAGAAGCCGCGAATAGGACCTATTACACAGCTACACACTTGCGACTCCCGTAGAGAAGAGAGACGCTATGAAAACAGATTTCCTGTTAAATACTTCTGAAGGGCAAATAACATTCTGTCGAATAGGGCACAGCTTTCACGCAGGAGGACTAAGGAATGTGTTATTGAAATGTTCTGGTATCTTGTTCGAGTTTCGCTGAATGGCATGTAGCATATTCACAGACAATTTACACGGCGTAAATTCGTGCGGCCATTCAAAGACCAAAGAATACTACATGTTGCAAAATATTTAATTGAACCGATAAAGAGGAAGTTATAAAAATATGGGGAAAAAGACAGGACAAAATTATTAATTGAACAAATATGATTATGCCTGAAGGTTTCAGAAGGGGACGAAACGTCTGAATTATTTTGAGTGTTTTAGTTTTTATTTATAGTCATGTAATTAAAACGAAACTAGTTGAAGCACTAAAAAATTAACCAACGTCACGCATAGCGACTTGAAGTATTTCATTAGTCAGAATTCCTATATCAAAAAATAATAATTAGTATAAAAGACACTTTCACACATTTGGATGTAATGCCGAGTAAAAACATTGTGAATTACTACACACGCGTGCTCTAGCCTTATTAAAATAAGATACCATTTTTTTGCAAAAACACTATTCACTCTTAAATTATAATGGTAGAAAACAATATTTTTCTCAAAACATACACGTTCATTATATCATTATATGACTTTGCTTTAGTTCAACCAAGATAGTTATTAAAATGAAGATATTGGCGAGAAGGTGCAAAGCCCCGATTGCCAGCTGACATAAACCAAGGTTTTGAAGAGTAAGCAAATACCTCCTACGTCAAAAAGCAAACCGGTGACAGGTAACAGGGTTTAATCAACAAAAGGTTCTAAAGTTCATGTATGAGGTACAGTAATGCAGTAATCTTCCTTTGTAATCTGTGTTCTCAAGAAATGCATTGCAAATTTTAATGCTCACACGGCCGAGGATATTTGGTAAAGCGACGAATTTGTAGTTAAAAAAATGTTACGGCAAATCGAGGAAGATTATATTAATCAAATTTTGGTAAAGAGTTATAAATAGATGCAAAACGTATGTTATACCTTCACAGTAAACTTCCATGAAACTGTAGATGTTTAAGGAGTAACTATAGGTAAAAGTAGAAATTACAATGTGTGTTTACAATATCTGCAACTTTTATGACACTTGGGAAGCAGAAATGATTGTGGGGAAAGGAGGGCCATCCAAGAACTACTGTTTAATGTTAATTTCAAGGAGGTTAATCTATGCTACACAAATCTCCAAATCCAGTTTATAAGATTCTAAATTTATGTATGCAGTTCTAAATGTGACGATTTACGGTAAATGTGAATTACTAAAGAAGTTTGCCTGACCTAATCGCGTCTAAATTCCCAATTAAAGAAGTGTATTACAGTACCGGGGATTTAAAACACAAATGTCGGTCAAAATATCTATAACTGTTATGAGTGCCGAAGACTTCTAACAGCCTTACGATAATCTCACAGGCAGCTTGGAGGAATTAAGAAAAAGTTCAGTTTGCGAACATGCAATTACTCAATATTTTCAGTATATAGGAACAAACTACGCATTTAGCTCTAAAAGTCGGTCTTAAATACAATATGATTTTGGCATATAAACATGATTAAGAACTTTTTGTAGGGAAGAGACGAATAAACAAAACAGCTATTAGGTTAGGATACAATTTTTAAAAAATATATATTAAATAGGTAACAATGCGGTATTCTTTTTTATATACAATATTTTACAAGGATTTCGTACAAGTATTACGAGATGGTCGATAACCCAAAGCCGCCATTCATCCACAGCTGCTGGCGAGCTTAAGGAATCCAACCAACATTTAAACCGTATTTGCACACATGATCGTCAAAATAATACCGGGAAAAATGGCTGCTTACTCATTTATAATTTAATTAGGCTCCATAAACACGTTGGTAATTAACGGCACGTGCATAATTCATACAAAATGAAATGCAAAAATATGACATTTTCATAAGCCCAAACTCCGCAATTGGCATTCTTTATATTGAATAAAAGAGACAAGTAAGTTTGAAAGACGTTTCGCAGTATCAGGAATTAATCGTTTGACAATAATAAATAGTCGTTATGTAGTGATGCTGGATGCGCCAGTGTCCACAGTAACTGGTTGACCTCGATAGCATAGTTAGCAAGGTCGTGTGTTAGACTCCCAGCTAGGCCAACACTGCCTCACGGCAAACATACGATACGTAACTGCAACGACAAAATTAAATTTCAACTTGGCGTTAAAAGCTCCTCATACCGGATTTGCCAATGCGATGCACACTTAAACTGACCTAGAAGTTTAAATACACTCTAGATAAGCGATTATCAGATGCTAACATGGGGTACCAATATCTCTAAACCGCTGTGTCACACAGCCCGCGTCCACATTTAAAACTTCGCAATTTAGATTTAATACATCCGGAATCTCAAATTGAATTGCGTAAAATGTCTGTCTGAGACAAAGGAGTGCTTAACAATTACATTAATCCAGCCGCATTGTTGAAGATAGTAGGGGCGTGGCACCCCACCTCCCCTCCCCCCCCATACACCTATCGTCAAGTGAGCCCAAAACATGAAGAAAGCGCATTTGCAAGACAATTTTGGCGACTTTTAAGACAAGTTACTTTAGAATTTGTTTCCCAAATTTCATAAACGTTGCTTACATTACTTTTTATCAAGTCACTTGGTTAACGGCTGTCGCGATTCTTGTTCAAAATCAAATTTATGTAACTTTTCTCAGAAATGTTTAACCTTGACTAATAAAATGAAGAAATTGACGTAATTTCATTCGCTTCAATTAAGTAAAATTAAACAGTATTGAATGGCTTATTTACTACAGGTCGATTATGCATAATTGGAGCGAGTACGAATATTGGAAGCTCTCACACTCCTCATTCGAAAAAGTATTTCGATTTTCTCGCATTAAGTTCAATTCAAATAGAAAACGCGAAACAGATTTGGTTGTTACGCTCCGTAAATATTATTCGTAGACGCGAATATAACAGCTCATCACGGTACCATCCCTTATTAGCAAACACCAGTCGCCCATCAGCAGTGGAAGCCGAACATGCTCAGAAAAATCAATATCCCATCATGCCGCCTTTCACGTTGCTTTCCGAAGTTGGAAAAACCGATTTTCCTCAGCTGCGTTGTGAACGGGAAATGGACGGTGAAACACGCTACCCGACAACTGAACTGGGTGGGGTCACGTCACTAATTTCGCAGACACTTAAAGTATTTACAATGTTTCACGCTTCTCATTTATCTAAAAGTTCATAGAAAACAAACATACCATCATTTTGTAATTTAGTTTCCTCGGTGCTGCTGCATTTTCCATCCGCACTGCCATGATCTGAAGGTTACTGTCCTTAGCGATGACAAGTATAGGGGTGTGCCTCTGTAGTTTAAACTTGGGGGAAAATCAATTCACCATTCCAGCACTGCTTAACTCTCTACCACACAAGCATTTCATTTGTTAAAGGCCACCACTGAATACAATGCACTATTATAAAACCTACTACGATACTAACATACAAAATTAAGAACAAATATATTCCTCTAAGCTGAAATGTCTACGAAGGAAACACCACACCCCACCGGACTAGCCACCATCTTGGCACTGACAGTGAGTTCGTCGCAATAGCCGGCAGAGGCGCTGCAGAAGCGGCAACAGGGCGCACGCGCACCATACCCCTCTCCTCGCTCCTTCCATTACTTACCACTCACTCCGTCATATGAAAATTACTCAGCTGAGAGGACAAAATATTACGTAACGCAGCAAATTTGTGCTCGAGGTACCTCAACAAAATCAAATGCAAGCTTCTAGAGGTTATTTATTGGCACGAGAATTTTAGACAAAGCGTTGACAAAAGAACAAAAACTGAAAACGCATTTTTCGAAAAACATGTCATACATACAATGAAAATACTTTAATTTTATATCTTGCCCGACGTAGAATAAAGAAATGTTATGACCAATGACTGAGGACAAGCTATACACCAAATATATACTTCTGTGGGTACTTTGACTTTGAAAAACACGTTTCGTCCCTAATTCCAGACTTCATGAAAATAATGTATTAAAGTAAAAAAGAAAAGATTTTAATAATTTATTTCTTCAACAGTGTTGAATTTTTGTATTGATTTGATTGTATAAAATACCAATAGTTTCTAATAGTAGGTTACAAAAATATTAAAGTGCTAGATGAGGAAATTGAAAAAACTTTTAAATGTACGGTCTACTATGGCTGTCATAACCAAACGCGGTTTCCGTGTTACAGATTCGAAAGACAGCGAAAAACTATTCATTTAATTGTTTCTTAATATGAATTCGTTTAACCCCCTTCGAGATTTTCTAATTTTACTGCGAAAGTCGTATGAAAAAACTATGAACTTTTTTTCTTACTTATTTAAAAATGGTGATAACAAAACTTAATGTGCCTTAACATTTATGTTGTGCGGTCTTTAACATTTCAAATTTCGTCCGAAGTAACTGCGTGATGTTTCATGTCTCTCCTTTCAGTGCGCGTGCGTTTCTATATACTTCAAATAATAAGAAACATAACTGAAGTTAAATGCAAAAGCATTCCGGGACGTTGTCATTCTCTTCCTCGTAACGAATGAATAAATTTAGTTGTGAAAAATTAGAAAAATTAACTATATTTTCTGTAGTGAAAAAATTCACGTAGTCTGCAAATGATGAATATTTGAAGGTTTAAACAGCATGTTTATCATATTTAGTCGTATGATGATATCCTCGTGCAATTAACGTTAAGACAAGTGCGAGGGAGATTAATGAATAATGTATGTTCAAACCTACACGTTTATAGCATTAATCGCCGTTGACGTTGGGCTTCTGATTGACGAGGGCCTTTGACGTGAAAGCAGTGACGTAGAAGCAGCCAGAGATTGGTCAGAGCATTAATTTTCTTTTCCTCCTAGATCCACTCACTTGTGTGTCAAGGAAGATTGTGTATCTTGATCCACATAAAAAGTAACATTAGTATCTTTATTTTACTTTTAGTAAATAATTTACCATTTTCAATTCTTATTTAATTTAGCATAAAGTAAAATCCAAAAATTTTAATTCCAAAAAACGTTCAATTAGCATCAAATTAAAATGATAAATAGCGTCATCTTATAGAAGGGACTGTTGTCATTTTTCTTCACTTGTAAATACAACATAATTGGATTCTACGTTTAATACGCGTTAACGTATTCGGTGTCTGATTCGACTGGAAGTTCGCAAATAAGCGATTATCCAAAGATGTCTTCCACGTTATTTCGCAAAATATTCGAGCACACTAAACCGTAACCATGGGATTATTTGCCTGAATATTTAAATAGGGAAGGATGACAACGGCTTTTACATTTGGCTGATAAAGCGTCTGCAACTACCAGATAAAGGAGCTCACCTAGTCCAAGCCCCCAGCTCGAGATATGACGAGAATTTTCAAGGGTCGATGTCCAAAGGGCAGACCAATCACAACGTTGAAGGCTGTTGCCCTTGTTACAATGCTCTAAATGTGAAAGACAATACTTCTGGACGAAATCCTACCAAGTCAAATAGGAAATTTATGTTTAATGGAGAACCAGTTAAGTAGTGTTCGTGCTTATCTTCGCAATCAGACTTTTCAATTTGTACTGAAATATTAAGACCCTCAAATAGACAACCTGCCAAGATCATATTTCACAAGAGGAAGTTGTGACTATTTCAGAGTCAGAACAGATTTTTTAAAAAAAACAGACAATGACCCTTTCATAAAAGGTTCCATGTTTCTTAATAAATTACCTGTAAATATTAAGAAACTGAAAGGTAAAAAAAATTTCTTCTGTATTAAAAAAAATTTTGGCGGAAAAAGTAATTTATAAATTAAGTGAATTTTGATTAATTCTTATTCTGTATTTTATTTTATTATTTCCTTTGTTATGTCGTTTAATATTTAACTATTAATCTTTTGACGATTTCCCATGTTTGGATATACAACTTATGGAAATAAAAAATACCAAATACAAATTTACTTGCCGATCAGACCGAACATAATTCAGACAGCCAATCTAAATAGTGAAATAACATATTTTTTATGTTGAATACATATACACATTAAAAGGCTTGTAATCGTCAATGATTTTGAAATCATAACACTAGAATAATGTTTAAAAAACTGTCAGTTGAAAACAGTTTTTTATGGGATTGAAAGAGTAAATTCAGGAACATCCTAAAATAATGCAAACCAGTTAAAAATAACTGGGGCAGCATGAGATTCACAACAAGGTGTGGAACACATAAAATTATCAGTCGGTGAATAAGTGTTTTTCTCGAAATTCTTGTCATTCTGATTCCAATTATATAATTTGAAACATAACTATAATTCCACGTTAAAATACAAGACTAGCGTAACAAATCAAAGTGAATTAAAATGGAAAATGCATTCTGGAATGAGGTTTCCTGACAAACAGAACTTACAGTTTTAAATTTTAGCATAAATTGCAAAATATTGACAAGAATGTTGCTTGGACCCTGCGTTCCCGGTAAACACCAGATCTGAAAATTCTGTTCTACAAAGTGAATATTTTGCAACAGAATTTAAAATGTTTGTTTTGTCGATAAGAAAATACTGTACAGTAAAAATCATTCCACTATTGTCATAAAATTAAAAACGCATAATATAATATTAAAATTGAAACTGACAAGTTGTTTTCAATTGAAAGAAAAATAAGATATTTACATGTACCGATATCTTGCTACTAAATCCAATCAAATTGAACAACTTAAAAAAATACTATTATCCTCATCCAGCACTTAACTGATCAGTTTTGTCTAATTTAATTTTATATCGTAAATTTTTTGTTTTTTAACATTCATATGAGCCTCTTTTGTGAATATTTTAATAAGTGAATAAGATGGTTTACAAAAATAAAAAGATAATCAATCTGAAAGTGTGTGAGATGTTAATAAAATAAATTGTAATTAAAGCTACACTATTTGGAATTTATGCTAATTACATATTATTTTTAATTATTTTTTAAGTTTCAGTAAGTTTCCTCATGCTGCAAAATTTAAAGAAGTGTTGAAAAGATTTGGGTGATAGATCAAGAATATTCATCCAATTTCAGTATGTAAACATAACCTTTACATTTTCCAAAAATTTGTTCAAATATTCTGGAATGTACCGAACTTACTAGCAGAGATAAGAGACAGGTGCAAGAAGTATAATAAGGTTTGACGGCACTTCGAGCATATTGTTTTATCTGTTAAATTTTACTTTCGTTCCGAGTGTTTACAATTATTATTATAATAGTCCTGAATTACGAGTAGGTTTTTAATCGTGTAATGTCAAGATTAACTAAATAATAGCTAATATGAAATTGATATATTTCAATATATATATATATACAATTTATTTCTGCTTTTTGTACAGTTGGAATTTAATTAATTCTATTCCCTTAGGAATTTCTAATATAAAGGAACCATACGACTTGATGTATTATATATTCAAGAAATTATAATATTTAATGTTTTACACGCATCGATCGATCTTCCAGTACGAAACGTGAAAGAATCTGTCACAATATGGACATTCTTAGTTTATTAAAAATAATAGCGAGAGAAAATTTCCAGTGAGTGAGACATGTAGACTTCAAATAACAGACATGAAGATGAGGCATCTTTCAACGATGCTTCCGTTATTCTACACTAAGACACATTTCATCTTGTCTCACATTTTTCTTTCTCTCACCCTTTTTTATATTTTCTGGTCTACTGATTACATTTTACTTAGTCAAATAAAAATAAATTAAAATCACAATAAAGTAATTAATGAAATTTAACAGAAAAAGTCCACAGGTTGACTCATAAATATTTCACCTCATAGACAGTCGTGTATTCAGAACACAAACTCACTGTAAAAGAAGCACCGAGAGAAGATCGCTGCTTAGTACTAATTACCTTGGATTTCCAATGAATAATGAAAGTGGTCATAACAACGTTGCGGTTATAAACCTCTTTGACGAATGTGAATTTATATTTTCAACTTTTATTTTAATAAAACTTTTACTATTTCCGAAATTCATTCGAATACTGCAGGCCTACTTGTATTGCAAAAAATTCTATGTATTCAAAGTAAATACAATCCTGATACTAAAATGTGTGCCCTCTGGACTAAGGAAGAATTCCACATAAAATTTCATAAGTTTGCTTAATATTGCCAACAAATAAATTGTAAAAGCGTGTGGTTTAGAAAGGTCTTCTAAATTTCTAGGATTCCATTAATAATTTTAAAAGAAACAGTGACACATTTCAATTTATCTTTGATAAAGGAAATGAAATATTAAACGGTTAAGTACATTTAGAAGATTATAGTAAAACTGGTTTTGTAACTACATGTGAGTCTCGATTTAAATGTAATATATTCTAGACTAAATGAATTATACTCCTTTATTTCCGTAGAATACATATACACCGCTTACCGTTTGAGCGGTTTGGTACAAAACAAAAGAATTAACGAATTAATTTGGTGATTTACAGTATATTATATAGAGTTTATAACCTTAGTACTGTACAAATTTGATAGTTTATTTAAGTGTCGACACTTATAGGTTATGCAATTATTGTTATTATTATTTTTCACGGTCAGTTTTTTGCAGGATTTCACAAATATGTATAGTGCTGCCGCACAGGTTTCGTTCCGGGCAAATTCAATTAGGTTTCCGGTGATGTCACCAGACTCGATGCTATCTCGAAGTTCTCGTCGCTGCATCTCGAAATTGTAAATCTAAAAATACGTATTTTATAATGAAACATAATAATAAAGAACATTGGAAGATAAAACTAATAAAATGATTTAAAATCTGCTGATGAGTTATTGAAACTATTGGATCTTTTTATGGCTTGTTTCACTTTTTTCTATGTGCTGAAAATTTCCCTTGAAGTTTTTACAAAATTAGTATTGCTTATAGTTTATGACAGCAACATAACTGAACAAGAAACTAAGCTACATTATTTCTACTTATTCGTACCCGAACTACGGTAATTTATTATCTTAAACAGAACTGATCTGCTTTATTATCCCTATTTTCGTCTAATTTCCTGTGATTAAAATAAAATTATAAGCTAATATGATAAGATGTTAGAAGATTGTTCAGGTAGCGTTAAATTACACTTATTACATACATGACACTGAATAAAATTGTCCTGTAGAATGTCCGTGCTTCGCTATTTCATATAAGAAAGAGAATCTAAAAATTATTACTTACCAAGGACAAGTAAGGAGGATGAAATAGTAAAACCTAATATATCATTCGGCAACGGTCAGAGTTGGTACTCAAAAACAATGAATGTATTATCTTTTAGGCTTTCATCATTGCTGAATCATTAAAAATTCCCCATACATAATAAAAAACAAACGATAATATAAGGTGGGTTTCTGAGATATGATGCAAGAGCTTTTATTGTAGCCATTTTCAAAAAATATTGAATAAATATTTTTTTTAAATTGTGGGTAAGCCAATAAAATATTTTTCATTCCCCATAAAAATAGTTTTGCTCACCAAAAGAGCAAAATTGTAAAAGTTTGCAAAGTTAGATATGGTCACCCTTGTTCCGTGTTATTCAAATCATTACTTTTTTTCAGTTTCATACTGTAGTGATGCTACTATTAAATAATTTTGGTGTAAACATGATAGTTTACTAAATGATCATTTTTTATTGAAAAGTAGACTTAGCAAAAAATGTGTTTACAAATTTAGCAATACAATTTAATAAAATATCAGCAGTGTGAGTTTAAAACACTCATCTTGTTACAAATTCAAGCAGGGTGGCAATATCAGGAGCAGATCAATTTTAATGATAACCTTTTATTTCTGACGAAATCTAAAACTGTACGCCACTAACGATGACACAAATCGAAAGAGCGTTCAAAACTGAAGAAGAAAAAATGCACTTTATAAAACAAGTGTTTGAAAGTCATACATTAAATAAAGGAGACTTTCTGCTAAAAACCAACATGACGTCTCAGAAAAACATAAAACGGGTGAATGACGCTATATTTTTCAACCTCGTTGTATGAGAAATAACAACGGTACATATTAGGCAGCCCGTTACTGATGTTGATTCCAGAAAACAGGCTTTTTAATTATCAGGAACGTGGCCGTAGCACGGACGCCAAATTTATAAGAGACAAATCCAATAATATCAGAAAATAAGATGATAAACATTATCAAGATGTTCACTAGTTCACTACTATTTGAAATAATATGTTACATAAAACACAGTATTTTCTTCAATATGAAAAATAGTGTATGCAGGCCTGAGTTTCGTGTTTAAAAACTACACGAGTTTCCTGTTACAGTATGTTTATGATAGCTTAAGAATGACACATTAGAAATGTTGTAACATCACTTCCGTGACGGAAAAGAGACTCCGAGCTACTTATAAAAGTGATATTTCTCTTAAACGGCACAAAAAACAAAGAATATTTCTGCTCATAAAGACCTTTCTTGAAGTGAAAGTTTTTTACTCAATCTGAAAAACATGGACAGAAATGTTATGAATAAATATGTTATGCTCAGAGGGAAACGGAAAGAGAGATCACGAGAGGGGGAGAGATACAGAGAGACAAAGCGCGCTTCAGCCATTGAATAGTAAACCAGCTAGTCTGTTACTCAACAAAGGTGACGTCCGATTGTGATTTTTTTACAGCGTGGCAGGGAGCCATACAGGCTCTGAATATGAATATAGTGCTCCAGGTCACTCGGCCAGAACATAGAAAACTATTGCAGTATATCATGTTCGAACGAACAACAGATTCACATTAAATACTGACAATGAATCACAAAATTGAGTACTTGGTGTTGTCGGCGTCGTAAGCAATGTCCTTATATCTTTCTATTTTTTTTAATAATTCTGTTTTTGAACATTATGACGCATTACTAATACTAATAAACGACGTTTCTTCCACAAACCGTAGACCTTTATAAGTGAACTACAAATAAAGTGAAACAACGATATATAAAAGATAAACAAACGGGTGACCAAAGAGCTTATTTAAGAATATAGTTATAAGTTTATCTGTTGCCTTTCCATTATAGGGGTAGTCGGGGCAGAACGGGATAGCGAGGTAGAACGGGATACCCTATTTTTTTACTTGATAGTGCTGGAGGTTAGTAAATAGGGGTGGAACATTGTAACTGGTCGAGGAAGATGTCCTGGCAGCTGATTTGACTCCACCTTGTGAATGAACTCTTGTTTTGGCTTTATAATTTTTGCAGCATTTCGACAGAAGGTAATTCACACAACTCCTCTTTTTTAACTCTTTAATGGCATATATTCGTAAAATAGGTGTCTTTAGCTGCATGTAAGTTACGTATAAGGTTCAAATCTACTTGTATTAAGGCTCGGTGAAAAAACTGAAACTGCGACTAGCGCGCGGGCTGGGACGGACTACTACTGTATAAGGCAAAATGTTATGAGTTCCCCGAGAGAGAAAGGGAAAACTGTCAAACTCAACTTATAAGAATGAGTTACAGGATGCTGTACCCAAAAAGAATGGATTAAGAAATCTAATTTTATTGCACTAATTGTATATACAAAACATCCTATCCCGTTCTGTTCGGGGGGAGGAGGGGACAAAGCGGGAAATTTGTATCTTTTAAAAAAATTCATAGAAAATCTAAATTGTTGTTTGAAGTTGTATCGATATTAGATTAAGTAAAGCATAGAATAAACTAGTGTTTTATACTTTTATGAAGTCATTTATTTTTCCATAATTTTACAAAAATTGTTAAACAAAAAGAGTCCCGACTTCCCCTACATATATAAAAACAAAAAGGAGAATCTATTTTTAAATAAGGTCTTTGTAAGTATGAATGTGATACCGTGATTTCACTTTATTTGTAGTTCACACCTCATGAGGTCCATAGATTGTGGAGGAAAGGTAGGTTATTAGTAATTTTTCTGGCCATAATATGTTATTGAATGTATCTATTTCTTTATTTTCTTGCTTTTTTGTATTTTCCAGTCAACTTAGTTTAATTTTTGTTCAAGATTTTATAATGGCTAATAGATAAAACTAACATCCTTATAATTAAAATTACAATATAGCAAATACAAGCTAAAAATAATTAATACAAAATCACATAAATTTTATTTACATTTACAAATAATTCGCGACATTGATAATAAAAATTAAAGAATCAATTATTATGAAATTCACATGTCATAAAATATGAAAAACGTTAAGGGAGTGGTAAAATAATTAATATTATAATTTATATACCAATATCCATTCAATATGTTATGGTTCTGGGGCGTTGCCCCCCAAGCACACTAATTATTTTAATGAAGTGACCCTTTAGCTCCCATGCCATCCTTTCAGGAGCCTAATTATGAAAAAGTAAGTTTGTATTTTATTCCCTCAAGGTTATTACAAATTTCACGTTTCGTGCTTCAGTAATGTTTGTTCTTTGACATACACATGAAAATTCTCTTTTATGTCTATATATATGGGATTTGATTCAGGAGAATCAAGACAGAAACTATTAAAACAAAACACACCATTGAACTGGCAATTCCCCCTTTTTAATAGTATATGATGAGAATTTGAAGGAAAGTAAGACAGCCAAGAGTTGACTACAGCTCCCGGGTTATAGTTTGAAGATCATACCCTGTATTAACCTAAAAGAGATGTTGGACAAACTCTAGAAAACCTGCATCAGGTAGGTTGGGCTATTTGGTACTGTTCTTACGCACTTCCGAATGACGGGAGACGAGTTAGTTGTGGAGTTGCAGCATTCCCTTCTCCGTGTCTCTACCATTTTTAAGAGTCAGTTGGTACTCGCATCAGCTGTTTCCGGTTTCTTTCTGTGTGACTGTGATATGATTTGAATTCAAAATTCAATTCACGTTGCTGGAGGGACAGTTTCAGTTGACTTATTTAACCGTTATCTTGTGCTTTTTTAATGAAACAATGTTATATAATTTTCGTACAGATTTAAAACGTTATTGTATGACTTGATACTTAAAATGAGTAAAAATGCATTTTTTGATAGAGACTTTACTCTTATTCGCATTGGTAAGACGAACTATAAATACGGTAAAAATTTGCCGTAAGTTCTTTTCCCTGAAGTACCAAATGCCACAAAAATGTAGACTACTAAATGATACGTTTTGAATGTATACTTGGTTATGTTCAATGCAGGAAACTAAGAGTACATGCAATTAGTAGCTAGGGTTTCGTGATAAGATTAGACAGATATGAGACTAAATTTGGAAATAGCATCCCAACTAAAACGACCGGCGATGTGGTACACACATTCAGAAATGATATTACTGCAAGACAATGCGAGTTCCGAACATTTAATTTATCTTTATCTTTCGTAAACGACTTTTGTTCACGACAGTAGATAAGCATGTTTGCTAGTGCAGAGTTTACAGTGGTTCCCAGAACGAGGACACACACAGCTTAATTTAGTTTACTAATTATGAAATCAACGTCATTTTATATTAGTCATTATTCATGCCACTTTAAAATGTAAAACTAGAAACAACATTACTTAGTCCAGGAAAATATTGCATACATTAAAATTTGCAGCTTATTTCCTCTTTGTCTGTTGTTACTTTGGAATTATTTGTGGAATTTTCCTATGCCACTAAAGCTTTTTGCAAACATAAGACCCGTTATAATGGGTTCTGTCAACAAACCTGAGATAGAGTGATATTATAGTGAATCATGTAATGAGGAGTTCGCATTTAACTGATCAAATTAAAATAACTCCAGAATAAATTTTTCTAATATTACAAAAGACGCATATTTTAGTCGTGATCAAAAGTTTCAATATTATAGCAGTTCGGTTACTATAAAATGATTTATAACCCAAAATGTAATTTATATGTTTCTGAACGATGTTACATTTCATTTTATTGAATTACCTCTTGCATAAAATATTTACTTTACATCATTTTTTCATTGATCGTCACAGGAGCTTTCAGCCTCTTCGGCCATATTTATCTGAATCTAGACAATACTACCCGATTTAACATTATATTATTATTGATGGATTCATACAATGTGCTATAATTTGTTTACCCCTTTGTAACACAAAATACGTTACGTGGAAATATGTTAAATGTTGTTCTACAAAATAATAAGAGGTTTTCTGTCAATGGAATTATCTAGAAATATTTTTCCAATAGTGGAAACGTACCATTATTTAAGGACGCTTACAGTGCATAGAACAGGGTAAAAGTAAACTTTGACGTGAAGCTCAGCAGTTGGAATCGATGAATGAATATACAAAAATTACTCGATACATGAGCCTTAAATTGAATCTGTATTCATTATTAGTAAAAAATATTTTCAAATGCAAATATTCTGTTGTCAAATTAGACTTGTAATTGACAGAATTCAACAGGGAGTACAGTATAAATGACCACAGTCAAGTAGTCAGAAATCTAATAAGTGGGAGCCAAGAATTTCTAATGTCTGTAGAAATGAAGATAGCATTAATATATCGGCTATAACTGACAGTTTTCCGAAATTTTATGGCCAATTAATCTACTAGAGCAACGTTATCCGATAATATAAAAAAATATAATTATTCCTAATACATTTCATTCAACATTATACTTCCAGTTTACCATAAGAACACTATATATAGCGTTGCTATTTTTGTAAAGTAACTTTAACTTTATTATTTTATTGAAAATATTACAGTTTAGTCATGTTATTTATACGAATTTTCCGTACAACATGAATAAATATGTAAGGGTACAACCCACTACATGTATTCATGTTATATGTAACATTATTTTTAGTTTAATAACAACCACCGTAACATTAAAAATAATATCGTTAGTTAAAAATACAATTAGGGATAGAAAGGCGTTAGGCAGATTAGCTAAGACGATTCAATATAAACTAAATTATTCACAGCAACCGCACAATTTTGCAAAAATCATTTATGAACTGAATGTTGTAAGAAAGTCGTAAAAGCTGAAAATAAGCCATTGGATGGAATAATAGAAGAGTTTGTAAACTAGGACACTTAATGGATGTAATACAAAATATCAAAGTTATATTCAGAACCCGTTACAGTGTATTTAATGATCTTCAAACTGAATATGAAATTTTTACTTTAGAAATGTAATGTTGTGCAGAAATCAAAATTTCGTCAGAGGTGAATGGGGTGGCCCATTTTGTGGAAGTCTTCAATGTGTTTGTGAGCAGTAATTAACAACGAGGTGGAACGTATTGACAATATGAAATCGCAGCGAGCAGGACGCATTGAGATAGTACCTAAGGTAATTGAGCGACATGTGATCATAATAGACCAAGAGGACGACAATTTGGGATAATATAGAATTCTAAAAAATGTGTAAAGGATCTTCAGCGTGAAAATAATCTGGAGAACCGATAATGATGTATGCACAGTTAGTATAAAGTTTTTATCATTATATATTTGTTGATTTCGTAAAATCCATGAAAGAAACCCCATTAGTACCAATATCTTTTGTTCTTCTAATTACATCCAGCACAAACGCCAGCGTTGACTCCAGCGTCCTGCTGACTTGCGCTGGCTTCCTTCCAAAGCAGTTTGAATAAGATAAGCTATTATCATTGTGAATCCTTTGTATACAGAGTTATGCTGAAGCATTAAGATTGGTGAATACTAACATCAGCGATTCCCATTTTGAATGTAATGAATGTGAGATACAAATACTACTTACATTGTCTTCTTCAATATTTTGAAAGTGGAAATTCTTCTGGATAAAATCAATTTAATGTTACTTAAATATTGTTTTTAAAATATCTCCGTGTCACTTCTAAAACCAAAAAATCTCCACACGATTCATGTTTTTATATTTATAAGTTGTTGAAAAAATCTCTCGACATTACTCACAATTTTTATCAAACAAATGAAACAGGTTACAACGTGGTTTTATTTGTTCGAAACGTTTTCGGCTCGATAGACCCTTGGGTGGAGTCATAAACTGCCTTTGAGTTTTACACGGTCTAGCAAAGCATTCCGTTTCTTCTACCACTGGAGTGTATCTGGACGAAATGGAGCAGGATATGATCTCAAACCCGGAAATCCGCCACTGTGCGTTTCTGTGTCATTTAATATAAGATCAACAAGTAAATAGCAGCCATTTAGCTTTATTCTTTCCTTATAAAAAAGTAAGGAAAAGAATCATGTGTTCGCATGCAGTTTGTTCTTTGCAAAGTCGAGAACTGTATGCTGCACAAGAAGGAGACCAGAAAACAAAACTAAAGCTCTGAGAAGTTTCTATCATTTTTTAACATTTGTATAAATGACAAGATAAAGAATTAAGGGATTTAGTTCAATAATTTCAAACCTATGACCGTGAGTTAAAACGTATTTAAAATGTATTTTCAGTAGTTGAACAAAATATGCAGATAGGAATAAAACTGAAAAAAGAAATTAGTTTTAAAAAAATTGTATATAGCATATTACCTAGTTGACATTGATTAACCCTCTCGGTACTCTTGATTCAAATGGTTAAAAATATACTTGAAAACTTATTCTCAACATTTATTACTTCAGAATTTCATAAAGGTTCCGATGTGAACGTAAGTAGTAACGTTACAGTTTCATATTTTGAGTAAGAAATATTAGACTGCTGTTACTAAAAAATTCAATAAACCTACCCTGTTCGTAAATTTATTAAATGAATTAAAAGAATATATGTTTGGCTACAAGGGTGTTATTTTAGGAGAATGGAGCCTTTGGAAAAGGAGTTGAATCTGTGAGAGCGAAAGGTGTGTATGTGAACAAAGTAGAGTTAATTATATATTGGAGCAAACAATGAGCACAAAGAAATGAAGCAGATTGTATGCCTATAATACCTGCTGTTCTACTTCAACAAATAATTTAACAGCGAGGAAATATCATTAAGGAAAATAGGGTTGCACTATTCTGTATTACAATTGTAAAAAAAATGGTAACAGAATTGAAATAAGATAATTCTCCTTGAATCTTAAACAGCAAGAAAAATACACATATCCAATAATTTGAGATTTGTATTTTTTACAATTTATGACTGCATTTATTCCGATGCTGTTACATATAATCAAATATTCAGTAAGCCTTTCAGTTATTTTGAAGCTAATTTTTACATTGTGCCTCGAGTGCATGAAACAGATACTTTCTCCAAACTCTTAATTATCCTCACTATTTTATAACATGGATGGGATTTTTTTTGTAGTCCCAATCTTCTCATCACTGAAGAACACAATGAGTACGTTCGTATTAGTTGAAATGAAAAGCACTCAGGGAATTTAAGTTAATTAAATTTGTATAACCTTAAAAAACAAGTGTTTTTTAAATTGGTATCACATAAACTAAATGACAACAATTCAAACAAATGATTTATATATTTATATGCAAAGAATGTTATCGTGTCGTAGACATTATTTTTTTAAGTTGTTAATACGATAGTTGCTACAGTATGATATAGATGTTGCTATATTTTAACGAAAATACGTTCATCTGTGTTAATATGTACGCAGAAGTTCGAAGAAATAGATTGAGTGTTACAGATTATTTTATATCTGCAAAATATATGTAGAATTTCTCGTATAACGCTGAGGAAGACGGCATACAGAATTTTAACTTAATGAGTATATTGTGTTATCAAAATACAAGTCCCAGAAGATATGTTGAGAAATTATTGAATTACAGTTTATCGTCCTGTTGGGAAATATCACATCAGGAACTTATTTTTTTTGATTTGATGCTATCTTGAAGTTAATTGCGAATGATGAGATTTAGTTCAGTTCCCAGAAGTTGTTAGAAGGCGTATCTACTTGAATTACGAGACATCTGCATGCGGCAAGCACGTGGAGCGCGAAGGGAGGGTACGAAGGCAGTACATGGAGGCCGTATTGATTTCCAGCCACGGATATGCCCAAGGAAGTGTCGTGCTGATAGTACGAAGGGCGTCGACCAGCCCTAAGGCCCTTCTCTCGTCTCCAGCAGCCAGTTGCCTAGTAACGCCACCCACCAATCAAAGATCATTAGTACATGTGGGGCTGATTGCCTATCACAATCATTTTGAAGATCATAACACATGTGTGAACGTGCGATATAAATTGTAACGGTAAGGCTGATCTAAATATGGCTAAATGATGAAAACTTAACATATTATTTGATATTTAGACACAAACAGCGTTTAAATCGGATAGTATGAAGCTAACTTAAGATTTTAGCAGTCGATAGTTGTATTCATATGAATTTTTATTTTGGTTGAAAATATAATTTATTTAAATAGTCTCAGGTATTAGATACAAAAGACACCAAATGAACAATAAAATTCTAGTAAACAGTCTTCAAAACTTTAAAACAAAACAAATCTCTCAACACCCATTTATTTATATAATTTACATTAAGCGTCAAAGAAATTGAAATTGCAAACAGTTTACGACTTCTTTTCAAATCAGTAAAATTATTTAAATATATACCTAAACCCATATTGTTATATTATGAATCGGTGCATGTCTTTTTTCAACAAAGTTTCTGAACCATTATTCTCAATACACAAAATTTTGGTTTCAAGTTATAAACAAGTGTTCTTCGTCGATCAATTTTTACCCTATCCTTCTCAAAATGAGTAGGTAAAATACTATTTGAGGTCTACGTATACAAATAAATTATTGATTTATTGATCGCAATTTTAATTGTAATATGGTTAGGTTAGTTAAAAAAATATAAAAATAAATTAAACATTTTTAAATTAACAAACAATTTATAGAAGGGATGGATGAGCTTGTTGCTCACTATAAAATTTTTCAAATCTCGGAATCAAAGTGGATACTGCTTCTCTTCCATGTTAATTTTTGCACAATGCTTACTTTTTAATACAACCATTGCCGAAAAACTCGCTTCGGATAGATAGGAAGTTGCAAATGGAATTATTGTTATTTTTTAGCGTTACCACTGAACTACTAATATCATATTTAAATAATACACAAAAATCAGTGAATTATGTGTTGTCAATTTTGTCGTCAATGAATCGTCGCAGGACGATAAGATACTTTTGTTCAAAAGATTTAAGTTTAGACTGAGGCTTGGCTAGAAACGGGTCTTGAATTCATACAAACTTGTCCATATCATTTACGTGAAAATATTTTTCGAAGCATTTGATAAGTTGTGATAGAAAATCTTTTAAAAAATTCATATTTCTTTATTTGCAGGTACTACACAGATGTTAGTCCAATTATGTAGATACCATAAATAGAATAATTTATAAGTTTGAACATTCGTATACAATAACAACATTGAAAATTATATTAGATTACAAATTTTGCTTTCATTAATTCTCTGTTAAGGAAATAAGACATTTCAAATTAAGGTTACAAATATTTAAAATATAATACACACACACACACACACATATATATATATATATATATATAGTATACAATAAGGAAGAGAATTGGAAGAGTATATATTTGAAAATAAATTGAATGGGATTAATTATTGAGAAAATATTTTTATAAGATATTGGCGTAATCCCAAGGTTTTGTCAGTCACAGCATTAAATGAACTAATTTAAAATTGATTAAATTATGCAGAAACTTTCGGCATTACCATAGTCATCTTCAGTTGTCAAGTCATTTTATCTATGTATACATATATAAGTATATATATAATTCCTAAATTGTCTCGTATGTACATGATTATAGAATGTGCTGGCGTACACAGGGCATTTATCGAACTTCGAAGATCCAGAAGTTCAATAAATTTTCCGCTGTCGTGCTAACCAGACACTGTCGGCAACATACATCCTTTCAATGAGTCCAGAACTTGGACTAATTTTAGCCACGTCTAAATTTAAATTGTGTGACTGACAAAACCTAGGGATTTCACCAATATTATATAAATAATAAATGAATCATTAATTTTTTTTATAAAAAACCTTGAAGATATTTTTATAAGGTGAACAAAGAATTAAAGAACGAAGGCTTTCCCGGTGAAGAATATGTAGAAACGTTTCTACATGAACAAAGAATGTTTGTTAAAAAAGAGAATATGTTACGGTTTTAGAGAAGAATCACTGTAAAACTTCGCGAATACACCACACTGCACAAATAACACTGCACTGTGAGCAATACAAGATGATATTCAAAATCAAAATGTTGTCTCCGGAAGAAATTCTCTGGCAGCTCTTCTCAGCGACTGGAAATCTCGTGCGATTCTCATGAAGTAAACAATTGTGAAGTATCAATTGGACATATAAACAAAAGAGATATTTAAGTAATATTAGTTGATATAATTAATTCGATACACAATTTCCATTGGAGATTAGAGACTGGTGCAACAACGGCAAACAATCATTGATACCATCTTCATAATTTTTACGTTTCCATGCTGGTTAAAAGTGATAACGCGTTGTATAGCCGAACAATTATTTCAACAAACGGAATCAGAAGACTCATTTCGGCCGTAACCGTCGCTGCAGATGGTCCATGTGCGACACCAAGTTCTTCACATGTAAATTCAATAATCGTTTCGGCTGAGGGAGTCGAGGAGTAAATATGATGTATTGCTAAATTCTGAAGAAGTCTCAAAATGGAGATGAAACATCGCTTTTGTGAATAAATAGTGATATGCTGACTTTTTGGCCGTCTTTTTATTTATTGTAAAAATCTTTATAACAACAGTATTTTAAGAGTGTGAAATTCTTCTTCGACTTCGTAGACTTTAAACTGCTCGACTTTCGCTGAAGTAACTGATCTATGCTAACCTCATTGCAGCTCACGATTCCTGTCTGGAATGACAAATGCCCATGTGCAGTATGTCGGTTCATTCCCCATGCATTATCCGTATCGCCCAAACTGAACCTTCTTTGTACTACGTTAACTAGAATGAGACGGCCACGCAAGCGCGCGACATATGCACCAAAGTCAGAATAAATTAGAACCATTAATAGTTCAAAAACAAAAATAGTATTAATAAATTTTATGTACTATTTAAAAAATATCACAGTTGAAGGTTATGTTAAAGACAGAAAACTTTTAAGGGGCTGCATTTCGAAGACTGCGGAAATTACCGTATGATTCTTTCATAAAATATTGTTACTATGCGTGGCTTATTCCTAAAATTAAATTTATTTAAAATATGTACGAGGGAAAATGCCCTCGTTTTACAAATGTGTATCAATTTCGTTTTAAAATTTTCTGTTTTTAAAAATGAGACTTTATTTACATGTTGCGTAGACGGAAATTGAAATGTAGCATATTACGAGCCGCAGAATATTCGTAACACTACCGTTGTTGTTGTATTATTAATATCTTTCGAGAGGGGTGATGTTGCACATAACTTAAAAAACTCACGGACCACCAAAATGCCTAATATCACGTTAAAGAGAGGACTTACGCTGTCTTCAGTCAATACATAATTACTGCGGTACAATGAATTTGAATAGTATTTTTAAAAGATTGCTGAAAGCCAATACCGTTTCACCAAACTTTACCAGTAAATTATCTCATTTTGCGCAATGTGAAAAGATTATCCGTTTTCCATTACACTTTTATATTTATTTTGGGCCATTCAGTCCCCCCCCCCTCTCTCACTCTCTCTCTCTCTCACGCACAGACGGAGGTTTTCTATCTGTTATGACTGCTTTTGATGTTTCAACATTTTTAGAGGGGTAAAATTAAGATTGGAATGTTGATACTTATTGTTTTTCTGTAAAAAAACTGGTCGTTAATTTATTACATTTAAATCCTATTTTACTTTTCCATCTTCTTTAATCAAGAGTCGTGAACGATACTGTTACATTAGTAACCATGCATGGTTATTCGGTTCTTTGCTTTTGAGCATGTTTTAAACAGTATTTGTTCAATGTTTTTCAGATACGTTAAGCACGGTGGCTGAGTGGTCAGGGTGACGATCTAGATATCCCAACGTCATGGGTTCAAGTCTGGCCACCGTAAATAATTTTGTGGGCGGAGCAGGTAAACTATGCTACAAGGAAAGCGTGGAACACCTTTCACTTTGTCATGAGAACACTGAAGAAGGGGAATGCGAAATCTAAAGAGTTGGCATATTTGTCATTAGTACGCCCACTTATGGAATATGGTGCAGCATGCTGGGATCCGTACAGGATAGGTCAAATAGAATCCTTAGAAAGGGTGCAAAGAAGGGCCGCAAAATTCGTACAAATAGGACCTGGGCATGGGAACGAAAAGGTAAAGCGACTAGGGTGGGATACGCTACAGACAAGAAGAGAAAGAGCTAGGCTACACATTTTCTACTGAGCTTTGCAGGTCAAAAACCTTGGCAGGGAATCCGAGATAGAATGAAAGAATCGACTCGGAACGGGAGGAGTGATCACCTGTTTAAATTACAAGCAAGGAACCAAAAAACAGACGTTGGAAAAACTCATTCCTAAATAGGACAATTAATGACTGGAACAATCTGCCTGCAGGAGTGTTTGGGGAACTTCCTCTAACAGAAAGAAAATTTCGACTGAAATCAAAGTTTAGTGTAGTGTAGTGAATTCATCAGTGCTGCGAAAACTATAAAAATATACTACAATGAAATATATTTCCAGTTTTTTTGTTTTGTTTCTTTTTTTTCAGGCAAAAACAATACTATTCTTTTTTTTAAAAAATCATTCCTAATAATATGATTCCACACTTATTTATAATTATTGAATATAATTATACTTTCAACTATAGGTTAAATATGGTCCTTACGACCATTTTATCAATTATTGTTTAAGTTCTATGTATCTGCCACCGGGCATCTGCCCATTTGTAGATTTAATAAATATTTATATGTTTGTATTCGTTAATTTTATTGAATATTATAGAAATTCGAAGATGTGATGATATTACTGTTACATAATTATTAGAAAAAAATAGGCGAATTAATACAACAGGAATTTAGTAAAACGGGAGAGAGGAAATATAATTATAGATGAATAAATACTTGAAAAATATTTAACTTGCCATTTTCATTTAATTTCAAATATTAGATTAGACTGGTCATTTCAAGACCTTCTACATTGTGGTCATCCGGAAGAGCGACTCTGTTGACGACCTTGTGTCGGTAAAATGATGTAGGATTCTCTCTTCGGCGCGATCTGCTCTCACCGCTGTAATCGCACAAACGCTTTTGAAAACAAGATTATAACGCCGTTTCTGCAGCAGTTAACCACAAACAAGCTGAACACTTTCAGAGCAGGAGTTCGCTGCGCCGTCTGTAACGGTTCGCTAATCCCATTGAACGACCTCTGCACAAACACACAGCCTTCATAAAAGGCGAAGTTCAGTTCAGAAGGAAGTGCAGACCATCACTAACTCTGCTTCCTGTCTTATAAAAGGGCCGCGATGCGAGGTTTCGTGGACCACTGGCTGCAACGGTTTAAACGCCTTTCAAATATGAATTATATTTCTTGTTAAATCCAAAAATGAAATCATTATGTTAAATTGAATGTACATCAGTTCCACTGAAATTGTTCGCCCATAAAATATTGAAGCTCGTCTTGAACTGTATGCTAAGTCGATACATTTGACTGGAACCGTCCAACCCATGCGTTATGTGTTGAAAGTGGCTTAAAGAGTATCTTCCTTCACAGCATTGGCTTTCCCTCATAACAATCCATATAACTTCCAGATTCGAAAATAATATCAGACTTTTTTACTTCAGATATAGTAAAAATAATTGAACGAAACAATTTTTTTAAATTCATCAAACTAATACCTTTTCTAGTATTTTTGACGCAAAAGATTTTCCTCGATCTGGAATGAACGACGTTTAGCATGAGATTATATGAATAGACTAATGCCAATACGAAAAATAGCACTGGCAAATAACATTAATTGATATTTACGAAAAAATGGCAGTGAAAAGAGGAAATGACACAATATATGAACACAACAACATAGTCCATATAAAAGCTTAGTAAAAGAATTAGGCTACATATGAATTTGTCATATGTGTAGGTCTATACAGACGAATCTATAACTACAAACTATTACATTTATGGGAAAGTATCAAAATACATCATCATGTATAAGAAACCAAATAAGAATCTGAAGAGTGATACACAAAAAAACGTGGCTAATGGAGGCATGGCGTGGTATTGAATATTTAAAGAAGAAATGACAACATGATGTAATGTATAAGAAGGTAGCAGAATTTTCATCCAATTAATGGACAAGGAACAGTAAAATGAGAGAGATTAATGTTAAGGATGGTAAATTAATGTATGAGGAAAAACAAATTAACGGCAAATCTGTATAAGTTGTATGTTGCCGAGAAAAAGCCAAACTATATAGAGTAGATGATTTAACATAAGAAAAAAAGAGTAATTACATATAGAGCTTTATAAATTTTTTAATGTGGTAGGATTGAAGGACACAGTAGAGTTGTGCAATAAAAAATATTAAACAATGGAATGACCTGAAGACTTTGTAAAGTCAGCAATGATACTAATATCGAAGAGAGATATAATGAAAAAATGGTCGAAGAATCGTCAATAGCTTTGATACTACTTTGAGTCCTAAATAGAAAGTTAATAAGAATAATGGAAAAAGAAGTACAATTTTACCTTAGAAAGGCAACAAAAAAGTACCTACTATTAGTACTGGAGGCTTTAGCTTGATAGAAAAATAAATAGCACCGATTAATATATATTATAATTGTGAGAATTATTAAAAAATAATTGTAGTGCTGAGACGCAGTCCCAGTTGTTTTTATTTATTTTTTGGTTAACAGGCTACATGAGTGTGATACTGAAACGGGCAACTCCCCTTTAATAGCATAGGAAAGTAATTGAAAAGGGAAGGAGGTAATGTGGAAGGTAGAGCAAAGTAACCGTGGGTTGGCTATTATTTAAGGATCCTACCTGATGCTTCAACTAAAGAGATGTAGGGAAACCCTATAAAAACTGCATCAGGTAGGTCGAGCTATTGGGTACTATTCTCATGTCCTTCCGAATGACGAGGGACAATTTTCTTGTGGGGTCGCAGCATTCCATTCTCTCAGTCTCCATCATTTAGAAGGTAGTTGGTCGACTGAACCAATGGGATCAGTGGTCAACTATAACCTCATGCCCAAGGTCTTCGACCCCATTACATACATCTCCTAAAATAGATGAAGGTTCCTCGGCATGTGAGAACCTTGGGAAAACTAGAGAGAGCACGAGGCATTCCCAACGCAGTCAAATGAGCCCCGCAGTCAATCTGGGGAGAAAAACCTGCGAGAGGAAACTGTTCTTCCCTTCAGTCTGCAACCTCGGCCTTGGTGTCTGAACAATAAAATTTTGTGTTCACTAACTGACAGAGAGCTTGTTAATCTTGCATGTATCATTCTATATGCTCAAGTGTTGGCTTATGCTTGGCGCTCAGACATTGACGAGTATGTAGTGTGACATCGTGTGCATAATCGTAAGTTTCTCTAACAAAACGTAATTCCGTTTTTATTAATGTGTACATTTTCATATTAACCGGTTTGAGGACCTAGGGCATTATGGATTCACCTGAAATCAAAACTTCGTGATGAAAGTAGTTATTTATTGATGAAGATTGTGCATTTTTTTGCAAGGCTTAGAATAAATTTTCATAATAAATTATCAAATGATGGTATCTTTAAACAGAATGGTCGGTCGTGATTTTGAACGCCAATTTTCTCTTATGTTTTGCTCATAAAAGGTGTTACTACGTTTATGCATAACCTATTACGTATTCCATGAAATTTTTTATTATTAATAAAAAAGTTCTATCAAATGTGAGCTATATAATTTATAGCTTCCTGCAAACCCTTGAAGGTATGGGATTTAAATATCACAGAAGAGCTGGATGTACTCCATTACGATCATTTTAAAAAGTGAAATATTATAAAAGAGTCACTTTTATTCGCTGAAAGCTGCGTAATTCATATTCTGTTTAGTGTTGATGCAGCACATTACTGGGAGACGCAAAGGTGACCTTGGATACATATAATTTCTAAACGAAAGAAATAAACCAGAGGGACATATTTCAATTCCACATTCTGCGCATACGATAGATGCAATTTATGGCGCCTGTCACAATTTCTCATGGAGTGCCTTTAATAATCGTAATGAAGATTTATTATAATTGTATAATACTTCCTAATATTCAGCAACAAAAAAGTAGCTGCTATTTGCCTACTATTATTCTTATTATTAGAGCCGTGGCTTGATAAATGGCACCGATTATTATATATAATAATTGTGAGAATTATTTAAAGAATACATAATATTCTTCTGACTAAATACTTACAATAAATAAAACGGCCAAAAAAGTCGCTTTTGTTAATGAATAGTTATATATTTAATGCTGAATTTTTGGGCGTTTTTATTTATTATTTAAAAATTAATTGAAATTTATATTACAGGTGTAGCTACTAAATGCATATACAGTGTGACAGAACGAATTTTATTCACTAACAGTGAAAATTTAATGCACTGCTACACATTCTATGCTTTCTTCAGTATTTGAATGAGTCGGCAGAATAAAAGTGTCAAAATATAATTTTCAGGTAAGACTAAATTCCATTCTAATGAAAATTATTAATATATTATAAGCGTATTATATTTTAATTTAGATTGTCAATTTTGGTAATCCCTAACAAGTAACACATAATTGTAACCATAAAATTATTTTTTACATTCAAAAGTATTCATCACACATGGCCATCCAGGACTCAAAATTAAAAAAAGTGTATTTCTCAGGATTTCTCTTAGTTTATTAAAATATATTTTAAAATATTGACTCTTATTTAAAGGCCTACGTCAAAGAATATGTAGAAATAACTTTATTGGCGTGGTTTAGTGTATCCATGCTATGCAAAACCAAATATACGCATTCTAAATTCTTTTGCACACAATTATTATAATGTTTATAGTTTGTAAGCTTATCTGCATCCTTTTTCGTGTATGTTAATATATATTTTATTAATGATACATATAGCAGGTAACCTAAGCGGATTGTAACTGATCCTATAAGTTAAGAACATTTACTTTAATTTTTCTTATAGCAGATGAAAGTTTAATGTATATTAGTTATAAAAAAGGTATTCTCAACTTTGTCGGGAGAATACGTGACACCTGACTGTGACGAGGCCTGGCATTTTACACAAATATAGGTAGTAAGTAGGGTGAATGGCTCCTTCCTCTCTGTTGTTACTTTAATCAACAATATTACCATCACTCGTGATAATTCTCTTGAGTTTTATGAAGCAATTCTTTGTAGCCAAGGCTGTACAGTCAATTCTATTTATTTTCTGATTGTTTAATGTACAATGGAACTTTGTATAACCCATTAATAATTGACATTTAAATCGTGGTTCTGGAATAAGAGTTCAACGTGAGGATTAATAGAAGGAAAACCAAGGTAATGGAGTGTAGTATGGGAAACAGTAGAATAACAAAGGGTGTTAAATGGGAAGGAATATTTTGAAGGAAGTTAAGGAATTCCGGTACTTGGGAAGCGTAATAACTAGGGATGGTAGAAGTATAGTCGACATAAAGAGTAGGATAGCACAGGCAATGAGGACTTTCGCGAAAAAGAGGAATTTACTTACGGGTAATATAAGTGTGAATATTAGGAAATCGTTGCTAAGAATGTTCATATGGAGCGTGGCGTTATATGGGTGCGAAACGTGGACGATAGGAGTTGCGGAAAGGAAAAGAATAGAAGCCTTTGAAATTTTGTGCCATAGGAGAATGCTGAAAATGAACTCTTGATCGTGGCGGCGTATAAGAAGATTAAATGACCAAGGAAGTCGTGAGGTATATGTGGGAACGGTAGGAGACAAGAGGACAAGCGGCGAGTTCCAAGCAAAGCAGAAAACAGTAATTACTCTGTTAGTAACTTTTCTCCAGATTTTCTCGTACTATTAATTCCGAATGGGGTTATGTTTATAATTCTGCTTCTATAAGAACCTTAAATACTATCCGAAAATAGATATCACATTTCCAAATGTTAGTTTGTAAGTAATTTAATATTTGTAAATATTGTATGTTTATTGTCAATCCTAACAAAAGGCGAGCTGAATGGAATAGATAGACACCATACAAAATTTCGCGCTCTTCAGAAAGGCATTTTAAATTGGTGGCCAATATTACGGATGTATTGGAAGATTTGAATGTCGTGTCAATGTTGAGGTATTAAATGAATAAATGAAAAAGTTAATTGTTTGACTGTACCGGCAACGCCGGTCACTTAGATAAAATTGTGTATAATATAGAACTTCGATATTGTTTTACTGCCAGATTTATTATTCAGTTGTTGTATAAAGCCGTATAGAAATAGAAAACTGCCATCCACCATCTCGAGATTACATGACGAATGTTACAAAACCTGAATTGAACTACGTATACCGGGATTTTGTTGGCTTCTTGGGTAATCTGATCGTTCTCTTTTGAGCAGTAAATATTTTTGAGGTTAGTTAAAATTGGCATACGCCATTCCAGAAAGCTGAAACTTAATTTTTTTTTATTTTGCGGGGCAGATCTTATTTCTTATTTCGCAGTAGACTAACCACAACAGCAATCTTATTGATAAGCACACAAAGTAACAAGAATGATTAAATAAGGAAAAGGAAACAGAAGTTCTATCATATCCATATTATAAACAGAAGAAAAAACTTTCTGTCAAAAGATAACACTCATGAAGAACCATGCACATAATTTTTTCTCCACGACGAGCAACCTGTTAGTCATATTTGTAGACGTGTAGTAACTTGCATATAGAGTGACAGAGTAAAATATTTATTTCTTATGAAATGTAGATGATGAAGAGTCAGTTGTTCTTTATGAAATCACTGTGCATGCCAATGTCATATTGTGATTTATCTTAAATAATGTTGCGTATTTAACACTTAATAGCTTAGGAAATTATTGTGTGATTTGTTTTTATCTTCAGATGTTGCACGCTGAACGAATGTGCAAATACGTCCAGCTTTTATTAGAGAAGTGCTAACGAAGATGAAGCTCACCCAGGCGGATCTCCAACCGGAAGTACTCTCCAGAGAACTCATATTTCTATAGTTATTTATAATTACTATCGGTGAGACATTCATATTTATCGGCCTGAACGGAGTGATAATTAATCCATTCGCTACCTTCTTCTGCTTTGTTATCTGGACGCAAAATATTCAAATTGAACTTCTGAGCTCTACTTTAATTTAAGAAATTTAGTGGCTTACACGCCCAACTGAAATGTCACCGCTGTTATTCAGGATCGCGACATAGCGAGAAATCAGTTTTTGTATGCCTTCGTCAAAGAAAGATCATAGACGATCAGCCGCTCAAGCTCTGCAAAATACTTTGTCACAGCCCCGATCACTTTCTCATTTGATGAAAATTTATTCCCACCAAACCAAATTTTCATGTCTGACACTTGGTGCTGCGTCCAGTAAATTGGATGGATCAGAAACTTATTCGAATCCCAACTCGCCATATTGCTGGTCTGTTCGCTGGGGCGTTGTCCTGGTGAAACAACACTTTCTTGCTCGCCAATCTTCGTCGTTTCTCAATATGCACCTGTGTCAAACAATCCAGTAGAGCAACATAATAGAGTCCAGTTATGGTTATGGCCTTTACCAAGAAATCTGCGATTATTATATCCTCGGAATATGCAAAGGAAGTGATAACCACCTTTCCAGATAACAAAACGGTCTTCACCGTTTTCGGCGCACTTGCACCAGTTTTTATCCTTGTTCTGTTTCTGGGATGTAGTGATGGATCCAAGTTTCATCGACGGTTACGAAACTGCGCATAAAGTGTTGTGGGATACGCCTAAAACATTGCTAGATTCGGCGTTGAAATGCTTTTCTGTGTCCGTTCTTGGTCCAAGATCAACATCGCACAAAAAGCTTTTTCATGGCCAGTTTTGCATGGAGGAAATGAACTCGTTCAGTTGAGAAGCCGACGATATTGTGAAAAATTTCGATTACTTTTTTTAGTGCTGACATCAATTGGACGGCTGAAGTAAGTTTTCATCTTCTGTGCTTCTGCGACAATATTGAAATTAATTAATCCAGAAATAAATGTTTTTTAATGCTGGTGCAGGGTCCGCATGAACTTCATCCAATTCGGTTTTGCTTTGTGCAGCTGTCCAACGCTTCAGATGAAAGTGTTTAAGGTCAGCGCGAAATTCGTTTTTTTACAAATTGTTTCCACCTGGCGTCTCATCTACTACAGAATGTTGCCCACAATAAACTACGACTGGCATATGTTTAAAACTTTTAGGAATCTTTGAAAGGATCATGTTTATCAACAACGATGCGAAAGTGAAAATATTCCCTCTCTTTCATAAATATTCATAATTCTGAATCGTTTGACGCCCTTCATCTAGAGGTTGTAGAATCTGAGAGTGCACTAAGCGCGATTCAAATGATTATTAACTGATGTGTTAAATTGATAATTCAATTCTTATGTTTCATTGATTAACTTTCTGAATTTAAACCCTTACGGAATAGTATTGCTTTTAAAATAAAAAAAGTGGAGTTGCTGTTTAAATAATTACATTATAAAAAATCGTATAAATGATTTTATGAGTAATTATTAACATTTGTAATGCAGATGATTATAGCAATTACATAAAGCCACTTCAAAGTTCCAATTAAATATATTTGTGTGAAGAAATTAAAATAATACAAATCATATTTGTCCAATTTAGAAGAATGAAATAAGGCAAGACTATTCCTTTGCGATGATATTGTGTGAGACTTTTAGAATAAACGCTCCAGTAGCAGTCTGAGTTTCTAACTTTATTCTATTATTGCATGTAAATAAATTTTTTTCTCGTGTGTGTTTATAGTTGCTACCAACTGCTAAGTTATTAGCGACTGTGAACGGTTAGGGTAACTTATATCCATTTAGGGGTATCAAATTGTGGTTTCTCAAACATCTCAAACGTCCAAGCCCATGCCAGGATTAGAACCCGGGACCTCTGGGCTGTGAGGCAGCGATGCTAGCCACTCGTAAATCTGTCTAAATGTAGAACATCAGTATATTTAAAAGATTGGGTTAACAGAATGAAGTTATACTTATTTGACGGCTATATACCTGTTGTGAAAATCTGGTTTACTGCCGCTACGGCTCAGAGAAACTTATAGCACAAGAGTTTCTTAATTGGGGAATGAATGATAGCTTGGAATATCAGTTCAATGCGTATTCATTGCTCAGAGGAAATATTCAAATTCGCAGGACACTTCTAAGATGTGGCTGAAGCAATATTATGGCTAAAAGTCGGTTCTTAAAATCAGGAAATCTGTTTTATTGTGAGTCATAGATGAAATATTCGAGGTATATCAAATTTAAATTACAAAGCATTAATAAAATAAGTCTGACATTGGTCTTGACGTTTACAAAGACGTAACTAATTTTCTAATAAAAGATAAAAGAATTTACTTTAATAATAATCATGATCATAGTCTGTCACTGTCCCTAACATACGAAGGATGATAAATTGACCTAAAGCTGGGGTCGGCAACGCAAGACAAATTTGAAGTGCCCGCATCTAAATTTTAAAAACTGTAAGATATTTAACTAATTGTGCCATTTATAAAAATGGTCAAGCCTTAAATTACTGCATTATTATTTGCAATATTGTATACTCTTCAAATCATTTCAAAGTTTTATTTTCTTTAAGTGACATTTGCAACGTTATTGTGATTTTAAAGTATATCAGATAAATTAAATTATTTTCTACGTTTGTACTATGGAGAGTTGTGCCTTATTATGTACCTACATACGTACAGCAAATTAAAAATTTACAATTTTTTCTCCATGATACGTGGAATAAGCCGCTGATATAAAATGCATTCGTCGTCGAAGTGGCTGCTGTCTAGTTGCGTGTGTACACATATACACGTTGACGCTAAATTATTAATAGTAATTATATTTAAAAAAGAAAAAAGCTCACAATAAATTATGCATATGATTTTTAGTTATATTTATTAATTATTATATTAATATAGTCACTTTGAAAACAATAATAAGGGCATTATTTCAATTCTGAATGGGAAGAGCAGTTCTGAGTCATTTTTTTTAATAAAAAATTGCAGCGTATCGATTGCTAAAATCTGTAACACGAAGAGAGACTTTTATAACTACTCACATAAATTGTTATCCAAATTTTCCAATCATTTCGGAATTTTGAAAGTAAATATTTTGACATTAAATTACAACTTACCCAAACAGCGGAGTCTGTTTACCAAACCAATTTCCCAACCATAGTTGAATGAAGATATTCAAGGAAGGTTGTCTGTTCTTTTAAATGAGATGAATCTAATTTTCAAACATGGATCCTCACCGAAACACATTTGCACCAATGTCTAAGAACTGAGAATTCGTATTACAATATTACATATTACAATAAGTTAGTTGAAAAATTGGAATGTCAAAGTTTACATTAAATTTAAATTATGTACAATATGTTCGTATTTAATAAATTTAGGTTGTAATAATATGTGTGTTACATTTATTTATTTTTATTTACATGCTATATATTTATTATTTACATTTTGTTTTTAAGCATAAAAATTGTCTTTCAAACGGGAGTTCACTGGTGTCCGCCGAACTTTAATAATTCAGAAATATGCCCGACTACTAAAATAGATTGGTCTAAAGGACTGTGTATTTTTATTACTTCTCAAAATAATCACCATGAATTTTAATAAACTTTTCCCAACGATGAACTTGTGTTTTCTTTTCATACCTGTTGTAAATAAATATTTTTCTTGATGTGAGAGTCAGTTTCCCATAAATCCTTTGACCTCGTTGTTGCTGCAATGTTTTTGCTTGAGTGAAACACTCAAATAAAAGTAGGAGGAAGCCAAATCCGGACTGTAGGGATGATGCGGTAGTATCTCACGATTTTTCAATGGTTTCTTGGGTCAGCTTGTTCTTGAGTTTGTTACTGACAATTATACAACAGTTACTGCAACGGTTTTTGCTATATCAACAACAGTAATGCTTCGGTCGTCACAAATAATGTCGGGAATGTGGGTTTCAAGCTAAACAGTTGACACTTGAACTAACGTTTAGCGTCAGTCGCTGAGGTTTGACCGTTTTTGAACCGTTCTAAACACAGAACATAGATTCCATGTTCTGCGGTTCTTCCCGATTATAAACATTTTCACAGTTCGTACAACTTTAATCATATTGAAAAGAAATTCGAAAAAAGATTTATGCCTGGTTATCGTCTTCAGAAAGACGAAACCGGATCACTGAAAGTTGAGCAAATTTAAAAGCGGGCACAACATCACTAAGTGCAATTTTGAGGTAATGAACAAAACAAAATTTATTCTTGAGATTTTCCCAGCCAATCACAAAGATGCCAATATAAGTCATGAATGTACTAAACACAATTTTTTTCTACGCCAATTTGTCACTTTGATTGTCCTTGGTAGATCGAAATAAGAAATAAAAGTTATCGTGTCCATGTGTTAGGTTTTTCTTGTAGCCCCTTGCCATGAAAAATAGATGACATTAGTTATTTTTTTCTGTCTTAACCTCGAAATAATTTTCTTCAGAATTTCGGCAAAGTTACAAAATACTCGTATTTGCCCATAATTAATTTTCACGTCTTGATTCTCACACTGTTTTCTTCGAAACATGAATTCACTTTCGCCATTCAAAACCATTAGCAAATGCTAGAACATATGCAGATATTATTACAAATTAAACTGGCTGTTTACGCATTCCATTGTATGAGAATGATATAAATATATGCATATATATATATATATATATATATATATCGAGCGCAAATTAAATTTCAACCCAGATTTGTAATTATCAGGTTTTGTTATGTTGTTACATGATAAAACGTATTTTATAAATGCGTTTAATTAATTCACTTAAAGTAGAGTAAGAGTACTATTGGAGTCATCATAAATCGCTTTATAATGGTGGTGTATCACGTAAAAATTGCATCTCAACAGATTCTCTCGGGGATTGATACGAAGTTCTAACTACCCCAATCATCACACTTGCCCATCAGAATACGGGACAACTCCACGTCATCCACTTCCCTTTGTGTTTTAATCTATTTCATTTTTCACAATGAAACAGACAGCTCCATGCGGGTCTTGTTATAAGTAATCTTCATTGTATGATTGAGTGTTTCTAGAATTATCAATGAAGTACTTTTCTTTATCGATTTTATAGTCTTGAAGTTCTTACATACTGGAAATACAAGTAAATATTATTTAATGCACACCGAAAGAGTTGCCGAATCCAGATCCCATCAGTGTGCAGAATAAATTACAGCGAAATGCAATTACGTTTCTTCTTATCCGTTTTTATTAGATCATTTCAGTCGGCGTAGTTAGTCGCATAATTCTTCTTCAAATTCCATAATGTAATATAAGGCACTAGTCAAAAGTTTATGGTTTTGTAATGAAAATAATAGGAGATTGTCGGGACGTTCAGTCACTGCGGCAGTGTATTGTATTCTTTATTTACTACTAGTATGCTTCCCAGCGTTGCCTGCTACAGTTTTTAAGTCGGCAGTAATGTCTTTGTCAATACGTGATTATACCATCAGCAAGAGCGCCGAAATTTTGAACAGTTATCTTTTCCAGCCCTCTTCTTTACGAGAGCTGAATGAATTCCAGTTTAATCAAAATTATAGCGATGACTCAGTTTCTTAATCAAGTAAAGAAACCTTCTGGTATTTTAAACTTAAGGAATGTCTGAAAAATGTACACTTAATTTTAAGATACGTAAAGACAGACCCTAATATTCACGGTTTTGGTTTTCAGATGAATGTTAGAACAAGAGACGCAATATTGACTCTTATTAAATGCAGACTGAAAAGGAAAAACTTAAGATAGGTATTAAGAAAAAGACATGGGAATTACAAAAACCTGAAAAAAAGGTGCTTCAGAGTTTCAAAAAAGATTAGATTAATGGAGATTAGGGTAGCATAGGCAAGAAAGGGTTTCTAAAAAAAATTATTTACGGCCAATATAAGTATGATTATTAGGAAATAATTAATAAAAATGTTCGTATGGAGTGTGTCGTTTTATGGGTGTGAAACGTAGACGGTAGGAGTTTCGGAAAGGAAAATAATAGAAGCTTCTGAAATGTGCTGCTATAGAAGAATGCTGAAAGTTCTAAGCATAATAAGAGAAGAGAGACTTTGACCAAGAGAAGGGATAGATTAATACACCTCGTTTTAAGACATGAGAGTCTTGTAAAAGTAACATTAGAGGGGAGTGTGAGGGTTAAGAAGAGAAGAGGGAGGCCAAGGTCAGAATACGCTACGCAGATTGCGAGGATGTGGGATTTGGTAGTTATTAAGAAATGAAAGGGCTTGCGCACAATGGGTTAGCATGGAAGGTAGCATCAGACCACATAAACATACTGTACTTTTAGAGTCTGAATAATACTCGCAGTACCTTAAGAAAATCGCCGTACAACAATAGAGCCAGGAATACTGACACAATTCTGGGTTGTTTCATATTATTCACCCCGTCCTCCCTGAAGCTGAACTACTACAGATGTTGCATGTTGCATGTCTGAATTGAGCTTAGTGACTACCACAACTCCGTATTCGACACGATGCTGGATATTTTCGCGTTATTTTTATGTATCCTCCATCCCATGCCCTCTCAGGGCGAAATGCGTCCTTACTACACCTTTTTTTTTCAGGAGGATAATGAACCAAATATTGCTTTCTGTTAACACATATATATTTATCACTTGTAGTAGCAGTTTACAATGGGAACAGCCAAATAATTGTCGAGTTCGTGGAAAGAGTATCGCCGCATTTGTATTCGAGGCACTGTTTGGAGCTGAAATCACTCCCAGTAGAAATTTGCCGGAAGCAGAAAGCAGTCACCCAAGATGAACGAAGCAGTCTAAAATACTTATAAAGTATTCACTTTGAAGCCAAAGAGACCCTCTTATTCTGCCACGTTGACACGTTAGCATATTTTCGTTTCCACGTTTACTTGCTGCTAAAACATGTATGACTTATGTAGAAGCTCCCAGTAACGCTAAGGATAAAAATATTCATTTTACCTCAATTGTGAACCAGCCACCGACTTTGATAATAATATTAATTAACTAATAGTAACGAATAAACTGTTTGTGTGATTATATGAAACGAATAAAATATGGAAATATTAAATTAAAAATAAGTCAGTAAAATAAAAATTTGCTTTGTGGCGTCTATCCTGGTATTGGACTATAATTATTATTGTTATGGAATTATAATTGGTATTAAAATAATTTCAGATAACAGAATGTGTATATTATTTGTATGACATTGTTAAGACTTGACAATACAGTATTTTTTTTACAAAGAACATGCAGTTTTATACGATATCAACAACACAAATGCTTATAACTCCGAAAGTAATTGTATCTTTAGTTACACCATCGTCACGATACCCAGAAGACAAATGACTCGAATCAGTTTTTATGTAACTGATTATTCAGTGTGAGTAGGATTTTTTCGAGAGAGGCATCGTGGAGGCTCAATTTAACGCGGTATCAATTATTAAAAATGTACACACTGTTGTAGTATAAAGGCATTTAACCTGCTGTGTATTTCAGTTGAAATGCGACCCTTATTAGAGTAAATGAGGTAAACTGCATGAGAAGTAACTGGACAGTGGCTTACTGTATGTCACGGGGAACGACTTGCACTTGTGACGAACGGACGAGTGGATCAATAGCCAATAATGAAGGGCGGAAACTTCGCACAAATGCAGGCAGCACAGAGAGCCCAGGCACGAGACGTGTACTACCTGCGTCATCGCCCATCGCCACACACGCTCAATGCGAAACTTCACTGAAATGTATAAACACAGACGTCTCAGTTCACACAAAAACGCACAGGGCGAAAGAAAATACGCTATATATATTTTGGAACAATACTGACGATGTGAAAGTGGGCGGAGAGAGAACTTTCAGTTAACAATGCTAACTTTATTACCTTGCAATTTTAATACAATATCCTTCAATTCACCATTCATCTTCACTACTTAACATAATCCTATTTAATTTTTTAGTTGGCTAGTTTTTATTTTTTGTTTATTCAAAACCCTTTGTTCTAGAGTTTCAAAACATATTTCACGCAACATGTATTACTTTTGTGGCACTTTCCTCGCCTTTAAAATATTAAGTATTACTTTGGATTTTTAATCCTACGGTACTAATTCACAATTCGCGTTCAAAAGGTAATCTCCAAACTACAGATAGTAATAGCGGCTCATCATAATCCATGCGGTATATATAAATAACACCGATTTTTGAGACTCCCGATATTTCGCTCAGAAGATAACGACAGTACATGTCTGTCGAAAATCCGAATAATAATTGCTGTTTAACCAGGATGGAAACATGAGAACGTTTTTTTCACCAGATTCACCGGCAAAACTTAGAAATAATCAAGCAGATTTAATGGAGAGTATGATAGATGGAATAAGACGCTTGGTTAAGGCTTTTTTTTGGTAACAGGATACATGAGGGTTATCCTGAAGCAGGCAACTCCCCTTTAATAGCATAGGAAGGGCATTGAAAAGAAGGTATAGGAAGGTAGATCAAGGTAGCCAAGGGTTGACTAGGACCTCCGGGATATAGTTTAAGGATCTAACATGTTGTTTACCCTAAAGAGATGCAAGGAAAGACCTAGAAAACCTGCATCAGGTAGGTCGGGCTATTGGGTACTATTCTCACGCCCTTCCGATTGACGGGAGATGTGTCTTCTCTGGGGGTCTCAGCATTCCTTTCTCCGGGTCTTCACCAGTTTTAGGTGGCAGTTGGCCGACTGATCCAATGGGATCAGTGGAGTGCATGGTTTTCCTAAAGGTGAACACCGCAGTCAATCTGGGGAGAAATACCTGCGAGATTAAACTCCCACAGGCATCTCTTGTATGGTTAAGGCAGTCGGCTGCTGAGTTATACAACCGGAGTTGCACAAACACACTGCGAGTTACAAGGAGTTTTAAGGTTTGTCTTATGAGTTTCTACTACATTAAACCAGGTTTTTTTTGTCGAATGAAATACTGTAGGGGGCTAATGTTAATGATTTCGAGGGCATCGCCGGGCAACCAGCTAGTAAGAGAATAATCAATGCACAATTTACTGATCATGTAGAAAAAATAAGTAGTTTTTTTTATCGCTGATCAGTGTTTTTACTTCCATCTTTACATACATACACGTTTTCGTCGTTCTTCAGCAATATTTCCTCAATTGAGCAGTCAAATTTGTGGACTCCGAAACGATCGCTGATGACACAAAACACTGTCATCCTCTGGCATTAGTAAGTAAAGTTGCCAACGGCACGAACGGTTTTTCTACCCGCTTTACACATTATAATAATGATTAAATAAATGTTCCATGTAATAGTTTTATAACTTACCCAAATACCGTCATATATATGAGCTAAAAATCACAGATGTGATTGACTAAGTGCTTATTGTAAAACGAGATAAGAGAGTCGATACCCTCATAAAAAGAATAAATAACACGACCATACGTTATATGTTTCTTTAATGTTTGATTATTAATAAACTGCACGTCATAGAATTCGAAGAGATAATAAGTAATCTACAGCATTGTGAAAAGTGGCGGCTGGTGCATATGTGGTCATATACTACAGAACAAAAATTAATTTATGAAGATTTTTTTCCTTATTTTGAGGGCATTTTTAATGCTTGCGTTTTAACAGCGTGAATTTCAGCTTCAAATTGGAAAAAATTCAACTTGGCGCGTTGAGAAGAGCTTGCTTCCTCTACACCAGCCAAGTCAGCCCACAGTACCTGTGATCAGACTCAATGAACCCATGAAATGAGAAATGCGCATGCGCAGTATGCAGTCATATTCTTCTGCCCCATCCTTAAACATTTACAAATGCCTCTTTTGGGTGTTATGGACACTGAGCACAAACAAGTGCCGTGTACGATAGAAATAATTTAGTAAGGGTACGGAACAATAACTGAAATAAATATAACTTTGATAAATTCAGTAATTGTAAGTCTTACTCTAAAGTGGTTTATATTTTCAAATGAAAAATGGTATTATTATATTTTACGTAGTATTTTGTTAAATAATAATCAAATATTTATTTTAAGAAAATATATTACAGGGGTAGATTTTAGAAGACTTTCATCATAAGTTATTCAAAAAAGTACCGCACTATCATGCATTATTTTTTTCCGAATATTAAGTTATTTTAAAAGAATCATGAAGGGAACCATTTATGTCTTATAAATATTGGCATAATTTGGTGCGAAATTATCTCGCTTTTACAAATCAGGCACCATTGGAAACTATAAATACATAGTTAAAAAAGTTGTAAGTTACAATTCGGGCCATTTGCCATTTGCTAACGCTCTTGAAGTTTTATTAATATTTTACATAGTTATCTTCGTAAAAATTGTTTCTTGTGGTAGCACATAACTTAAATAAACTCACGACCCACCACTGATTGTAAATATAGCTAGACATTTACTTACAAAAGGGACATGAACTATAAATTATAATCTATACTGATACCCAAATACCGTCATATATATGAGCTAAAAATCACAGATGTGATTGACTAAGTGCTTATCGTAAAACGAGATAAGAGAGTCGATACCATCATAACAAGAATAAATAACACGACCATACGTTATATGTTTCTTTAATGTTTGATTATTAATAAACTGCACGTCATAGAATTCAAAGAGATAATATGTAATCTACAGCTTTAAAAATATTTTACAGCCAGTTCCTTACACGACAACAAAGTGTTATTATACTGTACAGAAATATTATTACTGATTTATTCAATGGATGTTGTAACAGAGGAATGTGTTTTGAGAGCACACTTAAAAAATATCTGACATTTTCTTAACGTTAAGAGAAAAGTTATACTGGACGAAATTTATAGATATAGTCGAAGAATGATTAAAACCTTTCATTTATTCAAAATAATATCCAGCTACTTGCGCTGCTTGCATTTGGGACATTTTTAATATGTACAGAGTCTCTTCGTGATGTATCGGGACAAAGGCATGTTACGAGTATAACACACAAAGAACGTGCTTTTAATCCGGGCTCAGTGACAGTGGTGGACCCTTGGGCAAGAGGGAAAATAATACAAGTTGGGAAGTGAAGTTTTGGTACGAGGTCGTGTAATCATTGTAGTGCGCATGGTGGCACCCGCAAACACAGAGAAATCAATCCGACGTAGCCTCTGGCGGCGAAGACAATCCGCACTGCTGGAGTACGAGTACTTCCGAGAAAGCGCAACCACAAACACAAATACTTCGTTCGGCATGTATTGTACTCCAACAAACTATCTCCCAAACAGCGTTCACGATAGACATGCACGGGCAAGGAAACATACCCAATAAAAAATTTTGAAATCAAATTTCAAAACCATTCATAATCCAATTGTTTATAAGAATGATCGGTTTCCTGCTCTTTATTATTATTTTGAATTATTTTGAATTGGACTACTTATTATTTTATTTAATCCACAAATGAATAGATATGTCTGTACATTTAGGTGTTGGAGAATAATATTTAACTTAATAGTGCTTAGTAAAACAAATAATCTTTGGATGAAACAAGAGTTGATGAGAAGATGAGTTGAATTATAATAAAATATTCAAGTGGAATATTGAATTGAACGACTGAAAGATGACAAGGAAAACGTTATTTGAGAGTAAAACTCAATGTAATGATCAAGCATATAAAATTATTTACGCTTTTATTTATTTAAAAAAAAACGCTTTAATTTTCCTATTAATTTTTATTCTTGGAACAGACCCAAAATGAATCAAGCAAACAATCGCCGAATACGTCCATAAACGCGTAGTTAACAAAAGTTTATGTTGCGATTTTAAAACGCAAAATGATCAAGAAGAAAATCAGAGGACTATTTTTTGGAGAAAAGGCCGAACGATTAATATTTACTATTTTATATATTTAATATTTACAGCTCGTGTGAAACGAAAACCGGACATGGAAATCCAACAATATTCAAACATGCCTGAGCTGTGAATAAGTCTTCTTCTGATTTCTAATAGCTTATAAATGGGTGTTTTCTCCATCAAAACGAACGACATAACTGACAACTGAATATTAATAATTATATTTACATATTTCATTAGTCCTCGTTTTATAAAATTAGAGACGTCAGAAATATAAAATATTTAAAACTTTCATGAAGTACATTTCCTCACAAAACACATCAAATAATCAGGTTCTGTTGGGTGTAATATAAGATTACTTGAGATCCGAATAATCTATGTGATAATTAATGAAGCAACTCTCGGGTACTCTCTAGTTTCCATTCACCATATTTCTCTTTTGAATTCGAAAGAGCCGGTCTGTCGAATGAGAAGCAGAGAAGTAGATAAACGATGTCACATCGCCTCACTACCTCCTGAACAAACCCTTACTTCAGCTGCGTGTACAATTATGTGTGACAAAGCCCCTATAGTCTTTTTCAAATGGGAGCCTTTTTGACCTTGAAGCTGTTCCTTGTGCCATACAATCATATTCTTGCTTGAAGCTGATTGTTGTGAATCTCAATGACATTTTAGGCTGTAGGGGAATCAGTTGGCCTCGCAAAATATTTATGAAGATTGCAAATCATGTGTATGGAGTTTTGCTTGAAGTTTCTCGAGGCGTTCCAGAGCTATGCTGAGCACTAATAAAAAAAAACAATAACTTAAACTACAATTTTCTTTTGCAAAATGTACGCCCTGTTAAAATATTAAATCTATAATTTTATATTACATTTATTATTGCCTTTTATTACATAGGCCAATTCTGAAATCAATGCACTAAACGGAACAGGTACGCTTATTAATATTTATGATCTTACCTGTTGGGTGCCCGGCCATCCCCGGGTACTTATTTGTATTTGCCCGGTACAGTATTTAATTCGACACCATTGCAGTTTAAGAGGTATAAAGCGCATTGTGATGCCTCTCTAACCCCTGGTTCTAAAAACGATTTTCGAAAGTCTTATCAACACAGGGACATACGTGTAATGCAACTATTTTAATCTCTTCTTTTTTGTCATTTGTAGATACACATCGTGATTCCAGTACCCATATTTTTTTTCCGTTCTTACTCGTAATTACTGAGATATTTTACTGTGATTCACCATTCACTTGGCTACAATCTCTTGCCGTTTACATGATGCGCACTCTATGCCAAAAGATAACCTCTAACTTAAAATTGTGTTTAAAATAACTTTGAAATTTTATTATGATTTCAAAAGCATACAATAAAAAAAATTAAATACACACATAACCAAGTTTATCTAAAATTCTCACTTATGCAATTGACAAAAATTCTAGTTAATTATAATGATTAATAAATTTTGGCTTTGGTTTTATAAGTTTGTTTTAGTCAAATATAGTTTGAAATCTGCCGTGGTTACTTGAAATGTGAAAAGTATTTAAGTTTGTTAAGCTTCAGTTCAAAAAATAGGTTAATTAATAAAAGTATATGATTTATAAAACTAGAAGTAACACTAACTAACCATTTTGAACTCAAGTCTACGCTCTGTACCGTAGTTTGTTTGACGAAGCTAAAGCCGAGCGTACCCTATATGTTCCGAGTGTTTCACGAAGAGCATTATATATATATATATATATATATATATATATATAGAGAGAGAGAGAGAGAGAGAGAGAGAGAGGAAGAGAGAGAGATAATGTTAGATTAATTTTTGGATACGTAATAATTGTAAACAAAATGATAATATATACTTTCTTCTTGTTTGGCAGAAACCTCAAAATACAACTATTGTTGACATATCTACGTGATACTTGCTATTTTTTACACTTGGTCACATAAAACCCAACTAATTAGAAATCCGTTATATAAGTAGCGCATAATCAAGTTAGAAGGTAGTGAAAGGGAATATTTATTAATAATACATGATAACCAGTTTTAAGTTGGGACAGGCTCCTAGCAGATAAGACAGAAGAGCATGTAGAGTTAATATCACCGAATTTGTAAACCAAGATAGCGTCTTCTGATAAGAGTCATGTCTACATGTGTCTGGCTTAGGGCTAACATGACAGAAATTTTTAACGAACGACTAAAGCAATTATTGGTTTTAAAAAGTAATTAATGTCAATATCGTAATGAATAAGTCTTTAATACTATATGAATATTACACATGCCTATTATGTAACAAAATAAGCCAATTACAAATTCATAATAAGAAAAAATTTAAGATATCAGTACATTGATGATTAAACTAATTAACAAATTTCAGCCTATTGACAGTTAAAGTCAAGTCTAAAGACATCATATTCCGTCCTCATATACCAATCAACATTGTCACAAGAGCGGAGAGAACATTTTTCTGTGGGATAGTTTAATTACAAAAACCTCTTTATTTTGATGTGTGCTTTGTTAAAAAATACATTAATGAAATGTTTCCATATACTACCCAGATCAGATATTCTGGTGACAGCTACACACCCAACTAACTCAATATGAACTAAAATCAATAGGACGCCACGAATCCACTCTGTTGGAAGCATTTTATCAGCCCATACATTGTTCCGTGAAGCGATCAGTTCCCCCAACAAAGTTTTAAGGGGGCAAGGCTTTTAAAATCTATTGGTATCATAGTTGTGCGGACTTGGCACAGATAAAGATAAATACTTTCTAGCCCAGATGCGCGAGTAATTAGGATACTTCAGGTAAACCCTGGGAATTCATGCAGAATTTTTTCAAGAAATTGGGTATACTACAGGTCCATTCATTTACTAGTTTCATGGTATGGAAATAAATAATTATGATAAAGTCAGCAATAGCTTGATTATCCACTTATTTAATACAATAAATAAAAATAATTTGCTTTCGAGTTATACGTTTATCAACAGCACAAAAAGAGCTGGAATATTCCGAATGATCAATTTTTAACAAACTTCCTGATAACATTAAATAATTAAGCAACTATCCAGTGAACCTTAACAATTTTTACCAATTCACTCCTACTCTGTTATATATTTGTATTCACACAAAAAATAGAATCTTAATTAAATAGTATTAATAAATAAAAAGTCGGTCAATAAGTAAATGAGTTGACCATCTCCAATCAATTAGGCCGTAACCGTCGCTGGAGATGGTCCGCGACACTAAATTATTCACATGTAAATACTTGAATACATTTAATAATCTTTTCGGCTGAGGGAGTCAAGCAGTAAATGACATGAATTGCTAAACCGTATGCCTGAGGAAGTCTCAAAAGGTAGACGAAACGTCGTATTTAATTAAATACTAATAAATTTATATGCTGACTTATTGGCCGTCTATTTATTTATTGTGAATTTAAAGTCAGAAAACTATGTTGTAAATAGTGTTAAATAGTTATCAAAAACAATTAGCAGTCTATTTATTTTAAGATGAACATAATAATTATATAGAATTTATTCGTACTGTACAAATTAAAATCGAACTATATGAAGTAGATTAAACAATTCATATATTACCTTATTCCACATAATTCTTACGTAAGTTAAATAATTAATTATAGGACTAGTCAATTATTATTACACTCCCCACATCATCAAAGGTTTGCTTCTCATGAGGTTCTGTCAAATTATTCTACTCTGTATAACATTAGGCTACTAATTTATTGGTGAATTTCCAAACTAATAACTTTATTTTTGTATTGTACTTATTGTTCGTCAACATTCGGGCGTAAACTCGGTGGGAGATATATGTTTACAAACATTCGTTGATCATAATTCTTCAGTTCTAGCAATTTTTATTAGAAAATGGAGTTAATCGAAACTAAATATAGTTAAAATCTTTAAAAGGGTAACAAAATAACGCTTAAACCGATTTGATAAATAAGAGCCGAGTATGATGATCTAATGAAGCATTATAAATTTTTATGAGTATATCCAATTCCGAAATAAATGATTCCATGTTGAACCCATTTACCCAAAGTACGTTCCTTAATCCTTGTTTACTTAGTTACAATATTTAATTTTCCATATAATAAAAAGACGAAAGTAATTCTAGAAATATCCTACTTAAACTGTTTTACAACGCCAATTTTTTCAACCATTCTTTTGAACTATTTTTTTAATGACAACTCATGCAGCTTGCCTCTTCAATGTTTACGCAAATAAATTTTAGTAAAAGAATATTGAATTTATAATCGTATGTGCTTACTAATTAATCAATAAAATAATACCATAATATTATTACATTTCTCGTTAATTTTAGAAGTAAATATTTTTCGTAGCTTTTAAAGTATTTCTCGCTTTTTATAATGTCCTTACAATGGTTATTATAGTTTGCAGTAAATGTTGATTCGTATAATGAAAAAAACATTATCTAAAAAAATTTTAAAATGGAAATGTTTCTCCTAGTCCAATTCATGTTCATCAAAATAAAAAGAGTAAGAACATGGATTTTGTTTACAAAACCAGTGTAAAATGTCGATCTTGTTAATCCTTGATTGGGAGAAAAGAACAGAAATCAATCCAGTCCTTCTTATACATCCTAGATCAAATTAAGGAAAATATAATATAAAGCTGATGCATTAGTTTGATCAGTTCACAACAGATGGTCGTGATAGCCTTGAGCGTTGCTCCTTCGCCAGTTAGGTTACGACAATCTGGGAAATGATTCGGCGTGGATTTCATTCAAACCGGTTTATGCTCAGTATCAGTTTCCGCTTTTCTATTGCCTTTAAACTTAATGTGTTTTAAAGGTATTGGAAGAAGCCAAACATATTAATTCGTTAACACCATAAAGCGAAGAACGCGGGAAACCGTTTAGCATCGCATCATTGAAATTCAAAGTTACATTTCGAAATTAATTTACAAAATTTCTAGTCTTTAATCAAGGCCAAAGTTTGAAAATTACCATTAGACGTTTAATATATAAATATATGAAAAATAATGTTAATAGGTTTAGTTGTTAGTTTTAGGCGACCAAAATTTCGTAAGTTACTACAATGACCTTTAAATTTCTTTAAACTGGATAGAAAAAATACTTCTGCATAAAAACTGCGTCCATAAATGAAAATTCTCTACTTAGTTATGCATTTTGTCTATTCAAAATTAACAGCTGTTGAATTATGTACCTGAAGAAGTCCAAAAATGGACGAAACGTCGTAATACTAGAGATATTTAATAAGAGTAGTGTTAAAAAGGTTGACACTTTCGGGGTAGATTTCATTCACACCAGTTCATTCAAAGTACTAGTTTACGCTTTTCTATTGCCATTAAAGTTAATGTGTTTTGAAGGTATTGGAAGAAGCCGAACATATTAATTTGTGAACACGTGAACCATTTTGCATCGCCTCCAAACGATCGCACGGCAATTAATCTCTATAAATTAGTGCCATACACATTTTTAGCAACGTCATTATATTTATAAATGGATTTGAGAGTAAAAAGTTCATTAATCTAATCGTCAGGAACTTTAGAGTTATTAAATGGAATTTGAAAGCTTTTACTTGCTTCTTCAGCATTCTTCACTTTCGTGAATACCAAAAATTCTAAAATCTATTTTCCTTTTCCAATTATTTTAAATAACTTGGTTTTCGCAGTCACTTAACGAGAGTTAATCTTGCTGCAAGCAGCGGTATCGTCTCCGAGTGTTTTCTCTAAATTATATTTTCCACTTTACTGGGTTATGGACTTCACCCATCCAGTTCATATAAGTTGTCTTTATGTCTAATCTTTTAATTTATGAGTTGAAGTAATCTGGATCAGAATTCTTCTGCCAAAATTTCACCAGAACGAATTTATTGATACATCGTTAAGTGCAACATTGAAGTAATTTGTTGTTGCCAGGAGCCATTGAATGAATAAATCTCGGAATCTCTCAGTATTTGCTGTGTTTAGCTGAAATAATTTTTCCCCGTTGGATTTTCCTCGTAATTTTCCCACTTTATCTCCAAGGACATTGCCAGTGATGACTCATGAAACGACCAGGTAGTTGTGAAGACTGTTCTAATTAATTGCATTAGATGTTTAAAACAATTTAAATCACGTGACGAAAGGAGCACATTATTATTAATGAACAAAGGTTGTTTTCTGAATTCAGTCCCTGTGTTTGATTGGTGCGTTATTCGAGTCGTGGCAAAGAAATTGTGAAATATAATTGACCATAAGCGATATGCATCTCTTAGACAAAAATGTAGAGCTACTTTATTCATTGTATTTTTATTCAATATTAGCTGGATGTCCGATGTTGTTCGGGTATTGATTTATATTAGCACTGAAAATGAATGAATTCGATACTAATCTCTTGGCCAACACGTGATTTAACCGGACCATTAACCATTTATTGGGTACACCCCGACTTATACTGACTGGAAGTTAGCTTCAAATTAACAGGTATCTTAACCCAGTCTAAAAATTTTCTAGAAACTTAAATACCTTACGAGAGCCTAAAAACCCCAATGTATTAACAGAGTGGATTTTTTTTGGTTAACTTGCTACATGAGGATGATCCTCAAACAGGAAACTCCCCTTCAATAGGGAATTGAAATGGGGGGGATGTGGAAGGTAGAGCAAGGTAGCCAAGGGTTGACTAGGGTCCTAAGGCTATAGTTTTAATATCCTACCTGGTGTTTCACTTAAAGAGATGCAGGGAAAACCCCCGAAAACCTGCATCTGGTAGGTCTCCGAATGATGGGAGACGAGTTTGCTGTGGGGTAGTAGCGGTTTTAGGAGGCAGTTGACCGACTGATCCAATAGGATCAGCGGACAACTCTTTCCTTATGCTGAAGGTCTTCGACCCCAGCACATATACCTCCAAAAATAGGTAAAGGTTTCTCGGAGTGTGAGAACCATAAAAAAACAGAGAGAGTACGAGGCATTTCCAACGCAATCCTGAATAGAGTGAAAATATTTTGAGTACTAAAATGGAAAATTCTCCCGATTCCGCTTGAGAGTCCAGAATACACTGTAATAATTAAAGACTCTGAAAGTTGTCCTTGTACCATAAGTGAGTTAAATTAAAAAATAATTCCGAGTCCAAAATACGCCGAGTAACAAATTAAAAAGTGCTCCCTATACCTAAAGGAAAAAATGTCCTGGTACAATAAGGTAATCACGGTTATTCCTCTTACTTTATTGGATGAAAGAATTTCTGATGGTCTATGTTAAATTATGGATGAAAAGTGTATTATTTTTCCTTGAGTACATAACACAAAAGTTTTTTTCCATTATACAATACAGTTATCTATACCAATAAATAAAACTGAAGTTTCTGTCTACATGTTTGTCTCGAATAGGATCAAAAATGGCTCGACGGATTTCAATAAAAATTTTAGGGTTTATAAACAGGAGATTTAACTTAAACATTCGTGTATATTTCATTTCAATATATTGCATATATTTTTCTTATACGCGCAATAAAGTCTCCAAAGTTGATCTGTTTATGCTCCGGAGCATTTCTTCTATAGCTGAAGTAGGATTCGCGCCGTTATTAGCGTATTGTTGATATAGAGGATTAATAAACTTCTTTGAATCGTCGATACGATGTATACGTAAATTGGTTTTATTTGTCGCGTCAGGTAAATTTTCATATTTAATAACTGCTCACCTTTATGGTCTACAAAATGTATGATGTTCAAAACCAACTGCGAGTTATAAGGTTTACACTTAAGCAATCATAAATAGATGATAACGTACTTTTTATATATTCAACTTTATCAAAATTCTGTACCTGTTGTTTCATTTTTAGGGTAAAATGTGTATTTTTTTTGTTTTTGCCAGTCTAGTGGATGAGCTGTTTATGCAAAACAATTGTGTTTATTTATTATCGGATTATAATTTTGTAACTGTGTGTAGTCGTCAATGTCCCTAGGGTTGACTCGACTCTATCTTTGAATTAAAAAAGGGAACTATTTAGGCGTTAACGAAGTCACGATGGTTAGCTAGTTGTAAAATAAAATACAAATACTTTTGAATTAACTTGAATTTGTCGGGATGTACATTCATATATTCATTTATGTTATTAATAGTGCATGCTACTGTTACTCAAAAGTAAATTTAAATTACTACTAACAAAGTGTACAGAAAAAAACTGGTGGAAGTTTCATAGAGTATTTGTTAGTAGCTGATAAGTGTATACATGGATTATTTAAAATCACATCACCGTTCCTCCAATTATTAGAAACTGAAATTCAAATAATTTATTTCGAATTGTTTCGAATTAGTTTGATTGTTCCTAAAAAATATTATTATGGTTTATGTTTTATATTTCTTTATATATCCTAACTTAGAGATTTTGGATATTAACAATTCCTTATAAATATTAAAATATGTTCAGTACAAATGTATTTCGAAACCCCGTCATATATTAGGAACTTTCATGATTAAATAATGAAATATGGTCTTTGCATAAACCATACGAAAAAATACTGAAAACCGTAAATTCTGCAATAGAAAAAAATATTAATAATTTGAAATGATCACATGAAAATATTTTGTCAGACTTCAACACTAAAAAATCCAAAACAAATACAACCTAACCAAAGAATCCCGACAATACCCACTTCTCTACAATTGACAATAAATCTATTAAATTATAATGACAAAAAATCAAATTTATGGTTTTTGTCGCCTTTGTATTGCAGGATATAATTGGACAAAAATCTAGTTTGAAATACACGGAGCTTTATTAGGCATGTTGAAATGCAACAATGAAACGAAAATATACAAATTTTCGTAAAGTTTTTTTTCCCATAAGTGTTCTGGTGTTTGTATTGCCGAATATAATTGATGAAATGTGAGCGTAACAGAAGGTAAACAAATAGTAGCCATATTGCGGGAAATTAAAGATGGTGTTTTTACTTTTGTGTCGTTATCAATGTTCGGTGACTTACCGAGAAAGCTGATTCATTTTCATATTTTTAAATGTATCATTCCTTCCACGTTTGTGATAGGGGTTTCTCACCCCCTTAGTGTTTTTCTCGAGTTTTTAAGAATATGTGAACCAAGTTGTCATTTGCCCACAAGTTTAGATAGAACATGTAAACACACACACATACCTTTTTTTTACTATATAGATTTTGACTGTAATTTAGTTATTTCGTTGTTTAATTACTGTATAATCATTAATGCAGATATTATTGAGAAAAATAAATAAAGAAATAAAAGTGTAGTAAAAAAGAATGTGGTAATTATACATCCATATCTGCCTGTTGGTCTAAAATGTCCGAGCGTTTAAAAAACATTGAATAAAGTCTCAAATTTAGAAGTAACTTGAATATAATGTAGTATTGATATACTTTAACGCTTTAATTAATGGCATCTGGTGTAGTTATTATCCCGTACTAATTTCCAAACAATACATTTACATATTAATTTAAATTATAATTCATAAAAAAGTGTTTCTGACAAATATTTCCGAGAAGCATTATTTGGAAAAGAAATTGCTCAATATTCATATTAGGAATAGCCCGCTTAGAATAACATGATTGGAGTTTCCCTTTCGGGTAAATGACAATTTCAAGCATCAAATTTACCTTTAAAGGTTCGTCCGAAATACAGTTCTCCCACCAAATTGATCGAATAAGCACTGGCACCGGATTGTGTGACTCACATCATTTCCTCTTCCTTACTTAATATCCGTTGTAACCCTCTACTGCTGCGGATAATTCTCTCATTCATTAAAGGAGGGGGAATTTTAAGGTTATTTCTCCGCTTTAACTCAGCTATACCAGGCATGTAATGTGAGTCATGAAAAAAAATTATCTTTCATTACCTTTTTACAGTAACCTTTTCTGAAGCTACGAAGAACAAGAACATTCGTAACCCAGTTCTGAGATAGAGAGATAATTTTATTACACTTCTTGAGTAATTTCAATACATTTTCAAGAAAGTTTCTCCGTGGCATGCTATTAGCATTTTCACCAAAATTACTGCGGTTCGTGCGTTGTACGTGATGCGCCGGTTTTTTATTTCCTAATTTATTAACTTGAGTTCATGTAAGCAAACTCAGTAATGAATTATAAACGTCGAGTAACATAGATCCTGGACGGTTATAGAAGATCCCAGTTGAATTCCTTGTGAAACAACAGATATAACGCACTCTCCAATTTTATGAAAATTGCGCTTATTTTAAGAGATTATATAAGGAATTGAGTAGAAAAATTTTCCAATGCACATGGAAATTGATTTTTTTTAGACATGCCCCACTATGGCTTTATTGATTTCCATGTTTATCCTCTCAAATTATTAGATTTGGTCAAATTAGTACCACTTTTTAAAAAAATCTGTATTATAATTAGAATAAAATATAATGCATAATAAGCAAATGGAATATAATATTGAAAGACTATAAAATTATACCAGTCTTTATTTTCAACGAATTAATCTTCAGTATCAAATTCGGGTACCATAGGCACTGAGTTTGGCGCTTTTGCTTGATAAAACCTGTGATGCACAGGTGGTATTAAATTCAATAGACATAACAGGACTGAAATTTTGACCGAAATAAAATACCCTTTTGAGCAAACCAGAGCTCATTAAGAATATTTTTTTGTTGCTTCTTTCGAGAAGATTTACTTTTCTATTTAGTAAAAATAATCCATTGGTACCATACGGACAAAAGGGATTAATGGCTCAGTTTTAACATATTGGAGCGTTAACATTTTTAACCATATAATCTTTTTCTTTTCATCAATAACTTTTCTATTTATTATGTTTTTGACATGAATTTGTTTTGAGCTAAATCGTCGTTTTTCATGAATTCAACAAAAATGGATTGTTTCCTTGCCGTGTTCCGGCATACAAATATTTGGGTGATATATTTTTATTTATTTACTTCAATTACTCCGAAATAGGAATCACATTTTAAGTAAGAGTGGCCGTTTACTAAGAGGTTTTGCTGCATTTCTTCAATCTCAATAGAGGCAACCACAAGTTGACAGAAAGCTGATATTTTAATGTTTCGATTTCGTCTGTCACAGGCATCCAAATACTGTATTACTTTTTTGAGGTTAGATATTTTTTTAAATAGTGTAATATGCAGGACCCACTTTTATTAATAAATAATTAAGTGTAGTAACATTAAAGACCTATTATTTACCAACTGAAACAATTAAACCAAGTAAAACAACCAAGCAACCGTAATTATTATGATATTATTATTTATCATAATCTGCGGACGCAAATTTCACAAATCCGCTGATTTAATAATCAGTTACATTTTCACTGTCCATGACGAAAGAATAGATTTGGCCCATTCTGGTTCACTATTATCGCTTTAATTGTAATACCAAAACATTTATAATGCTGTCATCTCTTGAATACTGATCGAATTAAACTTTTCTCACAGTGGCTGTGATCTGATGCAACAGACAACTCGATTTATGAAAAATTTAGGTTTTGCCCATTTTACCTTTGAGCTCCTCATATTTATTATTTCTGGATAGAGGTAATAGGATGCATAAGTAAAATGCATCCAAAGTTGTACAAATAGATTAATGGATTATTATACTGTGTCACAATGAATTAATAATACTGACAATTAAATGTAAATTAGACGTTACTCTAGTTATACATAGGTATTAACGATTTATCGTAATAAAAATTATTAAACACTAAAATTTATTTAGATGTAAACTTAACACTTCATATATTAACACACATTCGTTATGGCTTCCATGCAGCCTTATTTTCAGTTGCAGTTTTCGCGTCGATTCACATCCTACGTGAAAGTAGAAAACGTAACGGCAATATTCAATGACGAGACAGGATATTTACATCACAATAACGGATTTCTAGAAAGTTATTAGTTTTTTCCAGTATTTACTTTCCAAGAACTTTTAAATCTGTATAAAAAGCTCCATTTTCTTTTCGTGACAAACATTTTCAAAGTAGATACAGTACCAAAATGGAACAATATAAAAATGAAGTTTCGCCATAAAGCAGATATTTATACACCGAGAGAATATTTCCATTTTTATATCTCAGTTATAATTATTTATCAAAGGGTAAATAAAATGAAAACTTTAAAATATCTCAAAGTAGTTTTCTGATATATGGTAATAGATTCGTAAACTTGTTTCACAAAGCCGTAACGTTTGACAACTTGACAATTGGAACAACTGTAGTGTGGCATTACAGTTACTCTCTTCAAAGGAGAATGAGATTGTAAACTGTAACATACAGTATTTCGTAATGCACGGCCGTGAAAGTTTTCGTAGAATAAATTTCATTCTCCCTTTTACGCATTGTGTCGTGAGGCGCGTGCTACGGCGATTCTTCGGCCAATTGTGACGCTTTCATAAAGCGTTATTGTCGTCACAAAGATGATGGAATACAGTGGTTTGTCGCCGCAGCATTGAACGCGCAACGCGTGACGCTTGCTGAAGCTGAGGGCCAAAGTTCACCAGGCTCAGAACTCAAACAGAGGGACACAGATAAAAGCATCCGGCCACGTACCTAACTCTCGACAAAGAGTCACGGCTCTGCTACCCCACAACCGAAACCATACTCCGTGACCACAAATTCAGACAACAAACTACTCGACTTGAAAGTATTAAGGTTTGTCATAGAAAATTAAAGCAAATATAAAAGGTTTTAAGTACACTACATTGGTCAAAACAGAAAATATCCTTAATCATTCGGTAATTCTCCATATATACAATTAACTACACTAAGGGCAAAACTGCGGATACGTTTAGCAGTAGTTAAGTTAAACTTCAAACATGTATATTATTTACATTAGTAACAAAAAAGCGATAGTGTGGTTATTTAAAAGCATTCTACAATGCTCAAAAATTAATTAGCCCTTTATCTTATATTAAAAATACATAGTTAAATAACTGACGCCCTATTAATTACTTGCTGGAAAATTAAGCTCTTTCTGTTATTCACTAAAGATGATTTCTCAGTAAGTAGACCCACTTCAAGGATGTTATATCACGCCTATTTTCACTAAATCATGTGTTATGGTATTGCGATATGTGGCAACTCTTGGAAATTTTCAAGTTGCAAAAAACGTCATTAGAATACTAGCCGGAAAGGATTATCGAGCAACGTGTGAACTTAGAATATAAACTTGACCGAGTGCATATATTCTAGAAATCTTCAAATTTGTTAATCGAAACGAAAATCTGTTTCTGAGTAACGCAGATGGACATAATATCAAACCAGAAATCGCTTGTTTCTTAGAACTGATAAATATCGCCTTAAACTGTGCCAGTTTAAATCACACCACACGATGTTATAATTTATGGAACGAAACACCATGTACTAACTACTGTTAATGAAACTTTTTAAATTTTTTTCTGACGTAAAAGCTGCTGTACAATTTTTTTATGTCATAACAGCCAGATATTGTTTTAATTAACGATATTTATAATACGCAGGTACGAGGCACTACGATCGCTGAATATACCATTTTATTATCAATGAAATTATGAAAGCCTCCCTGAACTTCAAGCCGTATTCAGAAGTTGAAATACTTACACAGTTTACAGTCTGGGGTGAAATATTTTGGTACACTTGCAAACGGAGTACCGAATAGAATTCTTCTCTTTTGGATTAGTAGAAACATTTTCTTCAGAACGACTCTAATTTGCAAATATTTCAAATAATTAAAGCTTCACTACATTCAAAAGATTCAAAGTAGAAAAATATATTATTCTTAACGGAAAAATAAATATTTTCACGTCATTTGATCTCCATCGGCGCATATCCGCTCTATATTAAAATTAGATATAATTACAGTATCACGATTGCAGTATTCACGATACTATCAGCAGTCATTGAGTTGCAAATGTTAAGAGCTAAACCTCGTCAGTCGCACTTCTGCAATATTGTAATTTTAATTCTTTCATATATAACATTTTTCTATTATTTTTTTTCAAATTACTTTTCCATTACCTACAAATCACCACATCTTAATTAACGTGTACTTTTTTTTGATCAGTAATGCTGAATTAAATTCATAATACGTGGTGTTTTTTACCTTTGTTCTCGCTTTTTAAATAGACTTTTTATCTCTTTGACTTAGGAAATTCATGTCAAGGTGTTTGCTAAGGAGAATTATTTATGCGCTAGTAATCTGAATTTGAATAGATTAATAATACTATGTATTTAATATGGTTTCCCCTCGTTTAGCTTATAATTAATTACACATCTCTATATTTGAGATAGTTCATCTGGGCCATATGACTTATAATATATTCAATAGTTCAAAATAAATCATAGTCAATAAATGATGTCATAAAAGCTTTCAAACCATTGAAAAATTGCGTTCAAAGACTAACAAGTAACAATTTTCTCCTTGTCTATTCTGGCAATTCATGTCAAATGATCTAATATAAGTAGGTAACTAAAAATATGGGCTGAATGACAATGTACATATTTTACGTGTTTTAGTAACCCCTGCTTAGCCAGGATTGGTGGGAACCAAGTGCCACATCAATAAGCTATCAGTTCTTGCGATGCGTCAGAACGGGTAAACGTGTTGACATATCTGGGGCATCCTGGTGCCGTCTGAAAACACAAGTGAATATCAATACAGTTTGCGATTAAATTATTATTAACACTGAAAAATTGGTTGACAATTTTCATGAACAATTTATAAAATGGTGATGGTTAATTACTGGCCGATTGGATCATATAAAATAATGAGTACGGGTGGAAACAAACCTGATGATGAAGAAATATCTATAATACACTTATTTAAACAGGTTTGTTCTACAGGAGTTTCGTGAAGTATTTGAAAGGATAAAAAACCAAATTATTATACCAAATTTCATTTAATTATTTATTTAACCTTCATCAACTGTTTATACAGTAGCTTCCACCTTTAAAGGGTCATAGTTATCTCTATAATACAAAATATAGAATTGATATATATATATATATATATGAAAAATTTAAATTAAATGTTAAATACCATGAATGTATGATTAACAGAAATCCATTTCTTAAGTAAACCACTGGGTGACCACTCGCTACTTGCTCATAGGGGAGAAGCTACTACCTGCTATTTACTGCATTTGAGACGAAACCTAGAGTGCAGGAACTCGTAGATAAAGTACCTAATATACCTTTCCTACACTAATTCGTGTAGTCCAATGTCACATTTTAAGTCGAATTCTTCCCAAATTTTAAGATCAAGAGCAACGTAACAAATAAACCAAGTGCATTGTAAATTATATTCTGTTTCCTCTATCCTAGACAAACGTTGTCTTTCCTGAACACCGACGACAGAATACAGGACAAAGGAATTCTGTGTTCTTTTCAAACTTTTCAAGCGGTCAAATTCAATTATAACGTACTAATATAAAATAGGTATTTTAATTTAATAAAATAAATAATATTTTAATGCGTGTTTCTCGAATTTTATTTATTTATTTTAAAGGTCAGATTCTGTTTATTTCTGGAATTAAATTGGACCAGAAGAATTTAATAATCGTGTTGTCTAGTAGTAAAATCCTTCAAAATGTAACAAACATTGATGTACGCCAAACCTTTTCTGCTTGTCGGATCTGTCATTCAATATGTCTCTCTGAAATGAAGAACGCGAACTCCAGTAAACGACTCCAGTTCCGGGCCTTGTTTGTCACTGTCAAGAAGACAAGCCTCAGCGAACGTCACCCCACAAAATATTCCAAGCTACTGAATATTTTGGGCTGGAGTTCTGTCTGAATTACTGTAATACATCCTCTCTGGATTACAGGATCCTCGTATCTATATAAGACTTTGAATACCCATATGACACGTGTTTCTTGGTCAAGGGAATAAATCTACTACAAACGTACCCGTAATATTTTTTATTTGGTTCTTTATTTTGCATCCATTAAACATACCTCTGGTAACTTAGAATAATGCAATGTTTTATTTTCAGTTTAACTCAATAATCATTACTTATAACAAAATTTGTAAATTGAATACTATAACTGACCCGCGTATCATATTTTTAATTGAAAATATTTATAAATTGTGAATAAAAACCACAGAAGAGTTGTCTCAATATATTTATTCTCAGGCCGTTTCGGCCATAGCCATTATCAACTGGATCATTCCTCTTAGCGTCTTCTTTACATATACTATCACACAACCATTGCGCTTGTTGCAATATGTAAAGAAGACGCTAAGAGGAATGATCCAGTTGATAATGGCTATGGCCGAAACGTCCTGAGAATAAATATATTGAGACAACTCTTCTGTGGTTTTTATTCACAATATATTAATTATATATAGTTGTTTTTTACATTAAATATTAGAATATTTATAAATTACAATTTAGATCTATTCCTAAGATTAATAATTTTCCATCCTGCATTTAAAGATAATGTCTTATAAAATTTGCGTCATACTTATATTGACGTACTGTTGCATCCATAGTGAGAATCCACACAGGTTAATTATCATTCTTGAGTTTCATTAGGCGTTGAAGCAGTTTCCCCTCTTGTGAATGTGTTCTCATAGATACTTCAAGGTCCGACACGAAAATCCTATTATCAATCCAGTGATTGTTTATATCGAAACACATTATATACAGTATCATATTGCATATAATTTTTGGCGTAGATCTTCGCAGACGGTAAATTTCCAATAAATGTCTTTACGAGCTTTTGAAACGATCTCCACGTCGATATTTGGTCTTCATTCGAAGAGTTCTCGAGTCCTTTGTCGTAACGCATTGTAACGTGACATTAAAAGTCACTGTGATTATTTAATTCAAAACTGTAAATAGTTCCAGCGTAATATTGAATATCTGTGATTAACCTCCTCGATAATATAATATGTTAAACCGCAATCGTATGATGAATTGTTTTCACAATTTCAAGTGAATAACATTATTAAAGCGTTGTCGTACTTGTAAAGGCAAATTAAATGGTAAATTATTGTATTTGTATTTATTATTTTAGCAACTATTGACCACCTTCACGAAGGCTGCTATATGTACAAGATTTAGTATAACAAATGTAACACAGTGTTGGTATTACAAGTATGACATATGATTTACACTAAACGACAACAATATTGTCTAAAACAACGAAAACACCACGCGGATATTTCTTCACTTTTTTTTATACATCCTTTAGGCATTGATATTATTTATCATTTCATTGATTTTCTGCTAGTAAAAAATTAATAAAATAAATATACTATTGAAAGTTTAAAATTTAATGTTGTTTTGTGTTAGTTTCACTTCGTCGCAATCGTAAAACGTTCTTTGACTGTCTCGCCATCGTCTTCACCGTCATCTTCCTTAGGTGAAGATAAACAATACTCATTTAACGGAATCATAAATATTACAAAGGGGTGGGGGCTTATTTAAATATAAACAAAATTTAATTGGGATTTTGCACTTTTTATATAATTTCATGTGTATCAAACGCAAATTCCTACTTGTGCCCTGCACTGTATATTACCAACAATGTGGGATTTGGGGGAAATTAAAGATTGAAATAGCAACTGCTCAGCTTAGGGTATTCTTATACACGAGATTTATCAGGGTTAATTAATGTGAGCAAAAACGGTTAGCCAAAATTTCGCTTATTAATACTAATCTGTTTTTCGTCCTTCTCTCGTTTCTGAAACTTCATGTTCGGGTATAAGCGATGAATTTCTGGTGGATGGCAGATAAGCAGCAAGCTGTGGTGATCCCTTTCTCACAAAGGATGTTATTTCGCGGAAAACAGGAGAATTTTGCACCGTTGAGGGACGAGGAAAAAACTGTCTTCTGTCTTGGCGGAGTCGTTCACGTCTCAGCAGAGATTTTTTGGCTGACATATTTTAACTTGATTTGTGTTTGCTTTCGAAAAATTATTGAAAGTTTCTCCTTTTCTCTTCTTAAATACTTTTTACTTACCACTTTCGACCAACACTAGTACTTTTATCCCCTTTCCACATCCTCTCTCACTTTAAACATACAATGACTGCATTTTCCTCTCCCTAAGTCCTCTTCCTTCCAATTTCAAACACACACTGACTTGCATTTCTTATCTGGCTACATCCTCATCCTTTCACCTTCCGAGAAACACTGCTGCTTCTCTCCTATTTGGACCTCCAGTTTCTTCCAACTTCAAAACCACTCTGACGTTTTCATCTCCTTGTGACCTCCCAGCCACTCTCTCATAAATCTCCTCTATGGAGAAACGCCACCCAACGAGACGTGTCTTCACCAACCGTCATTAATTTTCGCCACCACGAGATCCGCACTTACAGAGGAACGGGTGGGCCTCGGGAAACTTTCATGAATCATTGTCCCCTGCACCTAGGTAGCAGTCACTGATTCTGGACTTACCGCATCTTCTCTGCCTCTCTGTTACCGAATATTCTCATTAAATTTTCCAAATTTAATTCGTCCTAAAATACGAATTATATTTCTTTCCTCTTTCTACTTATTCTCCCACTTCAAACATACACTGACTGTATTTTCCTCTCCTTAAGTCCTCCTCCTCCATAAAATACGAATTAAATTGGGGAGGGTTCTACTGCGCTATACTATGGTACTGTTTTGTGTTGTTAAATAAGAAAAGTACAGAAATACTGAACGAAAGTTACGAATTATGAAATGAATTACTTAAACAAGGAATATTTTCAGGGTTTCCAACAGATTTCTCACATTTCAGAATGGATTATTTTTGTGCTCCTTGTATTGTCTTCAAATTTCCTTAGACTGTCTTCGTCTTTTCTTTTAACCTGTGACATCTTTACCGTAAGCAACTCAGTTATCGATCATAAAATTAATGTACTAGATCAGATATTCCCAAAATTATTTGGCTCCCAACGTCCTTAAAAAAATTATAATAGTTTTTGCGTCACCCGAAGTTAAAACATTATAATCTAAAATGAGAAGATAATGCAGTAGGTTATATTGTAATAAATGAAACATTAGATTTTTAAAGGAAAAAGTAATTTAATAAAAACGCATAATCAAAACAACGAGATGGATGAGCTTTGCTGCTCACTACACAATTTCTCAAATTTTGGAACCAAAGTGAATACATTTACTCACATCTGTTCCATGTTAATTTTCGCATAATTCTTTTTTTATTAGCGCCCATTACCCATCTTCGCTTAGATAGGATGTAAAAATTGGAATACCTCTCTGCCACATCTTGTCTTCAATAAATTGCCACCCAAAGTCTTCTTTTTCTAAGGTTGTAAATTCTGATGTAGGTTTGGCTCGAAATGGTTCTTGTAAAGGAATATAGGAAAATAGCCAATATTCAACATTGCTGTGAAAACTTTTACTGAGCTGAATGTGTGTAATATTTTATAGTATATTTCCAGTGCCCCTGTAACTAACACACCAGCGATGCCCAGAGTGGGAGCCACTTGTCTAAATTAGTAATATGTTTGAATTCAAAACGTTTCTACGAGTCGTTTTTATTGTGTTTTTTAGATATGGGTATATTTAGGGCAATGATAAAGAGAGGTTAATTTTTATGTTCTCCTGTTGGCTTTTTTGTCTGTAATTGGCATGGTCTCAAGGTTGCATAGCAAGAGATAGGACGATTTTAAGTGTCCATAGTTTTAAAGTTTGCAGACGTCTCCCCATCTTTCCGTGACTAGCCAAAAATACACACAGCATTTTTCAGCAAAAAGCAATTAACATTTTGTTTATTTCAAACATTATTCATTGTCGTACTTTATTTTTTCATTTGCATATTTTCAGATTGGCTCTTCATGGAATTACACGCATCCACAATTCAAATTTGGTAGTAACAGACTTGTTAATATTTTACCATTTATTTTTATCTAAAATAAATGCGTTTGGTTCTACAAGATGTGTTAATCTACAAAATCCCAAAATATTAGTAGAAATTTTTTGCAAATATTTCAGCCAAACTCCTATTAAATCTACTGATTTACCCGCGAATAGAATTGAAACGTATAGAAATGAAAGTTTTCAGTTGGGGTGTGTTTTATCGGGGTTAATTGGATGATGGTATAGTATATAATAAGCATCATGAGTGTAAAAACAAAGAGACTTCAATAATTCCACCAGTTATATATATATATATATATACATTTACACAGTAGTGCAAGCTGCAAATAATACAACATGCATCCATATAATATTAACAGAATACTCGTATAAAATACGGGCAACTTTACAATATAAAGATTTTTTTCTAAAAATATTATACACTTATTGTTTTCTTTAAGAAAATACCGAAATATCACGAAGTAATAAACAGCACTGTTTGTAGTCAGTCGAGAGACTGGTTTCATGCAGCTTACCACGCTCTAATCTTTTCATCTCCACATAAATATTGCAGCTCACATCCAGCCTGATTTGCTTAACATATTCTAGTCTTGGTTTTCCTTTTCTATTCCTACCCTACACGCTTCCCTCTAAATCTAATATGAGTCCTCCGTGCATCAAATTATTGCCTATTAGTGTATCCCTTCTTTTTGTCAGTTTCCTCCATAATGTTCTTTCATCACGAATTCTACTGATAATTCCAAATTTCTGACTCGATCTGACCATCTGACTTTCAGCATTCATTTGAAGCACCACCTCTATTCTCATCTGTTGTGCACTGCGGCTGTTCACGTTTCGCTCCCATACAACGCCACGTTCTCCACAAACACTTTTAGAAATGATTTCCTAAGCTCGGAAATTATATTTGATGTGATGTAATCAAATTTTTCATTGCCTGTGCTATTCATTCTTTTATATCTGTTATGCGTCTACCATTCACGGTTATTCTACAGTGAAAGTGACAAAATTAACCTACCTTCGTCAGAGTACCGTTACCTAATCTGATATCAATATTATCAACAAAATTCCTTTAAATTTGTTCCTATTAATTTTCATATTGAACTCGGTTTTAAAGATTGTGTTCATGCCAATTCACCTTTCTTCCAAATCTTCTACTGACCCTGCTAAAATATCGTCAACAAACATCAATTCTTTGCATCACCACTCAAGTTTCGCTTCTATTGATGCTCAAATTGTACTCACTTTTCGAGATGTCGTCCATGCCATCTAACAATTCCTCCAAATCTTTCGCTGACTAACAAAATTACAATATCGTCAGCAAACTTCAGCGCCTTTATTTCTTCTCTTTGAATTATGACTCCTCTTTCAAAAATTTCTTTAACGTCTTATTTCGTGTTCATTGTATCGATTAAATAGTGTACATAATAGATTGTAACCTTGTCTTACTCTCTTCGAGACTGTTGCTTTCTATTTGTGTGTCCATCAATCCTAATTACTGCTTTCTGACTTTTGTAAAGGTTGTAACTATCCCTTTTCTAGCTTTATTTATTAGAATAATTTTTAATCTCCTAAGGAGTTTATTCGAGTTGATATTTTCGGAAGGTGTTTCCAGATATAAAAATGTCAGGAAAGTAGGTCTGCTTTCCTTATTATGTCATCTATAATAAAACATAGGTCGATATGACATCTCGTCTCGGAACTTCATTTATAAAACCTAACTGATCTTCTCTCAACTTGCATTCTATCTGACGCTTCTTTCTTCTGAAAATAATTCTTGTGACAATTTTTCAGGGATGAGTTACTCAACTAATAGTCCTATAATATGCGCACTTGCCAGCACAAACCTTCTTCGCTGAGTATAACGAAACAATGTTTAAAATTCTGATGTAACTTCTCTTGTCTCATATTTTACAAAATATTTGTAACAGGCTTGTCGTTAATTCACCGCCCAAGGGTCGCGGTAGATCTGAGGGGATGTCATTAATTCCAGGCGCTTTTTTATTGCTCAGATCTGTTAATGCTTTGTTAAGTTCTAATCTAAATATGTTATTGTGTTACCCAGCTCCTCCTCAACAATTTTCTCTTCTTTTTCTGTTATTAGCTGGTGAAGCATTTCTCCATGATAAACACTTTCGAAGGCACTCAAGGACAACAGTTGTTATAATTTAGGTATAATATTGCCATATTCCCCATTTTGGTTCAAGAAATATGTGAAATTAGAGGTCATAGAGAGTGATGTTCCTGATCATGGCTGAACCAAGTAGACTGTATGGATTCATCACTCTGTCTGTGTTATGGACCGATGCTCATTAGTCACTGAAATCAAACAAACGTTTCGTAAAATAAATACGCTCGCTTGCCTAGTTTCTCGAGAACTTTTCTTGACAAGAACTGTTTACTGTTTGTAACACCGTTCTATCATATTTCTACCTTTTCTACCAACCCATATATACGCTATCTCTTCATACCATTCTCATATTAAGGGTTTTCGCATCCTAACCTGTTAATGGAACACCAGAATAATATTATCTGGTAATTACTCGTCATAATAGGTTTTAGGTCTCCTTATTTACTCGTTTTAAGTGTATCACTACAAACTCTAACGCAGCTGAATTTTGCAGAATTAGTGAACTTTTTGAATTTTTAACACTCATGATATTTTAGTATTTACTTTTAGACTGGCCCAAACATGATTGGTGGTAAAGCTAAAAATAATCTCCTACTCAATGCTGAAATTTCTTTCCATACTGTTGAAACAGGAAAGTGGTTTGCTATTTAGGATCTTCGGAAATTCTTCTCAAGAAAGGATGGAAGTCTCAGGAAATCTTCGAAGGGAGAATCCAACTAGTAATTTCCGTCTGTTCTTATGAAAATAAAGCACAAATTATGTCTTAAATTTTGCAAATCACTCGCTCCTTCTGCAACTTTTATGAAAGTATAGCTCTCATTATAATTGTCAAGAAATCCTAAGGAGTTTATTGCAGTTGATATTTTCGGAAGGTATTTCCAGATATGAAAATGCCAGGAAAGTAGGATCATCTGGTTTTAAGCAGTCCAGAGCCCTATCCTCTCCATCTAAGACTAGACTCCATAAAATAAGGAATGAGAAAGTCTAGTTAACAGTCGAGGGGGGGAACTAGAAAAGAAAAGCAGACAAGTTAGCGAGGCACATGTGGTTAGAAAAAACTATATTGGCGGATACAGTTGACGGATCAGATAATTACGGGTGTTAGATATAACACAAATCGTGCAGTGTAGTATGAAGGGTCAGACATAGAGAAAGCAAGATAGCGAAAAGGATCAAGTGGAGCGGCTGATAACTAAAAAAAAATTAATCTGTAAGATCGCAACCTATCAACGTCCGGATAAATTTCGTGACCTAATATCTCTTTCTCTGGGCGACAAGTATAATGGATCTACTCGACTATGAAATATCTGCTCTCACGTTTTGCCAGGAGACTTGTAATGGCGCTGCTAGCAGTGCAGGAAGCTATCGAACAAAACTTTTGTACTGTGTAATGGAGTAAACGAAGTGGGCCCTCGCGTAGCTTTCTCTCTGTCATGGAAATTACGGCTCTAATGCACTTCCGTCGCGGTCTTGACGACAGTATCACTAACAAAGTCGCTTGACATTATTTTTACCTTCATCCAGACAAGAAAAATATTTCACGTTGAAATTTTGCCGTTATTGTACACCCGTTTAGATTATTACTGAATTTTAATCTCTGTAGTTAATAATTTTCCGTATGATTCATTACTCTGTTACTTCATTGGCAACAAGAGCCTAGAAAATTTTAATTAACGTTGAATATATTATTTGCTTTAACTTAGACGATTGCACATTAGATATATGCTTAGAAATTAGTCCAACAATGCAGTTCACGATCGTAAAACAATTATTACGTTGAATGGATACTTATTTATACCATACCGGTACAGTCAACAACCTGACGTTACTTAGTTGTTTATTAAATTTCCTCAATCTTGAAACGTCAATTAAATCGTCTAATCATTGGTCTTTCCGAAGAACACGAAATTTGGTTGGAGTCAGTTTTTTTGGGTGACTACATGAGTGTGATCCAAAAACTTTCTACTCCCCTTTAAAAGCATACGAAGTTATTTTGAAAGTGGGATGCTTTAAATACGAATTTCAAAATACTTCCTGGACATGACAGGCCTCTGCGCGAAGATTAAAGTACGAACAGTGGTTCACTGCATAAAAAAGGCAATTCACCAAATCTTCAATAGAGAAAAATATTAAATATATGAAATGCCGTTAATTGTTTTAAATTATCACAATTCTTTCGTCAAACTTTATAATTATAGATATATAAAATTCAAAATACACACATCTCAGATTCTCCACAATTGTTTTTATATTATTCCGCCAGTTTTTACAATTGTCAATAAATCTATTGATTATAATGATTAAAAAATATTACCTTTGGTTCTTTTATCACCTGTGCGAAAGTCGAGTTTTAAATCTGTTATGCATCCATGAATATGTCATGTTAAGTGGCGATTTTAAATAAAACGGAAGTATATATACTTAAGTATTAAAAATATCTTTCGTATTGTTTATCATCATCCTTCCATATATCCACGTTTTTCAGGACATAATTGATCAATATTAGAGTAGCATTTATGTAATGAAATAAACTCAACATTGAGCGAAATTAAATATGGCGTATTTTCCAATATTCAGTGTGAGCTAGGTGACGAAACAGAATTTTGCGTGATGACACATTCCTATATTTCTTAACTATAATTTCTCCCACGTGTGTGCATCGGGTTTATAACTAGCCTCCGAGAGTTTTTCCTCGGGATATTAAGAATATGAGTTTTATTGCAATATGTCCTCACCTTTAAAACTATTCATATATTTTTATTATATACGTAGAATCTGTGATTTTTCACAAACAGTTGACATACAACGTAGTTTGCTTATTGTGTTCTGAAGTGTATCATTTTTTGGTACTATAACAATGAGGGATTCGGGATCATAGCCAATCTTAATAATGACATTCATGATCAGAATTTGAATAAATTCATAAGTTAAACAATAAATATAAAATCCAAAATCAGAGAAAAACGAATGAATGCCATACAACTTAAAAAATTTAAATATTACAAAAGGTTTTACTTGTAATGATAATTACTTTGTTGACTGCGGAAAACTTAATCGAAACACTGATTTGAAATTAGACTACCTTTACAACATAATTGAAAAACAATCGCATCTTATGCAAATGAAACTCAGCGTTATTTAAAGCACGCAAACAAATGTGTACCTAAAATTTAACGTGATTGTTGTTGGTATTTATTATTTTGTGCTTATTCTACAATTAACATTATTATTTACAATGAATGAACTCGTGGAATTTATAGAAGGCGAAGAAAGGAACTCAAAAGCTCAACTTTTGTTTATAATTGTTTCCGTTTGTTGGAACACGGCTTAATTTATTTTTATGAAGATACTTTGTTTGTCAATATCTTTTATCACGAGGACCGTTTAAGACTCTCAGTATGGACGAGCGATCTGCTGTGAAATTCTGATCTCAAACATATAAATACAGGGCCGATGTGTCAGCATCGGTGCATAAGTTTGTGATAATTATTGTAACAATGTTTTAATTGGACACTTAATTTTAAAGATTGATCCTTGAGCTCCAGTGAAGAAATAAAGCATATTAATTATTCACAAAATAAATCAAAATTTTTACTTTATATAACACCAATTTCATACGTCGGCTAAACTCCATTTAATATTTAATAAATTTAGAATGAGATAAGAGCAAGTACAATCTATTCTGTCAGTGGCGCCCTCGTGTTTTTTGTCATAGCAGCGACTTTTTTAGCCACATAGAATTACGTACTTAAGTTGTTATCTTAATGATATGTTGTCTGAAGGCCGGTAGGGATGCTCTTACCGCAAGTTCTAGGAAATCCGAACTGTCTACCGAACGATCTGACTTCCTCACAGGTTGACAGGCGACAGATATAATGTCATTGGTCGGATGACACTAGTCACTTGACAAATTTCGAGAATTATTTCGTCGCCTTTCCCCCAATTTCAGTAAAATTGTTCTTTGGGAGGAGCCATAGGCGACGTTATTTTGGTTACACGGATGACATTAGTCGCTTGACAAATTTCGAGAATTATTTCGGCCCCTTTTCCCCAATTTCAGTAAAATTGTTCTCTGGGAGTAGCCATAGGCGACGTTATTTTGGTTACTCCCCGGGCTACCACCCGGCGGTTTCGAATTCCCAGAAAATGCGACTCTTACTGCCTTCGTGGCGCCTCGTTTTATTAATTTGCTTTTGCAGCTGTTGAATTCTCCTATTTAAAAAATTTTGCGACTTATTTTCCCCCCAAATGTATGTTAAGTACATAATTGATATGTTGCGTAGCATACAATGGACTAATTACACTAAGAAAGTACGCATAACAGACTAATTAAGACGTATGTTAAGTTGGTGAAGGGTAAGGAGACCGAGAGGTGAATTTTCGTGGAATACAGACGGTGATGAAATGAGGTGGTAATTATTTAAGGAGAGAGTTTTAGTCAGATAGCAATTGAGTTTTGAGAATCGCACTTAATCTTGCATCCGATAAATATGGGCCTGATTGAGTTGGAGATCTAGAGAGGACAGAAGCCGGGTTATTTGACTCGTGAAACCAAAAATAGTTTCTTTTATGTCAGGAAATAATTCATTACCTACTGTCTGTAGTCAGTCCTGTACGACAACGTTCCCTCCTCAACACCGAGATTCTGTATTGTAAGTTTATGTAAAGGGTGCAATCTCTTGTACTTAGTTGACTCTACTCAAAATGAATGTGAATAGTAAATTAATTTAAATAGTGTTAAATAAATTTACTTGTTTTTGAGGTATTCATTCCTAAGACTGGTCTGATGCAGTCCTTCATGCTAAACTAGCTTTCGCAAGCCTTTTCATTTCAGCATAGCACCCTAATATGCTTAGCGTATTCCATTTTTTTGCCTCTCTCTTCTGTTCTTACCCCACAGACTTCCCTCTAATGCTAATTTTTCAAGACCTACGTGCCTTAAAACGTGGTCTATTAATCTATCCGCTCTTCCCCTTTTCTGCTTATAACATCCTCGTTAGTATTCTATCCACCCATCTGATTTTTAGCAGTCTCCTATAGTACCACATTTCAAAGACGTCTATTCTTTTCCTTTCTGAAAATCCTACCGTCCACGTTTCGCACCCATATAACGCCACACTTCATACCAAAACTTTAAGCCACGATTTCCTAATATTCACACTTATATTACTCGTAAGTAAATTCCTCTTCTTCACGAAAGCCTTCCTTGCCTCAGCCCTTGCCTACTCTTTATGTCCACTATACCTTCTACCATCCCTAGTTATTATGCTGCCAAGGAAGCAGAATTCCTTAACTTCCTTCAAAATATCCCTTCTCAATCTAACACCCTTTGTTATTCCACTGTTTACCATACTACACTCGATTACCCTGGTTTTCTCTCTATTAATCCTCACATTGAACTATTTCTCCAAGTACAAGTCTTCTTCTCACTGCCCTAATACTACAATACCATCGGCAAAGCGTAGGGTTTCTATTTTTTCTCCTTGCAGTTTCAACTTTCATCACCGCCTGTTCTATATACAAGTTAAAGAGAATGGGCGACAGACTGTCCTTGTCTTACTCCTTTCTTGATTTCTGCTTTCCTTTCTTTCTCTTCAATTCTAATTACACCTTCCTGTCTTCTGTAGAGGTTATGTATAAGCCTTCTTTCTCTATATTTTATTCCTGTCCTCTTCAAAATCCTTAATAGTGTGTTCCACTTCACGTTATCAAAGGATTTTTCGAAATCTACAAATGCCATGAATGTAAGCATCTTTCTTCTTATCCTGTCTTGTAAAATTAGACGCAAACAATATTTCTTCTGTCCCTACATTCCTCCTAAAACCAAACTGATCTTTGTTAAGATGTGCTAATTCATTTTAAGTAATAAAAATGATATTTCTTCTTCTGATCATTATTAACATACACTTTGATTTTTTTTCTCAAGCACTGAAAATTTAATTCTAATTTTGTATTTATGAACTGGTTTCTTAGTGTGTAGCTGCACGACTCCGTTGATGTAGAGGGGAAAAATAAATAAATATTATTTTTTATCGAATATGACGAATAAGCGAGATATGCTTTGTTAAACTTGTCATATGTATAGTGAATAATATTGGCTAAGCGATATTGCGCTCAGATGCGGTCACGATTTACTATGCAAAGCGTTAGCGTTGAAGAATTGCGAACGACTGTGTTGCGTATTACTAGCCAAAAACATTACATAACACAAAGGCTAGTGTGTATTGGTTTTCTCTTGTTGGTCTTCTCCCGAAGTGCAGAGACAAGTAGTCAGCGATGTAGCAGAGTGTGCGTCTCGATCAGCTGTAGCTGTGATGACGTAGGATGTGGTGTAATTGAAGTCGTCTCTCGTTCTGTGTTGACGTGGAATTCGGCTGGCTCCCACATGTGTAATAGTCTGAAGCTGATCAATAAAAGCACAGAATATCATAATAGTTCGGAGGAAAAATAATTATTTATAATACACAACGTTAATGATAAATATGCGAAAATAGCCGCGTCGTCCAATGTTATGTGAGGTTCAGAAACCTTCATATTTACACTTTCCGCCAAGAAACGGGAAGGACGAGTGAAAATGATATTCTTAGCACAACTGCGAACCATCGCCCTGTTACGCTACGCAATATCAAAGTATTGATTCCCGGAACTAATTATCCACCAGGCCTGGGCTTTAGCTGCTATGAATACTTTCTACTCAGAGGCTGTCTGCGATTGCTTTCTAAATGTAACTGTTAGTTCTCCACATTCCCTCACATTCGTCGGGTGACTTGAAATATTTCTGGTAGTAACACTTGCGTGTATTTAGAAATTAATGTAAATATTCTTCGTCGAAATGCTAACAATACAAATGCAATAGTCACATATTTTCGTTGTAATATGTCACTATATTCTTATATCAAAAAAACAATAATTAAATGTCTCTCTAAGGCCAATTTGGAAGTAGGAGGAATTTTATTTTTAACTGCCTGGCGTTTCCCGGATATTTATTTATATTAACCCGATCCCCCTAACCTAGGACTCGAGAACAACTTACGTTGCATGTTGAATGTCAGAATTTATCTTAGCGACTTCCATAATCTCGGGACAACACCAATCTCAGTTGTATTCACGTTATTTTTATGTAACGCGCCTTCAACCATTTTCATTGTGCAAACCTCAGTGAAAAAACCTCCCATGCCGAATGGTGTTGAAATTATACACCAGTAACATCGAAAGAAACACTACAAATCTTTGTTGTTGTGGTATTAGAATGGTTTGATGCGCAAGCCTTTACATTTCTCCTATAGCACCACATTTAGAAAGATTCTATTCTTTTCCATACGTAATGTTGGGACTACCTGTACTTTAGGATCATAAACGTTGCGGCATTTCCCCAAAACAATATAGAAGGAGGGGATGCGGAAGAGAGAGAATAGTTGCCAGAGGATAAATAATTTCCTCCGGCTTTAGTGTAGGGATCCTTACCCGCTTTCACTGAAGTGTGATGAAGGAAAACATGAGAGAAATCTGTACTAGGTAGGTCGGACACTCGGTACTTCCTGTGTCCTATTTGGACAGGTGGGGTTTGTTGTAGGGTCGCTGCATTCCCTTCTCCGTGCTTCAACGTGGTTTCGGTACATCTGGTCCAAAGTTCAGTGGGAATAGAGGAAATCTCAGGTCGTGTGTTTCTTGCCAGGGTGTCTCAGTTTATACTAATTTTAAGTCTACACGAAAGAGATAAGAATTCATCTTCATTGGTGGTTTCATTCATCCCACTCAATATTCCCAAGACTTTAAATGTATTATTTCTTTTCAATAACTTTCAATACACTTTTATACTGTTTAAATGTGGAAGTATCCTTAAGTCTCTACTATTGTGATATGGATCAATCTTCATCGCTCTAAAGAGTATAATAAAAATAAAATTACCAGAAAATTAATCTCAAATACCGCCACATTATGTAGATACCGTCCGCTATCATTAAGAATGAAGTGTTGACGTATAGTCCACATATAAAGAGTGCTATTAAAACCATATAATATGCTATTGAAGAAGCAGATACGCTGAAATAACAAAAAAGTTAGTAAAAGACTATTTCTCTAATTCAGAAACTCTAGTTTAAATTTACCAATCGTGTCAGTCTGTTACGCTGATTGTTATTTGGAACCTTAGGATGGCTTTTAGCAATCACAAATTATGATCCAACATTTTGTGGAAAACAAATAGTTGTAAAACCCGATCTGAAACTACTTTAGCAGCGATTTTGTTCGCGGAACAGTTTAATTTGAAGCGACAAAAATGATTGAAGATGTCTTAAATTGACATGCACCCTTTGAAAAATTAAACTTAAAATAGAGTCTAATAGTTATTAATGTCTGTAAGTTTAATATAAGTTTAAATAAGCCCAAAACAGGCAAAATCGAGCGAAGCATAAAATATAATTTAAAAGAAACTAAATGTTTGGGTCCTTATATGGACCCTCTTTAGGTTGAACGTTTCACTCAATGTTGTCTGTTTTGGCCTTATTTAAACTTATGTGAAAATAGTCTTCTCAATGTGTCATCAATAGGTAAACAAAAGTTATGATGTCAAAAGTAGGCCAGTCGGTTTAGCCATGCGGTACTCTAAGAAGCAAATAGTTACAAAAAGTATTAAACTGAAAAAAAGGCACAATGAATTACAACAACGAACGCGTTAAAGAAAAGTTGCCAAGACATGTCAATAATGTATAATACATTTAAATTTTTGTGTCAAAAATTAAAACTACTGCTGAGTATCGTCTTTACAGTTTGATTGACAGTTGAGCGTCTAGTTAAAAAAATTAAAAGAGGTGCCTGAAGAGACCGTTCTCTGTACTAAAGCATATAATAATAACCCATTCGTACTTAACTGTATAATAATTTCTAAACTCAAAGTGACTCTAGAAAAGCGATCAGAACACTCGAATGATGAAGAACATTGAAAGAAAGTCGAATGTGAAAATAAGCTATGATATGGTTGGTATAATAATAATAATCATATTCCGTAGATCCTATAAAGAAGCTAAGCTTCAAGGATGTGGAATGAGTCAGGGTGTACATTTATTACATTATTTTATTATATAAAAGATAAATGTACTTATAACAAATTTTTGTAACCAAATAGAAAGGCGATTCCAACATTATAAACTAATTACTCGTCTCCGATTCTTCTATAAATTCCTTTACTGAATAGAAGGAGTGGCTAAGCAAAAATGAGGATAATTTAGTCTTAAATTTATAAGGCATTGGGAGTGAACGTTTTAAGAAAAAGTTAATATTTTTAATGTCTCCGATTCTTCTATAAATTCCTTTACTGAATAGGAGTGGCTAAGCAAAAATGAGGATAATTTAGTCTTAAATTTATAAGTGAACGTTTTAAGAAAAAGTTAATATTTTTAATGTAGGGAACGGTTATGTAGTTTAGTATCGTACTTCAATCGCGGGGGGCATATTTATTATTATTATTATTATTATTTGAATTGAGTGCGCTAAGCCGATGACCGGAAGAGAGAGGCAGGTGAGGGGCGTTCGGTTTAGTTGTAGCACTGCGTCAGCTGCTGACGTAAGCCGACTGCACCGACACCCAGAGCAAGCGTCACCTGTTGCATTCCACTAAATCAAATCTCGTCTGCTCTCGCTTAAAGCGGATCTTCCTAAAGATGTGCTTCTGCTATTTATACACTATTCTCACACAGATTTTTTTTCGGGCACAATCGAGAAACTTCAAACAGAACAATTCAACCGAACTTCAAAATCCTTGACGGACATGACAGTGTGATGTAATGGTGTGCATGCACGATCATCGAATAATGAATGTCGGAACAAAAACAAATACATATGAAGGAGATCGTTTACTAAAGTACAAAGAAAAGTAACCTTCGGTTTGCCGATGATATTGTAGTATTAGGGGAATCAGAAGAAGACTTGGAAAAGATAAAAAATTGTATTATCGTTCTCCTGGAGGAAGATAACAACATGAGAATTAATAGAGGTAAAACCAAGGTGATGGAGTGTACCATGGGAAACAGTGGAATAACGAAGGGTGTTGGATTGAGAAGTAATATTTTGAAGGAAGTTAGGAATTTTGCTACTTGGGAAGCATAATAACTAGGGATTGTAGAAAAATAGTAGACATAAAGAACAGGATGACACATGAAATAAAGGCTTTCACAAAAAACAGCTTTTTTACGTGTAATGTAAGTGTGAATATTAAGAAATTGTTGCTAAAAATGTTGGTATGGAGTGTGGCATTGTATGGGCGCGTAAACGTAGACGATAGGAGTTTCAGAAAGGAAAAGAATAGAAGCCTTTCAAATGTGTTGCTATAGGAGAATGCTGAAAAACAGATGGGGCAAAAAAGTTCTAAGCAGAATAAGGGAAGAGCAAACAATATGGGGGACGTTGACCAAGAGAATGGATATATTAATAGGCCACGTTTGAAGAATGAGGGTATTGTAAAATTATCATTGGAGGGAAGTGTGTGGGGTAAGAACAGAAGAGGGAGGCCAAGGATAGAATACTCTAAGCAGATTAGGGAGGGTGTGAGATGCGGAAAAAGCTTGCACAAGGTAGGTTAGCATGCAGAGTTGCATCAGACCAGCCTTAGGACTGAATGCTATTACAACAAGAAAGAAAAATATTAAGTGTTATACCCATTTCAATAGGTTTCGATATGTGCTCCATTAGTCACTCGATAGACTCCCGGACCATATTCAATTTCACTCCCTGTCCTGTAAAACTTCTCTGGAGGTTAATTTTCAGCTATGTTTCTACATTTTAGGTGGTTGATATCAGTAATTCCTTCTTAATGTATCACCAGAGGCATAAAGTCAGGGCTTTGTGTGGGCCACCGAATTTGACTATCTTATCCTATCCACGAGATGAGGAACGTCTTATTGAGAACTTCACAAATAGATGAAGGGGTGCAACGTCCTGATTGAAAATCTTCTCATTTCCAGTTGCAGCTACCAAATCTTCAATAAGTGGAAATACATAAACTTCCAGCAATGTTTCCCGGTTATGCTACTCTCTATGAAGAAACCCAACAAAACGACCGAAGAGCCACCAAACATTCACTTTTGGAGAACCACGAACGTACTACTAGGTCGTTGTGAAATCCAAATGCGACTCATACAAAGAAAAAAGTATCATTTTATAAAAATAACATTAAATTATATGAACGGAAACTTCCTGTTGCGTCAGCAAGATGTAGGTTTTCTGAAGCTGACGTCAACACGAGGAAATCCTTGATTATGCGCACACTGTCAGAGTCGGAGAGCGATGCGTTCCATGATATGCCACATCATTCATAATGGCATTTTGTTAACTTGTCTCTGAAATCGTCGCTGATCCTTGGCGTTCTTATGTGCGTTTACCAGATTTAATTGCTCTATTACAACAGTCTGTCGTGATTACATTGCAACAAAAAGTTAGTGAAGAAGCCGTCTGTAGTTAAGCAATTGTTTACTGAACAAAACACAATGTAGGCTTAATCTCATGAAATTTTATTGGCAAACTAATTGTGTGTCCGGTATTGCCCGGGTTTCTATTTATTCGACACCTGACCAACCTGTGATTTAGCGGCATTAAGAGCGTCGCTATTTATAACTTTAACCTTTTCATGTCACCCATACTGACGAATGCTTCTTTTATCCAAACCGGTACTATTACTTACCTTATCTCAATTGCGTCAAAAATATACTAGTACCATAAATAACCACAGAAACTTAAGAAATGTCTGCAAACCTATTATATATCATATTACGATACCTTAAGAAAGGTGGCTTGAAAACGTTTAAAGTACGTTCGGTGCCCTAATAAAGAATATAAATACTGCTGGAACGTTAAGAGTACCTTATAAGAGATAGCACCATAAGTGAGTAAGAAGACTATTGATACCTTAAGAGTCTATACTATTCCTGGCACTCTAAGGCAATAAAAAATACTCCCAATCCTCACCCCTATAGCTGCGAGGGGGAGGGTTACTCTTCTTGTATTGTAAGTAACATGTGCACAAATTTGGTAGTAATTGCTCCACTCATTTTAGTACGTGGAACTTTGCTTTATCCCGCTTCTACTTAACCGGAATGTTGAATGTTAGAAATCACTATCTCAATAAACCTGGAATCGACAACAATCTCGGTTGTTTCGCATTATTCGTATGAAACGCCCAAAGTGTTCTCCCCTCCCCTGTTCAACTTATACACTAATAACATTGAGAGAAACACTATCAATTCTATAGAATCAGAAAAATATTTAATCAACGAAAATATCGGCCGTTTTTGCACTTTTTAAAATTTCCACTCCCAACGGTCCTTCCTTAAAGAAATATAGTCGTGCCTTAACCCACAGTGATTGTTTACAGGTTGTAAGGAACATGAATACAAAATTTGTTTGAAATTACTCCACAAGGTTAAAAACTTTTTGCTGAGAGTATTCATAGAAACGAATAGAAAACATGCACAAATATCCACTATAACTTATAAGAAGATTATGGGAAGAAGATCAATGATCTTAGAATCTAAAATCATCACATAAAAGTGAGGAACTATAGTAAATATCTGTAACACAATTTTAAATTGGTTCTATATAAAGTGCGACGTGGAAATATAACATGTAATTGTGACGGCCTTATATTTGATTGGGCGACCATTGTTAGTCATACTGAATTACTGGAAGTATTTAATTACTTTGTTATCATAATCGTTTCGTATGGAGTTATACTGAATAAGTCGAATGATTCTTCAAATGGCTCATTATTGGTTCATTTATATGCTTCGTTAGACGAGTCGAATCGTAAAAAGAATCATGTCCGGTCAAGTTCAGGAGAAACCGTCTCCTCGTTATTACGTTTAGGAGCAAGGCAGTAATAGAGATAAATGTTTATAGGTATTCTTTGAAAAGTAAGTTAACATAGGTAAATGTAATTCCATTGACACAAATATAATTGTTCATTGCTTTACGTTTGCTGAAAATATCAAAATACGGTTTTAGAAAGGAGCGATTTTCCACCTCAGGATTTTACGAATATGCATAGCAGGAGCCAACATTGCAAGAGGAGTCACCGTGCACGTGTAGTTTAGATACCAGAGAGCAATATTTATCTCAGTTATCATTCATAGTGTGAGGCAGAAAGACTTCACAACGACAGAAGTCGCCGCCAAAGGCCGGGAATACTGATTGTTTCTTAGTGAGCAGCACAGCCGTGCCGTGTATGATGCAGAGAGCAGGCAACTTTAAGGCCAAATTAATAATACATATGGATAATTTAAAGTAATATTTATTCCTACATTTGCATACTATTTTTTAAAATTTAGAATAAAAGAATTTTAAAAAATTCTGATGCTTCAATCACATTGATAAAAATTAACCGCAAGATGGTCAGTAATGCACTCTAGTAAGAAGAGGTCAGAAAGTATTGCAAATATGAAATGATGAATTAATGGGGGGTTACCTTATTTTGTTAATTCAATTTCCTCAAACCCGCCAGATTAAGTACGCAAATTAAGTTCTCGGAGATATTTTTTTTGATTATAATTATTTGTCCCTGATGTATTATTGCCATTAATGTATAGTTTGTTAATGGTAAGATTGATTTTTTATTTACAATTACAACCATCTTATCCGATTCTCACTATACTGACATACTGCAGTAAAAAATGTTTTCGGGCGTTTCGACGACTACCAACTATTGGAAAGGTCCCGGCACTTCTCCTGGAAGGTGACGACAGAGGTGATAGTTGCGGAAACGTCGCGTTTCAATCTGTTTATTATTTAGACAATTGTAAATACAGCAGCGCTCGTGGTGAAGACTGAAAGAACTTTGAAAGATTTAGTTGTTGGTGGTTACGGAGCCTCAGGCAATAGCTTCCTACATTTGTTAAAAGTAAAGTGAATTAAAAATAACGATTTAAAGTACGTATTACTTTCTTTTTTCCACTCCACAGTGCGCTTTATCATTTCTGAACACAATCAATGTTATACCCGTGTGGAAACCCGGGAACATTTTCTACTCCAAATTAATCTGGAAAACCTTAGATACTTTATTGATGTATAGCAACTTTTGTATCGTCTTGCATTCAGTTAATCCCTTCATAATGATAATTTCGAATAATCAATGACCGTGCTCTTCTCTTCACAAGTGAATGAAGCCTGTAGTAGCAGGTCTCAGCTGACGTAGGAGAATCTTTCTGGAGAGGTGAGAGGTGAGGGCTGAGGCACCTCGGTCAGTTTTGAGAAGAGTATGCTTCGGGGTCACAGACCTTGAGCATACGGCGTTGTCCTCTGTTCATATTGGAGCAGTCGGTCAACTTCCTCTTAAACTGGTCGAGCATGGAGAAAGAAATGCTGCGTCACCACAGAAAACTCCTCTCTTTTCATCGGAAGGACGCGGAAGAAGTACCAATAGCACAAACTACGGGATATAGCCTGCATCACCTTTAGACTAATTCAATGTAGGATCCTTAAACTATGGTATTGGGGCCTCAGATAACCCTTGGCTGCCTTGCTCTTCTCTCCACAGCCCTCCTTTCAAATTACCTTGCTATACTATTAAAAGTTGATAGTTGGTTACCACAAATGCAGCCTATCTTCGCTCTTGATCGCTTAAGAACCTCTGACTTTCCAAATTTTCTCACCATGTGTTCTACAATTTTTATTCTATCCACTATGGCAGTAATTTGCGGATTAAAGTATCAGAATTTTCATTATTTAAAGATATTATGTTATAGTTTCCTCAACTGGAACTATTTTACACTTCTGTGTGTTGTTTTGTTCACGGCCTTCCAAGTTTTTGATCAATTTCTTTCCCCTTGCTTGAATGTCGGCCAATGGCTTGATTATTCTATTAATTGTACGTATTTTAAAAGTATTCGCTGCTTTAGACTTTCATTAAATTATGAGATGTCTTTCGCTTATCTCTAGTCATTCAATTAATGTGGCCCGTGTGTTCTGATCCTCACTACTTGTTTATGTCATTCAAGTTCTTTGATTTACTAATATTTACTGGTAATCATCTGTAAATCGCAGAATTTCCGTAAACATTCAACAAGAATGATTATACACTATGACACTAATGGCCACCCATTTTCTCCAGCGAAATTATTTAATACTTCTGAATCACAAACATGACAACGGCGGAGTTAAGTAAAAAAGCAGTCCATTGCGCGCAAATTGTAGGCAATTGTGATTGATTTTTTGGTTAGTCAAGTTATACATGTATTTGGCTACATTTTAAAATATGTATGCTCGTATAATATTTTACGGTGACAGCCTTTCTTAAAGTTACAATTGCAGCTTCTGAACACTGCGCACTGTTTGCCTACGCTTCAGTAAGGACACTGATCTTGTTTCAGCGGCTGGAGAAACAAAACAAACGTTTATGATTTTCCGTGCTCTGTCTGATGTTAAGGTCTTCCGAAGGCCACCGAAGAATGCGTGGCTTCACAACTAAGTAACTGTAAGTATTACGCTGACTGCAAACACGTTCCTCAAGGTCACATATCTTGAACTGCAAGTCCTAACTAAACTTTTAACCTTTGAAAAGAAAGCACCAAAATATTTATTGAATAAGGAACACTATGTTTTCAGAAATACAACCATATTACTTAAAGACTAAAAGAATATTATTACATTTTTTGAGTCCTTAAAAATAAGAATATACTATTGCATACATGTGCATCATATAGAGATGAAAACGTTGAGCACGTTAGGATTAGTTTTTAGCAAATACATATATTTATGCTGTATACTAGAGAAAGGGTACGGCATAAATATTTTTCATTAGCGCGTTCCTTATAACTCATTCGTTTAGAATCATGTGTTAAATTCAATACTTTTTTACCTCTTGACTCTGTCTATTATTGTGTAGAGCTGCAAACTTCCCTTCATAACAATGTATTTTTAACTACTAATAAGATATTCGTAAAAGAGTAAGGATAACCGAAAGCAAGTTCACAAACTTGATTCAGGCTATTAATTTAACGTTAGTATGCAGGACGTTTGAGAGGCAAATTAGCTTGAAGTAATACACGATGTTATTAGATGTCGTTAGCTGCTGAAAACTTCTGAAGGATTTAAGGTAAATAATTAAATTAAATCAACTGTCGACGGTTTCTTTTGCTAATCTTTATTGTTCTAATAGAAATAAATTAAGCTGACTGAATTTTAAGTTTTAATTGTTTTGAAAAGATGACATTTTAAAATACCTTCAATGTAATATTCCTCTTCAGAGCAAAACTGTTCAACCGTTTTTCTGGCAAGTGAGTCAAATTCGGAGCCAAGTCATTTAAAATTATATTTTGAATCGCCACCCTCTTTATTCTGTCTGAAGACGACGGATGAAAGTTTCAAATTCAAAAACTCTTCTTAAAAAAACGTAGAAAGTGTAATCGAAATTGATCAGACCTTTTCTTATCAAAACAGAACAAAACCAACGTAACGGCGATTTATTGCAAATTTACGTGAATACCCAAAGAAATTTGTATTTCCGGTTTGCTTTAACGCTGTTTCTACTTCCGCTATTAAAGCCATCAACCGTCAAAATGACTATCTATAATTTTCCTCCCATAAACTCTACAGTAATAATAACAGCCAACGGCTACAAAACATGTTTTCCGAGCGTCGGTCAATATAATCGTTCTCTCGATTTCAAACACGGTAATTAAGAGCGTAATAGGTCTACTAATGTGTCGTATACTTCTTTATTATAATAAACGGTAGGGAAAATGCTTCGCATCAAGTTTACAGATCAAACGATTTCGAAATTCCAGAACAAAATTATTGTTTGAGTAAAACAATAAACATTCGTAGGCTCTGACAGATTTATCTATTTTTTCCGTAAGAAAATAGTATAAATCTGTATCAAAGAACCTTAACGAGGTCATTGCACTATTCGTCACCCTCTGATATAAGAAAATATCAACGAGAAAAAATGAAATCTGTTTTTATGAGAATATATATTTCACACACATAATTAAACCTCTGAACAAATTTTGTGCACATGTTCCTTGCTTCACAGAAACGAACACTGTGACGGATATTTTTGGCGTCAATGTCATGAATAGTGCTGTTTCAATCCCTATCGGCATTAGAGTGGAACATCTGAGGAGTAGGGGCTGGGCGCGAAAACAACCAAGATTAGCGTCTATTCGTGGTTATGGAAGTCGCTGAGTTTAAGTCTGAGATTAAAAATGCTAATTTCAGCCCCAGAGTAGCGGGCGAGGTTGGACCTACTTACTTACGATCCGAGAACAATCTGTGGATTAAACATCGATATGTAATAGTTTTCAGGGATCAAGTGCTATTTTTCTACTCTTTTAGTGAAAAATTTACTACCAATATGCTGTTGTAAATTTCTCCCCCTCCCACCCACTCTTTCCCCCCTCTCTCTTTATGTCTCTTGTAATACTTTTACTTTTAGGGATTTTTAATTAACTCAAGCCCCACAGTGCAATAAAAAATTCAATTATAATTTTATTATAGGGGCATATTATAATTTAATGAAACATAAATAACAACGAAAGTAATGCATTTATAATCAAAATTATCATTCATGTAACAAAAAAGGTGATTAATGACCTTTATGAAAACAAAAGAAAATGAATAAAATGAGAACTGTAGATTACTCTAAATTTATAACGAATCTACTCCTAAATTCAGAGTCATATGTAAGGTGAACTATATAGTAGTTAAGTATATATATATGCGAGTGGGAACTATACCATACGACCTCTCTGGCATCCAAGCTTCCACCTCCTTTTATCTTTCCAATCTTCATCTGGCATATATCTGTCCTCCATTTGTTGCATCGTTCCTTCATTCCATGTAAGTTTAGGTCTTCCTTTTTTCTTTCCTTTTGGGGGCTGCCAGTGAAAGATCTTAACGGCCATCGTTCCTCTGGCATTCGTCTCAAATGTCCATACCAATTCAATCTCCTACCTTGTATTGTATCTAAGATACTTACTGATGTTACCCCCATTTCTTCCCGAATGTATTCATTTCTTATTCTTTCTGTTCTTGTCACACCACATCTGCGTCTCCAGAAATCCATTTCTATCGATCTTTACTTTCCTTAATTTTCCGTAGTTATTTTCCAAACCTCAGAACCATATAGTGCAATACTCTCCAGTATCGTTTTGTAGATTCTCCTTTTCACCTTAGTTGCTATATGCTTGTTCTATATAATTGAGTGTAACTGACTTGGTGCAACTCTGCTTAATTTCCTCCTCGCTTCCTTCTTTACTAGAAATATTTGTCCCTAAGTATTTATATGTGGTGAAGCATTTGACTACTCTTTGCCTTCCATTTCTAAATCTCTTCCTGTCCCTCCGACTACCATATACTCGGTTTTATCAAAATTTATTTCTTAGCCCTATTTCACATATTCCTCATTTAATTTTCTTAATCTTAATCTTCGGCGAATATAACCTAATCATCAGCAAAATTCAAAGTATTTATTGGATGTCACCATTTATGAGTATTCCCATGATATGGCATTTCTTTCTCCAATTTTTGAATGCATCATTCAAATATATTTTTAAAAGCGTAGGTGCTATACAGCACCTTTGTCGCAATCCTTTATTTAGGTGGAATTCTGATGACTCTCTTTCCAATTTTGACCCTGTTCAAATTTCCTGTATACAATTTTTTATGGCGTTAATATAAGTTCTTTTTATTTGCCGATTTTCCATCGCCGACCATAATTTCGATAGAGGAACACTGTCATATACTTTCCGTAAATATATGAATTAAGATGGGTTTCTAGATTATGTCCGTGACCTGTCTAATACTGAAGGTATTATCGATACATGACCTGCCTAACCTAAAAGCACTTTGGTCTTCAGATTAATACATCTCATGTTCGACTCTATTTTTCAGAATCTTGTCCTACATGCGGCCAATAGAGCCTAGGACAGTTGGTACATTCTACTCGAGCACCTTTTTTAAAGATATTGCTAATAAATACGTTTCTTAAAATCCCCAGGCATTTGTTGTCCAAAAAGACTTAAGTTAAACAATTTACAGAGAATTTTAAATATAATTGCAGGTGCGGCTTTTATTAGCTCGATAGGTACTGCTGCAGGACCTGGAACTTCTCTATATTTACATGACTTGACTACTTTTTGAACTTCTTCAGGTGTTTATACTCAATTTCTTGGTTGTCCGGGACATCTATTAAGCACATATTCCCTTCTTTAAATTCCACTCTGTGTTCTTGCAACAATTTTTAATAGTAACCTTTCCATTTATTTAGTGGTAAGAGTTGTATATTTACCTATTATTTTAATTGGACATGAAGTTTTTTTATTACTTTCCATGATTCTCTTGACTTTGTGTTGCTCGTGTAATTGTTAATTTTCTCACAATTTTTTCCCAGGTTTCATTCTTTGCTTTAATGATGTCTTTCTTTACTTCCCTACTAATCCTCACATAATACTTTCGGTCTTCTGGGTCGTATGTTCCTAGCCATTTCTGGTAGGCTCTCTTTTTTTCCATAACTTTCATTTCTATATCACAATTCCACCAATATGTTTTGTTTCCGAGGATCTTCTTTTCCTATACTTTCATATGAAGCTTCATGCATTGCTTTTACTATTTCCGTGTACATTCTTTCGGCTGTAGTTTACTCGACGTGCCTTAACCTTTCACTTAGATTGTATAGGAGTAAAACCGAGGTATGTTGAAGAAGCTGTAATTTGTACTTTAGGATACTTTTCTTCTGCTTTGTCTTTATTTATAGATTCTTTTTTCGAAGATGTTAATTTACTGAAAGGAAATGCTACTTTTTCCTTTTGATGGAAATGGTCCGATCCACATTCAGCTCCTCAATATACCATACAATCGTTAACGTAAGTGATATTAACTGTTTATTCTGTAATAGTCAATAACACACGGAAGTTTCCAGGGCGGTTGGGTCCAGGTAAAAACCATTCTATATTTTGAGGTCATACTGTTCACATATTTCTATCAGACGCTCCCCATTGTTATTTTTTAACGCCTCCCCGAATCTTCCTACTACTTTTCCCCTTTCCTGCTTACCCACTGTTCCATTAAAACCTCCTAATAAATAAAGCTCCTTCCTTTTTCCAATTCGATCGAGAAGGCTTGTCAAATGATAAAAAAACCTCAATTATCTTCGCATATGGAGAGTTGTCAGTGGGTGCATAGACAGCAATGATAGCTATATCGCAGCCATTGAGTTGTAGGTCGACTTGGATTAATTTTTCGTTATAACAATCCCAATTTATAGTGTATCTTTTAAATTTTTTGTGAATAGCAATGGAAACACCCTTTATGACTCTATTGTGTTTATCTACTCCGCTGCAAATATGCATGTAATTTTGAACTTCCTCTACCCCTTTGCCTTTCTTTTTTAATTGTGATAAGGCAACGATATAAAGCGGTCCAATTTTTTGAATACTTCGGCTTGTTTAGACAAGATACCTTGTACGTTCCAGGTTCCAAAATTCATCTGCCTTTTTCGTAAGTTATGTCGTCGTCGTTGCGCTCCGTCCAGTTACCGTGGTTGATTGCATGGATTTTTAAAAACAGGACGAGGTTGTTAGCCTCATGCCCAACCTTCCTCCTTTATCCTGGATTAGGACCGGCAGCGCCAATGGACCAGCTACTCTATTCACCAATCCACTAGCGCTGGCGGAGGTTAGTAATAAAGTTTTTTGGCAAATTAAGACTGGCAATGTAACACTGTTTGAAATCTTAATTTAACGACAACGAAAGGAAGGCTGTCGCTGTTAGGCGGTATCTGTCGGTCATAGCGATGATACTGGTTGTCTTGGCGATGTCGGATGGTCTTTGTGAAGCTACACCTCAACTCCCGTTGACGTCCTCCCGCTGGATAACATCAGCAGAATTCGCGTTCCATGACCAAAGTCTTTTTGACCTGAATTGCTATCTCTCCTGGATCGCAACTCGGAACTTTCTCGTATCTTCTCCTGGCCGCAACTCAGAACTCAATGATAACCTCCTCTTAAAACTTCCTGCCGTCTTTACTCCAACCACTTCAAAAAATTTCTAACAGCCAATCAGCATAAACTTAGGATCGATCTCATTGACTAGCTATTTCTAACTTGGGAACTGACCTGTCAATTAGAAAACTCCTAGAGGTCAGCAAAGTTCCCACTTGTGTTACTCTTTAGCCACTCAATGTAATGTTTGGATTCGTCCCACTTAACTTCCAAACTGACAGACGAAAATATGTCTTATATTTACACAGGGGCCCCGGTCCCATTTGTTCATCCTGAGAGACCCCAGAGTTTTTTCACAGTGACAGTCACACATACACAAATAACTTTGAAACCTAAATTTTTCCCGCGTACTTAATTATTACACTCTCTTAACCTACCGGGAGTTTAATTAACTTCTTTACCTGGATTATTGTTGAAACTGTTATTCCACCAAAAGTTTTTTCTCTCTCTTAAGGTATCAGTATAATATTTTCTTTCTAATGTTATCGGGAGTATTTTCGTCTCTCTTAACGAACAACAGCTTAAAACGTACCGTTTTTCCACTATTTGAAGTTACTGTGCTTTTTTGAAGTACCAGTAGCGTTCTTGAGTCGATTAATGTCCTGCGAATCACCACGCCAGCTTAGATAGGGTAGGAGGCGTGAAAGGGTAAAGGTTCAAACATGTGACTCTCTGGTTGTCGGTTTAACCATGTGCTCATAAAGGGATTATTATTTAATTAAATAATGTACAGGACATATAAATAAATACCCGGGCGACGCCAGGCATCCAACTAATGTAAAATAAGAACAATACCCTAATATGAAAAATTCCTGTATAATAAAATTCTAAATTATTAATACACACATGCGAATATGTATGAAATAGGAAAATCGTTAATGAGAAAAAAATATGCATAATTTAAAATTTTAATAAATTATAAACGAAAAAACTGATAAAAACATTCATGTCATCAAGAGAAAAAATTAAGCTATTCAGACGGTCGATTTAGTGTCTGTGCTTTTGTGGTGAATGATTTTCTAAATCGCATGTTGACGGACTTTTAAACAAATTTATTAGAAGACATATTTATACAAAACAATAGGACATTTTTTCAATTTTTAAATAATTTTCTAATATAAAAGTTTGAATGTAATTATTGAACCCATTATGCCGTTATGAACTCACAATTGTCATTAAATCTTGCTTTAATGCTTGTAAAAGCAACTGTAGCAATACCTTATTTTCCATACGAGACCCACATCTTAAAATATTACCCTTCGCAGACCGGATAACGTGGATCGCATAGCTGGGGAAATTTTGTTTCGATCGTTTTATAATTTTTATTAGGTTACTTTATACGTTTTTGCGAATCTTCTGAAACCTGCCGAGACACATTCCCCTTCGTTCCTACTCTATTTAAGGAAAGTAAATTCTTTACCTGTAGAAATAAATAAATCTACAACGTAGTTGTATGTTTTTGGTTTTATTTTTCACAATACAAATAAATAAAAAATGAATTCACATTTTATTGGCAAATTATGTATTGTTCTGAAACTAACAACGTATTTCGCTACAAATGATAAATACGTCTAACTGTAAAAAATTCGTTTCAAGCAGGCGTGCATGATTCAAATTTCTCCTAAGTCATTTAATTGCACTCCTCATAAAAAATTAATTAAAAACTTTGGTAAAGTTTCTCCATTGATTACGTAAATTAGAGATGAAAATGCTTCTGCGGGTGATTATAATTTCATTGCGAGGATAGAAAATTAAGAACTGTTTCGAATTTTTGCCTTCCAACTTTTAATGAGAAGGCCAGCTATTCTCGCTTCCTGCAGTAACAATTCTCATCCATTTCGAAGGGAAAAAAAACCGGAATGACATAGTGTCAGGTATAACTACATAGCCATAATTACGAGAATTCTTTTAGAAGTGATATGTCAAAATTAATGAGCATTTTGTCAGAATCGCCAGTTTCTACATTAAATTTTTTTATTATGTGGCAGTTGATTTGCAGAAAAGTTGTTTTCCAGCGTATTAGACGACTAGACAATAGAACGGGTAATTTCACTGCTGTGAAGATAAAAATTATTTTTTATGTCTCAATACATTGAGCATTGCCGAATATATATTTTAAAGGCAATGTATGAGTATTTTATAAGACAGACCATATGAGGGTAATCCGCTTTGGCGGATCTCGCCTGTAATAGCATAGGATGAGATAAAAAAGGGGAACGGGACTGTGGAAGGTAGCCAAGTGTTGATTAGGGCTATGTTGAACCACCCTATAGTTTAAGGATCCTGCCCGTTCATTCACCTAAAAGTGATACAGGGAAAACCTTAGAGAAACCACCATCAGGCCTTTTACACTACTCCTACTCCCTTCCGATGACAGGAGACTGAATTGTTGTAGGGACGCAATAAATCCGACTCCATGCCTCGATCAAATTTGGGGGACAGCAAGTCGATTGGTGCAATGGGATCAGCGGACAACTCTTACTGTATGCCCAAGGTCTGTGAACACGAAGAATGCGCCCCTCAACATTCTCGTGCTCTTCTCGACTTGTGGGAGACTACATTTAAAAGCCTTGACCTGAACCAATAGATGTTGGAAAAAGCGGAAGGAAGTCAGCTCTTACGGACTTATCTGTACTCATCTTGTTTTCCCCTTTATGATCGAAGCAATGTATGCGACGAGCTCCAGTCCTCTTATACCAGACGTGTTTAAATACAGTGCGAATTATGAGGTTTGCCCTTAGGGTTCCCTATACCATTCGTCCAATTGCCTTGAGATTTTTTTGTGTTTAGCGCTGATCCCCCCAAAGAATATTTCTGTCGATCTTTTGAAGATTTAGGTTGTTTTCTTACCCTTTCAGGTCAAAAAAGTTCCCACGTCAATTTCTACTCTAAGTTTTATTTTGTCCCATATGATTCCGTAAATCATTCGTCCAACTGGTGTATTGTAGTGCTTTAGCCAGAGAACATTTCTATCGATCTTCTTACTTCCCTTCCCTTTGAGGCCAAGAATGGTCGTACCCTAAAGCCACACAGAACTTTGAAATGGACAGATAATGCCCTAGCGCAGCCTGTCAAAGAAGATAATTAATTGTTGTTTAGCGTGAAATAATGCTATAATTTCATTTAAGTAATGATAATTTTTAATTAGTTATTAGTATTTCAAAATGTTTGACGAAACGCAATGTAAATGATAGTTTAATATGAGTCAATAGCCCGAAATAGATATTTCTGCAAATAAATGTTAATTTTATAATGTGACCACGTATCACTGCAAATTTGTAATGTGTCATGTAAAATGACAGTCCACAGTCGACCCGGTAGGCCCAGGCCCTCAATGGGCTGTAGAGTCAAAGAAGAAATGCTAATTATGAGAAACGGCATTAGTGAAAAACAATTTAAAAGCATCATTATTCTAACAAATGTCTTACGCTAAATAATCATAAATAATAGTTTATAAATATGCAAAATGTTACATAAGTCGCTGTGCAGATTGTCTATATAAAGACCTCAAACAGTCAATTTCTGAAAGTAGATATGTATTTGTATCTAGACACATATTTCACGGTAATCAGACCGAAGAGGTCTTATAAACACAACTGACTGTTTCAGTGTATTTTTGTGTATGTGTCGCACACAAACCTAAACGCGTGGTGCAATTTAGACCAAATTTTGTACACGTTTAACTTGCGACCAGGAAGATAAGCAAGGATTGTAGGCCTAAGACTCTGCTACCACCCCTGGGGGCGGGGGTGAATAGTACGGAAATTTAAAACACAATAAACGGCAGATATATGCATGAGAAATATTTTTCACTGTTAGTTGAGATTCATAATGTTTCTCGGTATTGTACATTTTTTAAGATACTGAGTCATCGTGGTGTTTACGATAAAAGGCAGCTTTCATAAAGTAGGGGTCGTAAAAGGTAAATTTTCAAAAAGTGACTGTCTCACTGATGGATTAATCACGTGTTATCTAAAAGAGATTACTGTCGACTTAAATACTGTAGCCTGTTATGTAAATGAGTTCCCGGTCATCGAATGGCACTCACATAGTAAACAATAAACAACAATGGTGTAGCAATACTTAAATATTCATACCTATATGTCGATGTCACAAAAAATTCGTTTGAAATGTAGTTGACTACTTAATTCCGAATGTTTCTGAACATTGTTAATGAAGACAAAACGTTTAAAGAAGAAGCTGTTCTCTTACAGTTAGAATTTAAGAAATAAAAAATTAAACTATTGCCCGGGGGCTCTAGTCAACCAGTGGCTACCTTGCTCTACCTCCCATATGCCCCATTTTTAATTCCCTTCCTATGCCTGTTCAAGGATCACCCTCATGAAACCTCTAAAGAACAAAAAACTTTGTAAATTAAGATCTTTTTAGTATCTTAGATCGAGAAACGTTTGTACAAAACAGACCGTTAAAAAGCAATGTCCTTAAAATTGAAGTGGAGAGAAAGGAGTTAGGATATTTGAATTTCGGGTAGCTGAAGTTCGGATAAATGACGATTAACTAAATGCAGCATATAAAAATTTATTCATGATTGCAGTAAAATAGGATTTTTTTTAAGTGCAAGGAATTAATTTGGCAAGCTTCAAATAAAACATATTTCTTACGATAAATAAAATTTAATATATCTAGAAATGATGTGGGGTATCCTTCTTCCAAGTTACTGCGGACATATTCCATTATAATCCGTACGATGTGAGAGCATATAATTTTCTTGGTAAGGTGAAGTAGAACATAAGAACTTCTATTACCTTCAACATTGAGTGTATTGCATGCGTCTAAACATTCTTTTACGAGAACTGTAGTCCAGGTTCCGTAATCTTTCCGTATATTCTGGTAATTATGACGTTGTAAGCTTTGGTAGGTATATGTACTGGGTTAAAATACCTTTAACATACGTTCATCCCATTGGATTAGTCGGCCAGCAGCTTACTAAAACTTGTGAAGACATGGAGGGAATGCTGCGACCCCGCAGCAAATTCCCCTCCCGTCATTTCGAATGGCGTCAGAATAGTACTCAATAGCCCGACCTACCTGATGCAGGATTTCCAAGGTTTTCCCTGCATCTCTTTCAGGTGAAAACCGGGTAGGATCCTACAGTCCGAGGTCCCAGTCAACTCTTGGCTACTCTAATGAGTGTATGTGGCAATCGCCATTTTGGAAGTAGGGATGTGGATATGAGATGAGAGATAGATTTCGGAGTTTGGCGATGAACATCAGAAATTAGGAAGAAGTAACTTGAGAGTGAGAGAAGTTTTCAATCTAATCTGGAAGCAAACTGAAAAGAAGATAGACGGCAGCGAGTAGGTGTCCAGTCTACGTAATCCTGACCCCAGAATTCCTAGAAAGAAGACCAGGTAGCGAAGGCAGAATTCACCGCTGGAAGGAGTCGCCTGACGAACGCGGAAGCAGCCTGAATTACGAAAAGGGAGGAGGAAACCGTCGTTTCAAAAAGGAAAAACAGATGCGTGTTTGTACGACTGTGTGAGATGTGCCATGACTGTCGTTCTGCTGCAAAATTCACAAAAATAATTACCCTTACGAAATTAATTATAATTTGAGCTGGTCGTGGTAAATTTTTAAATTGGACCCTAAGTTTTGTAATTATTGTTGTTTTATTTAGTATTCTGTGAATAAATTTAACATTTTTAAATTTAATCAAACCCAATAATTTATTTTGATTTAAATTAAAATTATAAAATTTAACATTTTTAAATTTAATCAAACCCAATAATTTATTTTGATTTAAATTAAAATCCAACCCCACACTTCATTATAAAACTTGCTCTTCCTTCCAATTTCCCCCTTTCAAAATAGTTTCCTATGCTATTAAAGGGAAGTTGCCATTTATTGACTCACACTCGTAGTCTGTCACACATATAAAGAAAAGAAACTTTGGCCACCTTGCTTTCTGTGTTTAGCACACAGAATTATTGGACTGTGGTGTTATTGCTCTTTGAGTAACTAATTTTTTACATATTTATGAAACAGTTGTTGTAACTGTGCAGAACTAATTCAGTATTACTTAAATATCAAAACATAATTATCAATATTAAATCTAATGAGTAACTAGTTTAGCTAATACAGATTGAAGTGCTTTTTTAGTGTTTATAGCCTCAAAGTTAAAAATTCTCGCCGCCGTGAGCGGAATCCACTTGCGAAGTGGTCAAAATTTCGTGTAAAATCGAAATAACACAGACTTGGAAGTTAACGAGCTGTTTCAAGATACGGTGTGTAATACAAACACATTTTCAAGGTCACTGTCACGCGAAGTCCTCAAATGTCACCGCAGTATCCACAGTCACCTCAGTTCAAAGGTTGCCACTGCATTATCCTTTAAAAACAACGACGAAGGCTAGTCTTTACATCATTCATGAAAACACGTGTGCAAGTGCACTAAACTCTTAAACAACCGTGCATAAGGCATTTCAGTACCTACAACCAGTTTTTAGATCCTTGTTTTGTTGATACGCTTTTCTAACGACCACTGCCGCTGTGACAATTTCCTTGATGACGATTTATATTAGTCGAATATTATTCCGTGGGGTTTAGAAAAATTTAATAACTTTAAAATCATATGCAACATTTTATATTTATGTGCTAAATTTCTTTTGGTTAACAGGCAACATGAGTACGATCCGGAAACAGGCAACATAGGAAAGGAACTGAAAAGGGTAGAGCAAGGTAACCCAGGGTTGACAGGGACCCTAACCGTTGATTCACCTAAAGAGATGCAGGGAAAATTCTAGAAAATCTTCATCAGGTAGTTCGGGCTATTGGGTACTATTATCACGCCCTTCCGAATGACGGTACATGAGTTTGCTATGGGGTCGCAGCATCCACTTTTCCTTGTCTTCACCGGTTTTAGGAGACAGTTGGCCGACTGATGCAATGTGATCATCGGACAAGTCTTACCGTATGCCCAAGGTTTCGACCCCAGTACATATACTGTAACGTTCCCCTCTCCTCGGATAAGTTCGCGGCGAATGCCGGCCTGGGCTCCACTGCATACGCAAAATTAATATATATCAATCTATAATAAAAGAAAACGGCAATCGCGAACCGCGTGACCCAGAGGGAGATGGCCAGTGTCTTGACACGTGAGTGTTTGAAGCCGAGGATGAGACTCTCAGGGGTCCTGGTTTCAAGGTTTATTTAATAATTAAACCAGGGATTAAAATTTTAAACAATTTAATTGACAAATGAATTACGGGTAAAGCTTAGCCGCACGGTTCCACAATTATTGAATGTTGCTTTGCCCCCACTCACGCTTACATTCATACTCACACTATAATACCTAACCTAGCTACAAAATATTTACACAGGTTTCAACATTTTCTTAGTATTAAAATGTTCAACGGCACGTCCTAAATGCAATTGCCGGTCATTGTAGCCTCAACCACACGAAGTAAGGCAAAAGGGAAGGGGAGTGCTTACTGTATGAAGATCTCGTTGCAGCGGCCACGATGTCCACTGGTTCGGCTGTTACAATCTCCACTGGTCATACGTGCGCGAACACGCGCTCCAAATCGCCACAGCTTCGCGATATCATTGGCCGTCACTCAACTCTACTCCAACATTCTCCAATTCTCGTCGCTCACGACATCTTCTCCTACATCTAAATCTATACTCTCTCTCAATCTCTCTCTCTCTCAAACTGTACTAAATCTCTTTCCAAAAACACACCGTCCTCACTCGCCGCTCACTGCAATCTCCTCTTCCCGTCGCTAAACCATCCCCTTCGCTGTCCCAATCTGTACTCTCTTTCACGTCGCAAAATTGCTCTGACAGCTGCTCCAGGTCAATAATCCTCCATCATCAAAACATTTGACCTGCTTTTGATGATCCGTCGCACACAATAAATCCTTAGTCGCCGACTGGTCCTAATGACCAATAACGCACACATTAAGTAACTAAAATTCACAACACACCTGAAGGGCGAAATCACTTATTACAATACCTCGCAAAATAGATGCAGGTGCCTCGGCATGTGACACCTTGAAAAAAAAGGCCAGAGAGAGTACGAAGCATTTTCAACATAGTCAAGTGAGCCCCGAAGTCAATCTGTGGAGAAATGCCTGCGAGAGAAAACTCCCACATGTATACAATGACTCTATCTACATGAGAGAAATTTATGCCTACAGTCACTAAAAATGACAGACATCTGTTATCATTCGTTATTATGCCACAAAATATGATAAAAGCAAAAAAAACAATAAATCATTTCGTGAAAACTTTTATTTATATGTTTTTAGTGTTGTAACCTAATACGTACCAGGTTATAAACAAGTAACAATGGAACAGTGATCCAGAATTTAAATCTGCGTAGTTCGTGTCTCGTGGGCTACGTATGACATCATCTTTATCTCCGGTTCTTTCATATTTGGTAATGAGAGAGTTAGTGAAGTATTATCCTGAAATACTTCAAACTTTTCATATAATTGTATAGATGAAATATTAACTGTGTTTTGGAATTGTGGTTTAAACCCACATGTAAAATTTACTTTTGTATGAGAAGAAAATTATTCCATCAGTTTCTTAAATGTCTCTGTTTCCGGGAGTAATCTTAATTTTAATTTGTACCACAAACCAATCTATTCCGGTAGAGTTCTAATTTTTTTCCTCCAATCATCCTGTTACACGGCTATAGTTTACAACTTGGTCTACAAAGCAACCTTGATGTCTGATCACGTCCATCATATTGATAACCTTAATTATGTCAAAAATATATTTGCCGGCAACCTTTTCCCTCTTGAAATAATTTCTGAATACATATAAAATTAGATTAGCTAAGATTAATTTCAGATTCCATCAGGATAATGTTATAAGGAGTAGTCCTTGAATTCATTGTCTTACTATATTGTGTTACTTTGTCATTTAATATTATACATTGATTTAAAAAGCTACATTTCTCTGTAACTTTTAAGTTCAAACCCCTATTTTATGGAATCATCAAAGTACACAAAGATCCTACAAACCTGTTTTCCTCTACAAGTTTTTTTTTACAAAATTAATACTTCTAACTGTAGCATTTGTTTAATCGTATTGAATAAAAGAATTAAAGAAAATTAATCCAATTTTTAAGTTGTCAGCCAGTAAATACAACCCTATTACTAAGCATTGAATTAAATGTAATCCCAATTTCGATTTTGACATTGCCAGACCTCGTTATAGTAAAATATTAATTTCTATAATGAATAAAAATGAACCCAATACTGTACCGAGTCGAAACGTTATGCTTCTTTAATTTTAGTTTGTAATTGTTTCTCATTAACCATTCTCTGTTTATAAAGCCGAACTTTTTGCTATTAAGTATTCCAAACAAACTCCACAAAACCCAAACAATTAACCCTTCTGAAACGACAATAACAATGATCCTTTTCTTTATCAGTAGCTCAGTTTTTTTTCACTTAACTCCTCTATTAACCTTATCTATTTAGGATTTTCACCAATTAGATTTTTTATTTTCGGCCTCCTCCTAACTTGACTTGTAACATCCAATTTGGTAAAGGTTTTCGGGCCTATGTTTCTGGCTGGATTGCCAAAACCGTTATTGTCGCTAATTGGAATTGGGTGGTGCTAATTAATTGACCTGGTGCCCAGTGGCCGTTAAATAAGCTCGTAAAGCTTCCAGTAATTTCCAACGCTACACCTGCAAGCGATTTGACAATGTTTTAGTCGGAATATTTCAATAAATATATAAATGCGTCTCGGACGTTGCAATAGCAAAAATAAATTTTTGTAATATATTAATTATAGAACTGAGGAGGTTCCTAAAGTTGGGGGACGAAACGTATTTAAATTAAATTTTTCCATTTCTGACTTTTTGCCCCTCTTTGTGATTTATTTATTACACATACAACTTGAGCTCTGAAAGTTTGCCGTTTTAATATTTAACTTGAATTTCTTAATTGAGACTTAAATTGTCATATAACTGTTATGGATTCAGTGACCCATTGATGTAAGATAGATGCTATTTTTCTTAATGGCATATGAGTGTAATCCAGAGAACTATTGTTTTTTAAGAAATGCCAGTTGTTGAACAATCATATATGTTTCTTGTTTCTACTTAGAATATCGCTTTTTTGTACATTACAACTAAGTTAAAAGATGATCTCTTTGACTAGCTGACACTATGAACTTTCTTAATGTGGCTATGCCTTATATTTCACAACATATTTCAGCTAGAAAGTTGTCAACAACGTGCACAGGAAGCGAGCAAACGCGGTGATAACCTTTGAAATGGAAAAGGGTTGCCTCCCTGTATCGGAACAGGGTATGCGTTGGTTGATATGTGCTGTCTATGATAATAACTTCGATAATTTGAAAAATGACGGAATGACAAACTAAAACGAATTATTAGAATTTGACATAATCGGCGGAGGAGATAACAATGAAAGAAACAATGAAAAAAATTTTTTAAATGGAAGGGTCACAGATACGACTATTGTAATAAGAACTTGTATCCTTAAGTAAGCTGCTGAAAATGGTAGATCATGAGATAAACGACTGCCAAATTGCGTGCCGAAATAAGTTATCTCAGTTTGATAACATCTATACAAGACAAATATCTAGGACACGACATAAATGTACACATCACTATCGTAAAAATAATAACTTTAATAGATCTAGTGGCTTACTCTGACCAGTACTAAATCTAGAGTGAACCAAGCATTTCAGATGAAATGTTTTGGGTTGTTACGAACGTAATCACAATCTAATTAAAACTGAAATTTGTTAACACTGCATTCCACGTCGCAGATACCAACGGATTACCTTTAACAGCTGAACAAACTCTTGAATTGATTTTCATGACAAATAAATAATTCAGTTAAGACAAATAATAACTCTTAATAATAGAAAAAGAGAAATATTCAGCGGGTGAGCTTGAGCTTTCAAAATTGATAGTACATAACTGGGCTTACCATTACGGTTTACAATTTTTTGGCTATGTTCTAAAATGAAAAACCGGAGATAGACACAAAGAAATATGTGTTTGCGAGATAAAACTTGGTAAGATTGAACTTATTATAATTGCGATACACTGTGCTGAATTTAATCAATATAGACTAATACGACAACTATTAACGTAAAGGCTTCATGCTTCAACGAAAATAACTTTTGTATGTCTAATACTATTTGAATAAGGTTAATGAGAATAAATATGCATAAATTAAAAGCGTATAACTTCATTAGGGCGATGAAGCTTTAAGACCAAGTGGTATGGTATAAACAGTTCTTGAACGTATCAACATTTTCCTAAAGTTTTGATAGATATGATAATATTTAAATACGGACCGAAAAATTAAATGAAAGCAGGTGCTCGATAAGTTCCACTGGAATATTTCTAACTGGACCACTTATTTCATACGGAATAAGCACCTGTTACTTTAAGCAGGGTGACATTGGCGTGTTTTATCGGTAAATGTCAGGAGTTGGTTCACAGAGAGGTAAACGAAGTTTTATATGTTTCAAGGGGAAGGATAATAGGACATACATCAGTTCAGAGGTTCTAAATGATTTGGTCCAATTTTCCTGGCCTATTTCCTAAATGTCAATCTCACACCCCCTGGACCCACCTCAGCTACCATATAATATATCTCTAAAACAGATAATAGAATACCAAAAATAACCATGTTATTATTTAGATTTATTTCTTGTTCCTTGTGTTCTCCAAACAGTAAATAAATCATCCCATAGTCGGTTTTATTATGAAATTGACAAACACATGTCAAACATAGTTTTTGTTCAATTAATTAGAAAAACTGTCAATTAAGTTCTGTTAAAATTTTCCCCCAGTATCCTTTTATTTCTTTTACTAAATCATAAATATTAAGTAATAAGGTATGCATGGTGGAAGGATAAATAAAGGTGAGATAGGTGTTCAAACGGAATTGGGTTCTCTTCTGCGCATGAGGTCATGTTGGAGGCTAACTTCCCATAATTGTCACTGCGTCGAATAGAAGTAAATTGTTCTACATTGAATACAGTGCGCATAGTATTTTTCCTTTCCGAAAGTTTCGAATTCGTGATAAATATGGATCAACGCTTGACGTAAAAAAAGGAAGATTAATGTAAAGAACGGTAAGTATAGACAATTACCTGTATATTCGTAATCAAAATCCTCTAGTTTCAGGCTACTGTTGTTCTGTGCACTATTCTGAGGTTAAATTTTAAGTACCATTACTAAATTACACACCACAGTGATGTCTGAATTTAAAACCTGAAGCACTTCCTACCGGGAAGCGAGAAACAGACATCAATCAGTGAACGAACTTCTACCATTATTATGTAAACATGTTTCAGAATGTGTGCCAGAATAATCGACTTCTGCAGAGGCAATAAGTATTGAGAGTCATCCTGGGGAATTAAAAGTAACAATTACAGAATGAAATGCGAACATAGGAAAAAAATATTTGCACCTCTTCTCAGAGAAAGAACAATCAGAAGAGCAAATAAAAAACTTAAATAGAACTTCTGATAACGATGTAAACAATGCCTCAAGTGTCTTAGAAACCAGGTATCCAAAGTTATTGAATACACATTCTTAGGTATTCCGCAATTAAACATCAAATTGATAATTCCTTTTATATTATTTCCTTCTGGATTTGTGGAATAAAACAATCTTTTAAGACAGTTCTTGTATAATACGTATGGAATATTTTGGTGCCAATTGTTTTAAAGTTTTTGAATTAGCTCTGATAATAATATCATAATTCAACTATGGTTATGAGTATTCTTAGTTTCCGAAAATTTGCCTACAACAAAAATTTAAATATGGCCATAGCACATTGAAATTATCATAAAAAACAACTGAAAATTCATAATATAACCGAATGGATGGCCTCGAGCTATAAAAGTATACTTTTTATTACAAAAATTACAACTTTTCGTCCTCCATTAGGACCTCTTCTAGGTTTTATGATTTTGTATATAGTACAAAAAAACTTTATAGGCAATCACCCTTTTGTAACTGATTTTATGTTAGAAAAGGCAAGGCCTCTAAAATTTCTTGGACTATATACAAAACCGTAATGAGAATGTTTCATCATCCTTTAGGATACCTTCTGATTTTTTGTAATAAACTCCAGGTCATCTATTTCATTGAATTAAACTTTTCGTTATTTTATAACTCTGTGAAATATGAGTGTACAAAATAAATAATTTATATATGTCCAATCATTAATTTTTTTAAATAAATTTATTATAATATTTGCAACATATGTTTATGTGTTTCTCTCAGATATTTAGAACATAGTAAATAAGGGCACTTTCTAGGCTAATTAATGTAATTAGAAAAATTTAAATACCCTGTTGAGGAATTGGTATTGCTCGTAATAAATATAGAAGATGTTTTCCATACCTTGCACGAAATTTCTCTTTCCAATAATAGGTATATATTCAAATAATTAGTTCAGAAAACATCAGAAGTCTGTAATATCCGCCTCCCTTTACATGTAATCGTTGTACTAGCTCAAACACGAATACATATTACGATAAGCAAATTCAGCCAAAAACCTCTGTGGAAAATTAAAAGGTTTAGACTATAACTGCGTTACTATTTTTATACATATTTTTGGTACTTCATCAGAAGAAATTATAACAATCAGATATCAATAGGAAGAAAATAATATAATGCTAAAATACACAATATTAGTCATTTCTTCTAACAGAAATTCTTTGCAAACAGCAAAGTAAGCACTTTGTGCATTATTGTATAGTCGAGGCGTATCACCATGGGCGTTCACTGTTGTCTGTTTTCTGAAGCTAATATGTCTTATACGTAAAAAAATTAAAAGAAGGGTGCAATCAGATGCCAAGAGACTAGATAAGAATTGAAATATTTGTTCTGTGGAAAAAATAAGAGCTTCCTCCCGGAATTGTTTTTTCTGAATGTCTCAATTTATTAAGTCAAAAGCAAACACTTTCTTCCTAGATGACGTCACTCATCGCCTTTATATTTACACGAAGTGTACATGTAAATTGTTAGTAAATACTGATGCTGGCCGACAGCACCAAAAATTAAATTATATCTATTTTATGATTTATATTCCAAAACTTCATACTGGACATTCTTAAAACGAGAGTGTTCGGCAACAGATAATGTGCAATGATTCGAGAGCTATAGTTGAATAATTTGTTCGTAGGAAGACGTGACGTGCTGTTTCATAAGAGCGTGCGATGAAAGCCTTATGACTTTTACGATGCTGTGATTTTTTTGTTTCGTTTCTCGCTGACGGAGGCACACTGTAAACACTGGGGTCTTGTATATCGTACTTACTTGGCGGAATGAATGCTGAGCAATAGGAGATAACAGTACTCCCACGCAGATGCAGGGGAAGGACCGACGCGGGTCTGCTTGGCTTGTCGCCAACCCGCAGGACCACAAAACCACGAATCACGGCCCTAACCAACATTTCATTCTCAACCCCCAACAAGTAACGAAGTCCAACCCTCCTCGTTTGTAATTTCCAAGGTTACCGTTGAAACAGCCACTCTGTCATTTTCCCAAAGTTGTTAGTCTGGATATTGAGGCTGTACATAATAACCTGATGAGCAAACCGTGGTCCGAAACATTCTTTTGTGAGGTTACTTTTGACTTTTTAAATATAGATTCCACTCGTTTCCCCATATAAATACCGAAAAAAGCAAATATTGCAAATTTTGAATGGTATTCCTTGGAACTTGATTACAGCTGTGAGCTCAGAAATACTATATTTGTAAGAAAAAACAATTCCACTTTTAATATAACTGATATAACTGATTGAGCTGTGTACATTGATGCCAATGGTATATGCACAAAATCGAAGTTGGAGAACTAATAAATTCCTTAGAAAAATATTTTCGGTAGATCAACCGTTGGAGTACGAGAAATGGCAAGCAATAATTTTTTCGGACGATAATCAATGAATACCAGATTTTGCATTTTTCGTCGATATAACTCAACATTATTAAAGCGTTTGGAAGAAAACTCATAATACGGAAAGAATTCGGTTGTCATTATGTCACATTTCCATACGTTACGAAAACAAAGTTCTTCAGGAACACGAAAATATGGTCAGAAAATGAAAACAGTAATACGCGAATTGGAATGGCGATTTCAAATATTTAGACCGGGAAACACAATTCTTAGTTTTTCCACGACAATTAATATACACTTTGTAACAGTTCTCGATGAATTTCAAATGAGCCTCAGATAGGTTTACAAAACGTAGTGATTTGAGAAATAAATGTCAGTATGTTCATATTCAAGTACATGGTTTTCTAAAAATGTCCACGAATAATCACGCGATGCGATGCAAATCAAGTCCGTATGTTTGCGAGCAATGAAAATAATTAAAATCGACAGGCTTATTAGGAGTTACAGCTATAAGTATAGAATCAAATTGCTCCAATCCTAATTTCATAAAAGATCTACATTCAGTAATATCTTCAGTTTCAAATTCCCTGAACAGGGCTGCAGTTCATCCCATTACTTATTTTTTCAATTTCCAGTCTTGTAACAATAGTTTTCTATTACTGCTTAATTCCTCTATTAAGGCAGGTTGTTATGGTACTCAGTCCTTAGACTGGTCTGATGCAACTCTCCAGGCTAACCTATTCTGTGCAAGCCTTTTCATTTCCACATAACTACCATATTTCACTTCCTTTCTAATCTGTGCATGTTTCAAAACGTATCTTATTAATGTATCCCTTCTCTTGGTATGTTTAACTTATGTATAGGGCAGGCGATGAATAAAGTTACAACGGAATATGAAAAAGGAATCATACTGCAAGGAGAATAAATAAAAACCTTATGCTTTACCGACGATATTCTAGTATTAGGGCATAATAAATGGCATGAACGTGGTCATGGAGAAAGAGTTCAATATGAGGATTAATAGAGTGAAAACCAAGATAATGGAGTGAAGTATGAGAAACAGTGGAATAACAAACGGTTAGATTAGGAAGGGATATTTTGAAGGAAGTTAAGGGTGTGAATATTAGGAAATCGTTGCTAACAATGTTCGTATGGAGCGTGGCGTTATATGGGTGCGAAACGTGGACGATAGGAGTTGGGGAAAGGAAAAGAATGGAAGCTTTTGAAATGTGGTGCTATGGGAGAATGCTGAAAAACATATGGGTGGATAGAATCACTAACGAAACAGAATAGGGGAATAGCGGACAATATGCAGAATGTTGACCGAGAGAAGAGTATGTAGAAACGTTTCTCGGGTTTCCAACCGGGTAATCTCAGTACACAGCGACGTTTTGACAGATAGCAACTCCGTCATTTTTCAGCCTGGAAGATGACGGAGTTGCTATCTGTCGAAACGTCGCTGTGTACTGAGATTACCCGGTTGGAAACCCGAGAAACGTTTCTACATATTCTTCACCGGGAAAGCCTTCGTTCTTTAAAAGAGAAGGGATAGATTAACAGGCCACGTTTTAAGACATGAGGGTTTTGTAAAATTAGCATTAGAGGAAAGTGTGTGGGTTAATAACAGAAGAGGGAGACAATGATGGAATACGCTAAGCAGGTTATGGAGGATGTGTGATTATGTTAGCATGGAGGTCTGCATCAGACTTTGGGCTAAGTTTCACAACAACAACTAACTCTTGGTCAGTGATTGTCTCTAATAATGCTGTTAAAAATCTTTCTTAATTTTTGGTCAATTTACTTCACTGTGAAACTATTTTTTTAGCCGAACCAACGTTCGAACGAGCTGATCTAAAATGGACTGAGTTGTCCAATGTCCACTCGCTACAATATCATTCGGCCGAGTACTCGTTGCCGAGTTAACTGAGCCAAGCACTCGGTAGATGTACTACGGTCCAGAGTTGAGTGATTTCTAGTCTGATATCTATAAAATTCGCCACACTTTTGAAACACATTTATATTCAGTTTCACTAACTTTAAAATGGCCCTGAATGTATAATTCTTAAAAAGTTGGCGTTGGTACTTGAAAACTTTTAAAGAGTTTTACGGTTGTATCTTTGATCCCTGCTATAAAATACTGCAATTTCACTTTTAGTTACTTCAATATTTCATTGCTCCTCGAGCAATTGCGTTAGTTTGTGATATTATAACACATACGGCAAGCGCATCTATATGGTGAGTCATTTCCAATTTGTCATCTACCCGAAAATCCGGGGAAGGCTTATAAGCTGTAAATTTGTTCACAGAACTGCTAAGAGCATGGTTTATATTAGTCAGAGAATTAATACGCAAAAGAAATAAAATGAATTGTTTGAATAGGGCAAATTAAAATTGAGAGCACATAGAATTAAATGTGGAAACAATTTTGAATTTCGCGTAATAAACCAGAATCTGAATACTGTATTCAAAAGGTTCTAATTTAAACTAGGATGAAACGTGCTGTTTTTCTTTGGAAGACATTTATCTCTGGCACCCACAAAGATCACTCTCAACCGCAATGAGCACATAATGGGTAGTAGATGACCCAGGAAAATAAATTCCAGATAAGTTATCTCATTGATAAAAAGCAATTTAATCTTTATACAACCACAATTTTTTAAAATACTTTAAATACACCGGTATTACACCTAGGTGTATTTATAATATTTAAATAAACCCTTGTGACTGTATAAAGGTTAAATTGTCTTTTATAAATTAAATAACAGTCAACATTCGATTGAATCCATCGCATAGAATATATTGGAAGTTGGCAGTTTGTGCCCACTACAGTTACAGTATAATTTATGCTGTTGAAGAAAAAAGCTAGACAATTATTTTACCAAATTCTGTTTCCTGAAATAGAGCTATCAATTGTATTGATCGCCATACTCTTAATTTTTTAATCATTATCTAACTTGTTTAGTGCCACTTAGAATTATCAAATTCATAAATTATTTTAAAAATATTTACTGAGAATGAATTGAAAAGTTTTTGGTTATTTTCTGTGATAGCTGACAATTGTTCAATTTGCTGACACGCCTTTTTACAATAATACCTTAGTAGTAGTGACAAGGCTACACGAAGGCCTTGAACAGTCTGACACAGCAAGGATAGTATTGCAAACCAAATGAACCCATGTACAAATCATTGCCTCATCCAGCACATTGTCACACGTTTTTATTGCAATGAACAGACTTAACTTGAATGCACGAAACGCCGAGTGTAAATTGTCTGAACATGTCACGTAGAACCGTGATAAAAAGATTTATCAAATTGTGGTGGGGTATTTATTGGTAATCTTCCAGACAGAGTTGAAGAATTCATCAAAAAATTTTAATTATTGCAGTCCATTTGTCGTTCAATAATTATGTAAAACAAGAGCAGCTGTTTGAAAAATTTAAACTTGATATTGTGTAAAGATGAAAGAAAGATTGATGTTATCAAATTTTAATCACATGCAGTTCAATACAAGATTGAATAATGGGATAGAAGATAAGAGTTTACCCATACTTTCATTTATAATCACATACATTTTTTATCTTAAGTCAAAATTATGGATGAATAAAATACAATGAATAGCCAAAAGTCAGAAACAGAAGAATATTAATTTAACATAATGTGTTTCGTCCCTACTTTCACGACAACTTCAGTTCTTTAATTAAAATCTTATTGAAATTTAGTATCGCTACCACGACATCCAGGGCTTGAACGTTGATGCATCAAGTGTTGGAAAAGGTAAAGGTGGCAGATGGGTATCGAGTCCGACACGTTCAATAACTGAAAGCAATGAAAGACTTTAGGAGACATTTTGTAACGAAAGGAAAGTAGTGGATAATTGTTGGAAAAATGAAAAAGGGACAGATGAGACGGATAATGGAAATCTATGGGGTGGAACAGGAGCTAGGAGACAGATGGACCACAACGAATTTTTACTAACGTGGTATCAAACGTAATAACTGGAAGTCATACAGACGTGAAAGAGCGAGGGTGAAACCATCCAGCTGACAGGAAACTATATACGGAATATATATTTAACGAAACTGTCCTTGTCGTCGTCGTGATTTAGTTCAGACCTCTCGGGTTGTCACGTAGCAGGTAGGGATATGCGAAAACCAAAAGCACAATACAAATATTAACAAATGTGAATAAAATAAAGACTATAATCATTTGAAAGTTCATGGAAACTAATATAAAGCTGGTACACAATTCCAGGATCGCTTAGCCGTTCCCTTATAAGGGCAATCTTGGACTCAAGAGTTGCGCTCGACCGTCCAAACCGACATCCAAAACCAGAAGAAGGACTACCTGGTCCCCTCCACCTTTCTTCCTACATCACGGGTATCTTAGCTTCCCGGCCGCCAATGCATTACCCCCTTTCAATATCGTGACGCCGGACTAGATGATCCAAGATTCGAAGAAAGTAATAAAATGGTGGACAATGAGGTTCATACACACGTGTGACGTGAGTGTAACATCACATTATATACATATATATAATATATGAAATAAGGTGCAATTAGGGGTATTAGATATTGTTGTTGAAGGATATTTGAGAATAAGGAAACCTGAACAGGAGGACAAACGAGATTAGATTTTCTTTTCAAAATTGGGAGTTAGCAATAGTATGTGAAATTGCATGTAGAGAGTTTTGTGAGAGATTCGCCAAATAGTGAACCGGCACCCTCAAAGAATAGTGTGCAGAGGTGGACTTAAGATCTCCATGCAGTCGAACACAAGCCGTCCAAGTACCTCGAAACATCCAACAGTTTGTATGACCGACTTCAAAACAAAATGCAACGTCGTGGGTGTTAAACTTTTTGTCTTACCCGAAAATATGTATTATGAATTAAAAATTGGTTGTGGATAGTTTAAACAGATTTCACTATCGTAAAATTAACCTGATTACCATGACTTGAGATTTTCGTAAAAATTATAATCAGGAAATAATTTTTCATACTTAACCGAGAATCTCATTTCCTTTTGTTTTAAAGTTTTGAGAATAAATTTATTATAATTTACACTTCTATTCACCCCAAAATATTATTATTAATCACATTATATACAAAAATATGTGAGTAAATGTGAACGAGTTCTGACCATGAACCTCATTCTTATGGATACAGTATGATTTGAGCCAACATGTGTACATTGTACTCATATACAAAGAAATTATAGGTTTGTTTATCTAGAACGTTTACTACTATCTAATTTGTATGAACCATTTGCTGGAATAGACGTGAATTACACAGTGCCCATTGAATAGAAAACCTGTAGCGCTCTTAGGCATGCTTTTGGCACTGGCACTCCTCGCCTCTGTTGGCAAAGGACTTCGTTACACATAGACTCGTTTTAGTTGGAACGTGAGTCATGAAATCACAGCCAATTTTTTCAACTTGTATGAGAGATGAAGTTAAAGGGGACTTGTTGGTATTATTGAAATAGCCTTTAAAAGTACGTCACTGTTTATTAAATAATTAAAACAGAGACAAGTTCATTTACTTCTGATCATTCTTTGTCAGATTATTTTGTCAAATACCAGATAAAAATTATATATATATATACATGTGCGCTTTCCTCTGTTATTAAAAATTTCTTTCACATATTTTCAGGGTTCTCAAACATTCCCTTGCAAACTTTTAGGACTCAAAGAGGTGACTGTATAGGTCTTGTAATGACCTATAGACTAACGTCTCCGAGATACAACCCTTACAAAACAGGTATTTAATGCGCCAAATTTTCATTAAGTAATTTAGTTAGACGTGACTCAGAGATATAATACATTAAATCGTAATTTATAAATAATATTATTATATAAACAAATAGCATGCTGGTAATTGTGACAATTTATGAAAATTGAGACTGCAGACTACGCGTGCTTTAAAAGGTTAATGGCAGTATATTTGTGAACATTCGGTAAGGTCTTAGTTGGTCATGTTTGTATCCTGTGATGTGGAAGTCAATGTACTAATGAGAACCGTATAAGATAATTGACGGTAGGGCGGACTCGCCGTTTCATACTCTTGGCTATGTTTTTAATATATTCTCACAAGCCTCCTGAAGTGGGAGGTAGTTTTTGCAGGCAGCAAAGTGTGGGATACGTATACGCTTTAGACCAGATACGTTTGGAGTGCAATCAGAGTTGGTCGCATCAGGTCCAGGAAATAGCCGCCTCCGCTAAATGTGACCGGGACGTAAATATGCGATCAACTAATAACCAGACGTTACTCCGACATAGACGGAGCTCAAAATTGAGCCCTACCGTTCCTTTTATTTGATTATATTTTAGAATTTTCCAACCTGGAATTGAACTTGTAGTTTAGGGTTAATTAGAATTTTATGTCAAATATTTTATTTGAATTTTTGTAGTTAGTTTATTTTATAATATAATATATAGAATTAAACATCGTTAAACAACGATTATGCAGGTAAACTAATTGGCGTAAATTGTAGAAACCATTTTTCTAATTTATTTTTTTTAATGTTATAATTTTGTCATTATTAATCAACATGCCTCCCCCCCCCCAACACACACACACACAATTCGTCAAAGCAAAGCCAGGACCCGTGAGAGTCTCATGCTCGACTCAAGTACTCACGAGTCCTAGCAAGTCGTTTAAAATGATCTCAGAGAACGGTACATTACATTTACACAATTCGTCTCATTAAGCCATAATACCATAAGAATAAAAGGAACAATCTTTTTCACAAAAACTTACGTTTACCGTTAAACGTTTTCAAAGCATGGTTACCGTCTGATCCACTTCAACTGCGGTTCGATGTAGCAAGCACCAACGTCGTTGCACACAATATATCTACGTATGAAATTTTGGAGAACTCGTTGCATCTCACCTGGTAGATTTCAATTTTTTGTGCAGATCCCACAGATCATCCTCTCGTAAATCAAACGCTTCACTCGACCCCACAGGGAAATATCCCAACGGAGTCGAATCAGGTGGTTGTGGAAGCCACGATAAAGGACAACCTGTCCTTCTTTGTTCAAAATGTCTATCGAAATGTTTCCAAACAAAAAGTGAGAGCTGAAACAACATCTCATGACATATAATTCTTCAACACGCCCAATACTTACTGGGGGATCAAGTCTGTGCGACCCGTTAGCTTGAGTGTAAGAATGTACGGTCCAATCACATGACCGCACGATGACTACGCACACATTCATACAAAATTTGTATTAGAAGCGCTCAATATGCGTAGAAGGAAGGTCTTCGTTTGCCCAGACGTAGCTGTTTCTAGAATTGGAAACAATCCTTAGTGAATTTGCATTCACCTGTGAAGAGAATTCGCTGTTGAAACAACGGCTCGTTGATGCAGTGGTGCAGAAACCACGTACAGAAGGTAGCAGAAAAATTGGCTGGCAGTAGTGATTGTACCCTTTGTATGTGGTATGGGTGTAGTTGTTGCTCATGCAGAACATCCCAACGGTTCTGTGAACGACATCCAATGCACGTGCAATTGCTCGTGTACTCATTGACCTTTTGGAACACTACATTAATTTCTGTTGATTGTGAAGGTAGCATTTTCTTAAAGCTGTTGATAATGATGGAGAAAAGGGTATACGCTGAAGCCAAACATTGGGGGCGCTAATCTTCATAAAGGTTCCCAGAAACTCTTTCATTACCATTCAGTTTCAGTAAACAGAATGACCATTTCAATTTACCATCTGTCTTTGAATAATTTTATTTGAATTTAAAAGGAGTCCATCAATAAATTACTATGCATCTAGAATTAAGGTACAATATGTGACCTCTTCATTTTTTATATTTAATGAAAACTAATATATATTTTAAATAAAACACAGAGTGGCAGAAAGTCAGAAATGGAATCATTTAATTAGAATGAACTTTTGTACCCCACCTTTGAGGACCTCCTCAGTTCCTTCTACAGAAAAATTATACAATTAAATATACATAGTTGAATACAAATTAATATATACATGTTATGTTGTACAAAAATTTAGTGATGCTCCTGCAACGCCAGGGGACCGAAATGAGAGAAAACAATGGCAAGGAAGTATATTCCAAAGCTCACAATGTAGTACTTGATTAATTTTAAATTACAAGAATGACATTTCAAAGATTCCAGAATGTACAAGTAAATTACAATAATATTGAATCATATACATAATTTAAACTTGTATCTGTTTTTACATTTAAAGAATAAAGATTTTATTTTACGTGAAGCATTTCGCAAATCAGTTAATAATAATTATTATTTTCTACATATAAAATTTTTAAACATAAATGTTTAGTTTACACAGATTGTTAATCTATTGGCTGTTTTAAGTTTGCTAAATTTTCTTTCATACTTGTTTGAAGCTTGCGCTTGGACTAACCAACATAACAATATTTGCAGTTATTATGTTTATGTAAATAATTGATTAAATCTTTACAATTTTTCACAAAACTTAAATTACTGAAAGATCTAAATATTACCGTAACACCGTAATAAGGAAACAAATTAATTAATTTATATTACATCTTTTTCTAAATATGCATAATATAGTCTTTTATTATTATAATTTTAAGTGAATTATTTTTTAAATTCAAAGAATTATTTATGACTTTTAAACCAATATTTGTGCTTTATATACAATATTAGTCAGAAAATATAATTACTTTAGTTATTAGTTCATTTCTGTCTCTCTTATTCGTTTTTAATAGTTACGAAGGCATTAAAGAAATGTACTTACTTAGAGTTAAGTACGAAATAATAACTGCACGTCAGTTTGCAAAAATTGCGAGAAATTATTTTCCCCACATTCTCAAAATAAAACACACATCATTTTGTAATATGACCATTTATATGCACACATAAGACGATTTATGGCATTTATAATGAAGTAAATTTATTTCACCGTTATAATCTCATTAACTGGTACGTTATTTATGGTTACTTGAACAGGACGTAAATTTTAGTACCATATCACTAGTGCTAATTATAATTATTGGGACTTTTTTATGTTGTCCAATTGATTGTAAATGAATTTACAGTAATGTTCATATTACCGATACTGCAAATTTAATGATTATGGTGGTGAAACGGTTCTCTTTCTAAATCCCAACATTGTATTGTAGATACGTTTGAGTCTGTGAACTCTCGTAAAGGTATGCTCGTAAAGTATAAGTGTGTGTGTAATAATTTACGCGGGGAACGTGCGGATATATAAGAATAACGACACGTAGTTTATTACGCGTCCTTTTAAAGCTATCTACAGCTTTGTAGGCGATTCTCCCGTCTATTACAATACAGGCAGCTGCAATTCGGAATATCGGCTATATTCTAGTTTCACAACGCGTCCTCAGCACTGCCATTGCAGATTTCTTATGTTTCATAGTAAATCTCGACCTAATTCTCACGAAGGTATCCTCATATGATGTCTTCCAGCTTCACCAAATACGGCACCATTTATCGTTCTTCGCTCAACGTGCGTTTCATACCAATGAAGTACCTGAAACGTCAACAATTGCTGATCACATTGGAGAAACGCCAACCAAATGCTAATGGGATGATCGATTTTAACTGCATTTAATACCATCTGCATATGCAAATACGATCTATACATGAAAAAACATATTTTTGAGAGAGCATTCTTCTGAGTTGTTTATGTTAGTTCAAAGTATCGAAAAAATATTATCAGTGTATATTGATATTAATAAAAGAAAAATAACAACTTTCGCGATGAATATATATATATATATATTGTATTGTTTCTTCATTAAAGATACAAGAAGTAATTAATTATGTACTGAACAATGACATAATATTGAAATGAATAAATACAAAATTATTATATAAAAAGAAAATCCATTAAATTTACATTTATTAATTTACAATATACAATAATTTATTCGAGTTTAATTTACGAAGCCGTCCTTCTTTTATGATGAACAATAAATACTTTATACACTATTTACAGACATTAAATTTCTTACCAATTAACATTTAAACACGTGAGATATATCCTGCGGTCGTCTTTATAGACCTTCTCATATAAACAGAGTAAACGACACAAACCATACGCCGAATTAACAGTACAAGGAAATCGGCAAAAAGTTACAAACAGAGTAATTATCGTTTTTAGCTTTTCCTAGACCTCACCGCCGGAACTTTGCCGCTCTAATCGTACCGGTTCCAACCGAATCCTTTAACTTCCTTGTTGGACAATGAACACCTTGCGCATTTAGTCTTCTTATATGCCGCCATGGACAAGAGCAAGCATTCTGCCCTGAATCAACGAATTCAAAGATCGAAAGTCTTTCCGTCCTTCACTTGGTTACCACAATCAATCACCATTATTCAAATGCTCATTGCAATCTCCAGTATCTTAATTTCTAACTTCTTCATGCTTAATTCCCACTGCATAATGCTAAAAAAAACAGTTTACCTCTGTTTTTAACAAATTTCCCCACTCCATTATTTAATTTACTTAGATGGAGAGGACGAGGTCGTCTCCAATCAAAAACGTTTACCCTTAACCTTCTTGACGAGCCATTCATCCCACTTCACCTATGTTTTGGGGAAAACACCATGTCTCGCCACACCCAAGTTTCCAGAAATCTCAATGAGTTTAGGTTTTATTTCACTGTCTGTAACATTCTTCAAATTATTTCAAGCCGCCTGCCTTTGATTTTGTGCTGCCAAATTCCGTATTTAGTTGTGCATTTCCATTACAAATGTCGGTCATTGTTTGATTGGTACTATCCTTACTTTATAGCTACATGGACAACCTTTTGGTTATTAATCAATTACATTTATAAATCATACACATATGAAACCTTTCAGGCAGCCAAAGAATTATCATTTACTGAACAATAGAAATTGGTATTTTCGGTTAACAGCTGTTATATTGTTTGAGCGAATTTCATTCTAATATCGTAATACTAAATACTTTTAAATAAAATTTAATTAAAAAAACCATTACGAACTATGAAATATGTAATACAAAGTAAGATATACGAAATAAAATAGACTAATATTTATAAATCTATTGCCGCTCCGAGGATCCTTCTTTGGATCCGCTACTTATATATATATATATATATATATATATATATAACCGGGTCATTAATTTTCATTCAATCATAAAATGATAATGATGAACGCATATATGATTTACCAATCAATTCTCATCGTTAATATTTCTTAACGTTTAGAACGTCCTGAGTGGGAAAAAATTCCACCCGACAGTTCGTAAATTGAAAAATTTAATTGCTCCTTAACGAAACTTGTGTGCAAAATCTAACTGCATAACTGTCCATTTAAGAGCCTCTTCTGGCATTTATAAAAATTTCTGTTTAACTGCAGATTGTCTTTAGAGATTCTTGTGCTACAGTGGATTACGTGTGACAGAAACGTCTAGTTTGGGAACAGCAGAAAGAGTCGATAGGAAGTGATTAGAAGACTAATTATCGGTTTAATAATTCTTGGTGGATAGTTGGTTATCATAACTGTGAAGTGAAATCAGTCTTCATCTTCCATCGCAAAGCTTGGTGTACTTTAAATAGCATTCCATCCTCGCGTTAGCGGCAGTAAAACGAATTCAGAATGTGCATAACAGACCTTAACAGCAACATACTCTAGGACCGTAAATTTTATGGCTCAACATCAGCTTGTATAAAGCAATTTTCATCCTAACCAAGAAACCGTCGTTACCCATTCTGACACTTCGCAAACTCCTGGTCAATATAATTATAACTCAATATTATATGTTTCAATTACATCGTAAGCTTACAACTAAATTCGTATTTCTCTGAGGTCTTGGTCTGGTAGAAGTGCAACGAAGCTTTTGTACTGAAAGTATGATTATACTTATTAATTGGCCGGTAAAATAATTCATATTTTGGAGATTAAAATTTTAATTTGATTTATCTACGCTGACGTGTTTTGTAGAACAATGGATTTTATGGAAGCTTTTTTCAAAATTACACAAATATATTATAACGATAGTTCAAATTTTTTAGTTAATGCATTTTATAATGTTATGGGTTCAATAGGAATGACAACCAAACTGCAACGTGTTTCTTTATGAGACCCAGTCTTTCACATACGCGCCACATAAAAGCGAAACGGGTAACAATTCATCACTCTCAATGTAACGACAGGAGCCAAAAAATTGAATACTACATTTTACAGATTTTTCAAAATTACAATATTGAAAAAAAAATTCAGAAATTAATCGCGTATAATGAGAACTAATTCGGATTGTAATTTGTTGAAAATGGTGGAATTAATATTTGTTTAATATTGGTCTATGTTACTTCTGGTTTTAAGAAATAATAAGGAGCAAAACAAAATTTTGAGTGAAGGTATAAGATGATATTGAAGAGGGAGAACTGGCAAACCGACGTTTAGAACAGAAAGAATCCTTGAAGACAAAAATAGATTTTTAATCATCATAACGGTTTATTTAATTACTTACTCTTATATACCAGCTCACTCCTTCCCTCATTTTTTTATCTTCCTATATTTTCTTAAAACCGGGAAATGGAACACCCGACCAACATCAACCAAATATTAAGCAGAAAGAAGTTACAAATTTTGTCTGGAACGTAAATAATTTTTTAATCAGTCTTCCGGTTATTGAAGCAAGACACGCCGAGATACATTTGTTCAACATATAATTGGTTTTGCTAATAGACACTAAAGGTTTCCGCTACAGATTGACCAATTGAATGCTGTGTCAACATATTCAACTAGAAGATCTGCTGTTTCCTCCTATAATTTTGTGGAATGTTGCCAATATTTTTCTTGATATAAAGATCTGTTTTTCTTGGACGGAGCGGCTACTTATAAATGCATGTGGAACTATTAGCCAACTTTAATGTAACGTGGTTTATAACTCCTGCTGGCTGTAAATGGAGTTGATGACTTAAAAATAAACTTTTCAGGAAGAAGGTGATGATTTAACATGAAGATGACTAGCGCATTTGTTGAATTGTCTCGAACAGAATCATTATCATGTGCTTCTCTTGCGGGAAAAATATATTGTTTATCTTTGGGTTTTATAGAAACACTAATATTCTTTTTAAAGAAGAAAACCGGCTATGTGAAATTAATTCACATAGTGGCAACTTTCCTATAATGGAGTATAGAAAGGGTTGGAAAGTGTTGGGCAGATCCTGCTATTGGTACTGAACCTTATATTTAGATGGAGAAGGGAGTAACTCCTTGTCACGACCAGGTTTGGAGGCATCTGGCTGACTTCTTCAATGGGAACACTCAACATCTGTGATCCCGGACCAAACACGAATCTTAACGAATCCGTATAATGAGAGAGAGTAGAAAGACACAAACATATGTCCTCATCGCTGTTCTCTTATACTTCTACTTTTTATGGGTGACAGACTACATGAGGGTCGTATATAAACTGGCAACTGCCCTTGAATACCATAGGCAGGAAAGTTGAAAGGGAGCATGCGGAACGCATCCAACCGAAAGAGATGCTGGACAAACCTGCAACCCGATCATTTTTATCGATGCATCACTTCTGTATGATCAATACTCATCATGTTCGCTGAACATAGAATGTAAGGATTCTTTGGGTTTCATCTGTGTGTATCGTGTCCCGTTATAATGAAAGTATAAGATATTAAGTTGAAACTGTGTCAAAATCCAAAATACATTGCATATATTTCGTCCCAGAGCTTTCTAAATTTCTTTAGATTAACTGAAGTAAGGGGCCAGTGGGTCTGGCGGACAATGCCAACGTATGAACGGTCGAAGGAATGACACAAGATTTGTAGCTATTGATAATTGACACTTAAATTGATAAGGAACTGCTTATAGCTTTTTGTCTTTTTGTGTGGAGAACACACTCCATTGTGAAGGACAGTAGCTAGGGAAACTTGTAAATACTAGAGATTACAGAATATTGGGGCACTGATGCAGTTTACGTGGCATAGTGTGATGAGCATTTGTCCTGAGATGATCCTTTGCAGTTTATATAGCCGTACAGCGAGACGAAAATCTCAGAGAAAGAGAGAAAAAGATTGTTTGTAGAACAATTTCCGTGTCTGGTACAGTGATTCATCCCGACCGATCCAGCTTCCATGGAACCAGTCATCTGCCTACTACGAGGATCTTCAGTCGCGGTTCGATTCGTCTTTATGGTGATCCGTAAGTTGCACAATTTAATACCTCGCATAATCAAAGGCGAAGTTATCACACAAATTATATCGACACTGGGCGAATAATTCCCCATATTGGAGAAAATTAAACATCGAGGCGCCAGATTGGCAGAAAACGGAGTTCCGAACGTGACAGATCGACCGTTTGGCGACTTAAAAATCTGGTACCTGAGTCCAGTTTCTTCACCCCTGGAATTTTGAAGGGCGCGTCCCTTTCCATCAATACCGCGGGACAAGTTGGATTTTAATAGGAGGCTGAGGATCAAGTGATCCTTCATACACCTGATAGTGGGAGGAACCGAGAGATAACTTGAGAAGAAGGAATGGAGAAGTTTATCAGTCGGGCATGGACATTTGAAGAAGGAAGATGTCAGGAGGGTTCGAGGAGTTTGATCCATGGCACGGCAGTCGAACATGAACAGTTGAAGGAGGAAAAAGTTGAGTAGTCGTGGAATAGAAGTTGATTTAGTCGGGAATGGTACTTGGAAGTAGAAAGATGGAGATGAGGTTAGAGATAGACTTTGGGGTTTGACGATAAACGTAATAAATTAGGAAGAAGTAGCTTGAGCAGGACTAACCGAAAAGAAGGTAGACGGCAGCAAGAAGAAGTTGCCCCGTCTACGTAATTAGCGAAACAGAATTTCTAGAAGGAAGACCAGGTACCGACGGCAGAAGTCATCACTGTAAGGAGCCGCCTGCCAAACGTGGAAGAACGATGAAAGCAGCCTGAATCACTCTAGGGGGGAGGAAGCCGCTGTTTCACAAAGGAGAACAGGTGCGTGTCTGTGCGACTGTCTGAAATGTCTCATGACTGTTGTTCTGCTGCAAAAATCCCCACAAAATGACCCGTAAGAGATTGCTTTTAAGCTAAGCCAATCGTGGTAAATTTTTAAATAGGACCCTAAGTTTTGTAATATTTTTTCTTTTGTTTTCTGTTAACACGTTGAACGCAATGTCGGCCACCGGTGGCTGACACCGAGTCAGTACAATTGCCGACACAGTGCCCCTGACTTAGACTTGAATTTTTGAGCCGTCGGCCACGCGTTGCGTATAAATTTCTATTTAGCTTGGCCGACATGGCCCTTCTAAATATTACTTCAACTTGGCCTTAGATTATTTTCAAAGCACCAAAAGATATGGAAATATTTGTGAAAAATTGTTGAAATAAAGCTTATTTACATAAAAGTCACACTCTAAATATTAATGTATGAGTTGTATGGGAAAGATATTTTTTACGCGGTCATGCATGTACTATCCTGTCAAACAGGACACCGCGCCGACAACGTGGCCGGCAATGTGGCCAACACGGCCCCAACAACAATATCTTTCCAATTGCGCCGCGTCGGCCACCCGTGGCCGACACACAAAAAAACTTAATAACTTACCCCAATATAATATATATTAAATAAAATAAACCTAAAACCACAAAAATTTTAATATTTTACGAAAATTCTATCGGAGTTCAACAAATTTAATTTGTTTTCTTTTTAATTATTCTAACCAAATAATTTATATTGATTTAATCCAAACCCCAGTTCATTATAGTGGGAGTCTTCTTCGAAGGGTCTTAAAGAATAGCACCAGAAGGAATAAGGACGTTGCGTTTATAACTGAAGTGCGACCTATTCAAGAGTATGGGGCAGCAAGTTGGGGCCAATATAGGATTGAGCACTTTCAGGCACTGGACTACATTAAAAAAATGCATTAAAATTATTTTGTAGACTTGGAGATAATGAGGAAGAGACTTTGTCACATAGAAGGATACGGGAAAAACTTTGGGCATTATTCAAACCACACAACAACGTACCGGCCTGGATAAATAAAGGTTTTCTGTTACCTCTCACTTACGAAAGGGACCACTCCTGCAAGATTGAACGAAGAAATCAAAGAACTGATACAGGAAAATTTTGCATTTCTAAATAGAATAATTCGGGACTGGAATCGTCTGCCTGCTAACATTCTAGTTTCAGGCCTGAACAAGGACTATGAAACAATTTTAAAAAATTGAGTATTCATGGTAGATATTAGAATAATAATAGTAATAGGATTGGTATTAAGAAAATTGACTGAAGCGAAGTGAAGTAGAAAATTGAGTAATTTTTTAAAAGGCATATGGACTTTTATATATTAAACGAATAATGTTGTAATCAAAGTGTAATGAAGTGAAGAGCAAGGGAAAAGGTCTGAGTAGAATAGGACATCATTACTCGTTTTAATATATATATATATATATATATATATATATAGTTTAATTTGGGTAATGTAGCGGTACGTTTCTTGTTTATTTTTATCTTCTCTTTTTCCCTTTTTTCTTATGTTATAACATTTATGCTTAAGTTTGTGTATTTATTGTATTGTATTTATTATTTTTCCACCGGACTATGCCCATTGCAATGAAATAAAACAAATCAATTAGAGATTTATTTGTTAATAAGCTATGTAATTGTTTCCTAAAAAATATATGAGCATTACATCCTTGGAATAGTCAAAACGACCCCTGGAACAATTCATTTTTGCATTTTAAAGCTACTGCTAAATAAATACTCAACGATTATTGTAAAGTTTGTGACTATCGTGTTAGTTGTATGGGAGAATATGGTGAAGTGATTGTAACTAGAAAACAGCTATTTGACGATGAAGCTGAAAGCAGTCCTGACTTTCTGGTTCGATACAGTTTTTGTTCCTCGCAGTTGTCTAGTTAGTATGTTTGAAGTCTTTCACATGGGGTCAGCTTCTCACACGAAGTGAAGGGTACAGGCTGAATTGTGCTACTTCTGCCTCCTTCCGGAACTGAATTTCACGTACCGACTAATGAAAACGTCAACAGACTTCGATTTCTAAAACAAGAGAAAATAGCTTTTAAAATGCTTCGCTGCTGACTTGCAAAGTCAGTTTTCTTCAACCACCTTATATTAAGATTACATTTCTCGAGACATCAAAATTTCGCGAATTTTTTTCGATGCTTTAAACAGTTTAAACTGTCAATAAATTCCAAAAATATAATAAAATAGCACCCTTTCTTACCAGTATTTTTACTACAATTTTGAAGTTTGTCTATGCGCTTCCGCAAATTAAGAGCGCTTCGCCTAATCCCATCCCTGATTAAACTAAAGCTTCAAAAATATATTTTCAAATGTAATGAAAATGAAATGGTACCACATAGTGATAGTTTCAGGTTGTTATTTATACGTATGAATTAAAAATGTTTTGACTACTTCATCGTGGTACGGTAAGCAGGATCATAAAGTGATTTTTAATATAATGAATTATTAACAAATTAATACCTAAGCAGCCAGTAAGCCAGAAAGCCATATGATTGTGGACGATGTTCTAACGTACCTAATGTATTGAATAATGTGGTAGCTCTCTGGCTGTTTTGGTGTTTATTTGTTAACTTTATATTTGCCAGATTAATTCCATATGTTGGATTAGATTGATAATACATATTATTTTTTCAAAATATACTTTCTTTACGTTACGCTTTATTTTCAATATTAATGACTATTAGCACTATGATGTAACATATTAATGTATAAATTATAATTTATATGCTGATTCTTACTCTTTCCTTAGCTGAATAATGAAATTGAATATAATAATTATTTAATATGATTATTGAGAGATAAAATAATATTATATGGACATTATAAATAAAGTTATTGTAAAATTAGCATTAGATGGAAGTGTGTGGGGTACGAACAGAAAAGGGAGGGCAAAGATTGAATACGCTAAACAGGATAGATTAGAATTGAGGATTGCACCAAACCAGTCTTAGGACTGATTAGCACAACAAAACAACACACCGGGAGTTCAGATGGAAACCGATCACTGGCTTCTACGTGTATAGACGGCGATTATGTTTTGACAACTTACTCTATAGTTTGCTTTTTCTTCATCCATGCTTTTCCGCGATTTATTTATGTTGACACTGTCGATTAACTGCGAGTGTTCGGTTTCCAGCCGAACTCCGGGTATAAGTTTAATCAAAAATAAAATATGGAATTCAATTCTAGATTTTAAATTTTTGAGGACGTTGAGACATTTGGCAAATACGTTATCGGATATTATTTTATACGCTATCTTCTCTATGAACAAAGAATACTTGACCTTGTTTCCAGACATCCTGGTTATGTCCTTTGCTGTTGTGTTGTCTGAATAAATTGGTAGCGTACTTGGATTCTTGGTCTGCAACGACGTTTCCAACGATGTTTTTGTGCGACGGAATTCATACTATTATTACTTTTGTTTCAGTTTGGGTTATTTCGTGAAATTTCCCCTGTATTTGCAGCCGAAGTTTCAGTTCGAGTTAGTTTCTTGTATGGGGAGGAGTGAATCTGTAAGCAATAAATGCTTGGTTGATGTAATGGAGCTGAAGGCCAAGAGGTTTTATGTAGTGAAATCTAGTGTAAAAAGCTTTAATGTACAGTAATGTTCCGTTGTTATTGATGCGCCTTTAAATAACCCCCCCCCCCAAAAAAAAGAAGACTTTTGTAATCAATTGATATTGTATTACGAAATTGTATCACTTATTTGTCTGTTCATATTGTTATGACGTCTTCTATTTATTATATTTTACGATATATTATCCTAACGTCGGCATAAACATTAGTGTACATATTCTTCCGTTGTATGAAACTCTCTATTATTACATGTAATCTTCATATCACCATATATAAATTTAATCTTTGTAACAACTGCATGGTATGTGTATATATTTTGACTAACTTCTGAGAGATACCTACAAATCTGTAAAAGTTGTCTAAGACGGAGTAAAATTATGGGATTGGATGAAGGAAGAAAGTATCCAACACTTCAATCAGTAAACCATCGTGCACCTTCAGGTAAAATAATACGCAAGAATCATGTGTTGGTAACGAGACGAGCGCTGCTCATAGGAATGAACCTACTAATCTCAGCTCATTTCCGAGTCGGCTGTCGTGGCCTTCGAGTCTGATTTGCGTCTTGCCGCTAAATTTATAGAGTTCGGGTCGAAAGTAACAACCTCTGTTCGTTCAGTTGCTGGGACGTTTATCTTTTTGTCGGAACGAATTAGGGGCTTCCCGGTGTCCGGGCCGTTGACACTGGGTTGAGGGACCTTCTTACTTGATGCTACGTAGGTCGGTCTCTAGATTCTCTTTTAAATATTCGAGGATCGTAGTCTACTAAACGAAATTCGTGAAGAATATAATTGTAGATAAATTGCCGTTCCGTCATATTGGAAATTCCTCTGAGCAGTACATTCCTTTTTTTTGCCGGTGATCCTGATGTCCACTTCTTCCTCCAGAGCGCACTCTCAAGGTTAGAATACATTACGTCGTTCTTTCTTCCTTCTTCCGTTCTTGAGTAATTTAATATATTGTAACAGATAACTTTTTAACCAAACGAAATACCGCGGTGAAACAGACAAATTAGTTTGTTAATTGTTAGCACGTACGGAATTTACAAAAGCCGGTCATTGCCCTTTCACCTCGCTCACGCTGTAACTTACACGATAAATCACTCACCAAAATCCTTACCTTCCATGTTTAGATAAGAATGGAGACACTCTCTTTTCGTGTTACACTAATTATAGTATAGTTAATTCTCAGGTCTTCTGAATCAAGTGTAACAAGCGGAGTCTTTTCACTATCAGGAGAATTGGCTTCATAAGATTTTCCATTTTACAATCTTTAAGCATTCCCTGAAAACCTGTTTCCCCCACCACAACCGGAAGTAATAAATAGCAGTTCATCCCAACATGCAACGCTGATTCTAAGACCTTCTCTCATTTTATAACTTAAAATCAATTCAGATGTAATACCAAGTTACGGTATGACATCTAATCGTTCAGCAACCACAGCTACTATAAGTAAAACAGTAATGATAAGGAAACCAATACCTCTTTTTCATAACTCACTGGGATAAATACAGAGGAAAGTGCATATATCTCTGAGACTTCAAGAAAATGCTGATATAGAAACGGAATCAGATAATTATATCAAATTATTGCAGGATGCTGCTAAAAAAAGCAACAAGCATTTTCATACCTATTGAAGTCAAGAAACTGGCAAAAAAGGCGAGCAAAGTCAACATGGCAAAAAACTCAGAGACCAGAACACAAACGCGGGGCTGTGTTCCAAAAACTTCGATCCTAAACGAAACAGCGTTAAACGAGGTCATCTTAACAAGAAAATATTCGAGATCAGTGAAACAACTGCGGAAAAAACAATTTTTGGTATATTTCTGTAACATTAAATTAATAATGCATTTACATTAATACATTTAGTGGATTAGAGCTTTATCAAAAGTAAAGCTTTCGGTTCCAGTTTTTTTAAATTCGCAATAGAGTTCAACAGACTACCAAAACTGTTCGTAAACCAATTTTATAAAGATATCAGTGATCTAAAAATTTTTCTTCTTCTTCTCCTCTTCTATTGACTCTCCAGCCCATCCAGGGCCATGGCTTACCGGGTCGACTGCGAACTGTCAACTTGCATCACCCATTCCGAATTTGGTGTGATACGTGGTCAGCGTATTGATTCTCCAGCAGGTTTAATCCTAGTCTCCGTGACCATGACGGCAGAAATATTCCAGCCCATGACAGGATTTGAACCCGGGATCCCGGAGTTGTGAGGAAGCGACGCTAGTCACTACACCACAGGAGGTCGGCAGATTATTTATTGGCCTTCCAAATTACCGGTAAAGATGATTTTAAAACTCTCTTCATTACTGCGGTTCTAAATTAGTCACCACTAGCCTTACCAGCCAGTGCAAGGGGTTACATGGCCTTTATTGTTTTAAATCCTGATGTTTGTTCTTATACACGAGATAAAAGTGTAGGTTTTGGCAATTTTCCTGTCAGGAATCAACACATTACTAATTCAGGAAAATAATTCACAACATCAATGCTTATAAACGTGCTGGAAATATAGCAACGGCCTTTGTATTTCCACTTGTCACTTCTCCACTAATCTTTACATTATGAAAAATGTTTCTGGTTTGAAATAGACTTGATATAAAATTTTGAATCATGAAAATCTTTTCATTATTAATATGCTCAAAATTTTCTCTCGCCATTTCCATTGTAATTACTTGATTTAATGGCATATTCTGCCCAACTTCATTGTTATTTCAGATATTAAGTTGTTTTTTTAATTTCTTCAATCATATTATTAATGAAACGGGTTTTCTATATTTTTAAAAATTGTGTTGTTGAAGTTAACAAGTATAGTGACCTACGGTCAAGCTCAAACAAGAGGAAATAGCAGTAGTAGAAGCTATATAATATCTTGGTCTTCACTTATTCATGAAATGGATGAAACAAAAATAAAAGCAAATAGACGTTGTAATGTATTAAATACGCGAAGTGAAACTGCGTTTCCTAGCTGCGTGTGGGCCTCGTATTCCTTAGGACAAAAAGATGACCCTTTTGGCTGAACAGAAGAGAACCCATTCACGAGAAGGACCTGCTACCGGACGTCAGAAGCTGCGAGGATTATTCGGTCACGGAAAGATGCAAAACACGTTCTGCAGTTGAACTTTCATTATTGACTGTAATTGTTAAAGCACAGGCCAATAGAGGTTATTGTGAATTACAGGTTATTGGTGGCTTGGAAATCAAGAGGAGGTCTTTAAGTTCACACCGAGGCTACGTGGGAAGGAATTTTGAGACGGAGAGAAACTGGATGTAGAAAGACCGGAGAGAAAATGTTGAGAGGCCGGAAAGAGTGGTTTGAAATTAAATTGTTAGCTACTGTGCAAAGATAGTGAGAGGCAGAAAGCAGACAATTATTAGTTGCCGAAGAGCTGAAGTTCGAAAGTCGGCAAACGCAGACTCAGAAAGAAGAAAAGGCAGTCTCCACCAAATTTGCCCTGGCGTCCACCCGACAACGAGATGCAGCCCCGATGGTGAGGTCAACGGCCGATCCACCCAGACATCACCGTGAAGCAGACCAGACCAGGATGCAGATGTAGAAACCTAGCGGGTATCGTTGTATTGTATTAGATTTGCCAGGTCTATTGCCAGAAACTAAATTTCTTCTCGGTTCACCCCACAGAGTACTTTGATTTTAAAGTCCCAATGAATACTTATTGTTTTTAGTAATATTTTCTTTGATAATTTGTAAATACCATCAATGCTCATGTTTAATTATTTTATATTATTAATCTTAAAGTTAACCTAGTCTTGTCTCTTCAAATTTTAAAACCCTAACATTAATTGATCCCAATATATTATAATAAATTAAATTCAACGTTCCTTACGCAGAAGACCAAATTCGCCAATATCATACGAAAACCCAAGACTGAAGTGATGCTAGTCTAGACTTCAATAGAAACTGTTGTAAATAAACATGTTATAAAATTAGCTTAAAGGTGATATATAATCTAATTATTATTTAAAAAATATTTTTTAATTCATCGCACTTGTTCGTCGTAGGTTATCAAAGGCCTGAGAGGCGCGACGGGACACGAGGTGGAGAGGCGAGGTGAGGCGAGGCGCTGTTATGCAAAGGTGAGTTCCAGACGGCCCGTCTGCATCTGCGCGGAGTGAAAGCGTGGTGTTAGTGGGGCACGTCAAGGTCACGCATTCCGGATGACAACTTCATCTCAACTGGGTTAAGACACAGCAAATGCCCATTAAAGCCGCAACGGTAAAAATCTACCGCCTTACGTCTCACACGATATTCCACCTTGATTGGCCTTCAACTTTAATAAACTTCGATATCGTCAGTTCCAGAAATATCAACGAGGAAAATTCAACAAATTAATTGACAAACTGATGCAGATAAATCATTTCGTAGGAAGTGTTTGGTACTTTGACCACAAGGAATAACTCAGGACACCTATTGTTTTATCAACTCAAAATTGTTTTTAACGATGACGTGTCCGCTTGAAATTTGCACCTTAGTTGAATAACGTTCAGTGGTCGGTTTTTGATTTGCGAAGGCCTAAAACAGACTAAAATGTTTTCAACATATTTGGCGAAAGTTGTGTGGCGGAATTTTTTTAGTGGTCAGAACAGTTCAAAAACAGCCGAACCTCAGTGACTGACGCGCAAAGTCCTGGCCGACCAGTTTAAGTGTTAACTCCTTAGCCTTGAAGCCCCCATTGACAACATTCTTCGAGAAGACAGACGTATTACTGCTGTAGATACATCAAAAAATAATTACAGTGAGTGTTGACACAGTTAATAGCGTTATCAGTAACGAGCAAAACAAGCGCAAAGTGGGCATGAAAGCAAGGTAACAAGACTCAAAATGTGTGCAACCTTGAAAAAACGCTACGAAAGGGATAATTAGAAAGTGTGGTGAAACTTGGACTCACCATTTTGAACTAGAGGCTAAAGGAAGGCATGAATGGAAATACACAAACTCACCTGCCTGAATGAAATTCAGAACGCAAACTTCAGCGGAGAAAAGTTTATATTGACAGTGTTTTGGGATCCCCTAGGTGTCGTCTTTTGTGATTTTTGAATAATCAGCAAACAATACACATTACATTACCTACTGCTCAGAGAAAGACGTAGCGGATGTCACAAAAAGGGCGAGATATTTCTTTTCGACAATTCTCGTCCTCACTCAGCCCAGTTGACACCGCAAAATATGTTAAAATGGATGGGAGCTACTACCTTACCCAGGTTTCACTCCCTTCGACTCTAATTTTATTTGGTACACTCAAGCAAAATCAATTCCTCTCCTTAATTATTGTCCTTCGTATCTTTTAATATGTTGTAATGGTAAACCACAACTACATGCGAAATTAGCCGGAACGGGATCAAAGGCAAGTGGCGTGAGGGAAGTTGACAGAGTTAGTAAAACCCCGGAAGTTGGCGTGACTTGGGATTTTCTCAACCCTTTGAGCTTTGGAGGCATCGTGTTGTTAGGCTACGTGATGTTTTCCCAAAAAACATCGGTGGAGTTGGATGAACTGCTCCACCCAGAGACGAAAGCGAAATAATTTTTATTTGCTGATGGAAACAAAATAATGAAGTGGGGACAAGAAATTAAAAACTCAATAAAAATATTTATCATGATTATGGAGACATTAATAATGGAGATCAGAAATTAGAAAATTCATTTTGAATGGGAAGCTGTAAATGTCTCCTGGCCGTGGACATTTAAATAACGGGAGGAATGCGTGCTCGAGGCCGGGACACCATGGCGCTCATTATTGTTCAACACGGAAATTCAGATGGGTTCAACGACAAGTTCCAGGTCAAGCTGAGAAGCCAGAGTAATTTCTCTGTTTGTAACGTTTTTCCGATTTCCTGGTACTGTCAATTCCGAGTAGGATTTGTGTTTGTGTTCTGCTCCATGCGACCCTCAGAATAGTACTCATGTCTCTGGTTAGTTAAATTCAATGTATTTAAATACAGAAAAAAAATATATAAAATATTAATTACTTAAAAGAATCCGGCTTTGTAATCCAATTATAGTATATTGTAAATTGATAAACGTACAGTAAATGGATTTTTCATTTTTATATGATAATCTTTGATTTTAATATTATAGCATATGCCCTCTGATTATTTGTGCAATGAAATATAGTATCAAATTTTAAGAGAAGCTAAATAGTATTAAGAATAAAGATCTAAGACAGAAATATTTTTCAGGTTACCGCCTGGATTACACAATTATTGCACGACATTTCTACGAACAAATGCGAATAATATTTTTTACAGAGAACTACAAAATATGATGCGTTGCAATTGAAAATGAGTTAAAAGAGCGCCATTGACACCGAAACAAGTAAAGGAAACAAATGTTATGAGATATCTATAGATTTTAAAAATTGTTTTTATTCTTTCAGTATTTTTTCCATGTGCCTGGAGGAGTATAGCTGATGAAATGAGAATGTGAGAGAAGGGGTCCTGGGAGCATTCACCGTGATGCATCACCGTCTGCCAAGGATCTGGGCCAATCCACCACAACACACAGGAGGAGAGAGTAGGGGGACGGGATCTGCACAAAAAATACTTTATATGAATATTTTAATGTTAATATTATTTTAATTTCAAACATTATAATTATTTTTTCTTATTTTTAATGTTTCGATATAAACGAAATTAGCTTACAATAAATACGAAACGAAAGCCTTATCTTATGCCTTATTTACCCATTATTAAAGGAAAACCCTAAAATAATTTTCTTTTTTAAAGTTATTTTTGGATGATTTCATGACGCAAAACATTTGATAACTCTATTAATAGCCTCTTTGTAGGCGACGCTTCTAATTCTTATGTTAATTATATCATGTACGTATTTAGCCACACATCTTTTTATTAAAATATAGTTGATTAATTAAAACGAAATGATTTAAAAAGTATTATTTAGCAACGTCAAGGTATGACGATGAGCAGGGAGGTAAGATAAGTTTAATTTTATTATTATTTTACATTGTGCCATAATAGGTCGAAAGGACAAATGAAAACAAGGAAATTAAAAAATGATACCTTAATTTTAGAACATCTGAATAAAAATTCTCAACCGGACCGAGACACAAACACAGGACCTCCTGCGGGCGGATGCTCTACCATCTGAGATAATCCGAGTCGATCTCCGAATATTTTCGAGATCTTTCCATCCTTTGTATACCTGAAGCTCAGGTTCAACTACAATTTGCTTGATAACACTATTCTTAACCCTAATTTCTAGGACATCGATGAAGAATGGACATTCTGAAAATTGATCGTCATTTCAATTAAAATTAAAAATTTCTTCCAATTGAATCTTGTTAGAAGCATATCATCCGACTGTATGAAGTTCAACGTACTAGTTGCAACGCTCTGTTCACATATCAGATGAAATGTTAAAAGTGATCCCATTTTGACTGAATACAGGGAGCAGCTCTTTTTCGAAATTAAGTTTCGAACGTGATCAAAAATGCCTGGTGAAGTGTGTATTGCCTGGGCAGGAAATTTTATTCTTAAAATGTTTCCTCATTTATTTACCAGTATTTACCAGGCCCTCGTATTTTAGTCCAGATTACGAGACATTCACTAACATATATTAAAGTTTGGATAACTGTAATTATTATTAATTATTATTATCTATACGCTTTTTCTCTGCTCTCAAGGCGGGAATCCATTTCTCAAATTCTGCCGTCGACTTTTGTTACATCTTATATAATAGAAAAAACTATGAGCCAGTAGAAAAACGAAAAAAATCCAAAGTTTGGAACAGTAAAAATATCTGTTGACTTTCAGGATGAAAAGGATAAAATTTATTTGACTCTTACCAAAATAAAGTAAGTAAATTCATAAAATAAATAATTCATACAAAGAAGTGAGACTAACTTGAATAAAAAAACTATTCAATTGAAAAATTACAACTCATGTAAATACAAGGAAGTAGAAATACAAATGTTAGAACCAACTTTGGAACTTCATCAGATACAATAATAATACGAAACTAAAAGAAGACCTAAATTCAATCTACAGAACATAACTAAAGCTCTTTGTGGTTTATTCGATACAAAAAATTTAATTCATAGAAGTGTAAATTTTCTATTTATTAGCAGGTTAAAAATATATTAACAAATTTTACTATTCATGGCCTGCCTCTCCTCCAATCTAAGTTAAAAAATCGACATACTAAATCCTGCCAAAAAGTCAGATATGAAGGCCTCCATGTCTGAGAGTAGTGATTTTGAATTTGGAGTTTAAATTTATAGAGTTCAGCTGCTAAAACATACAGCTTTTCCGGAATGAATTAGAGGCTTGCAACTGTCCGGAACGTTTGCACTAGGTTGAGACAATATTATTTGATGATATGTATTTCCCCTAACAGGTATGTGGTTCAGAATAAATTATGAATAATTCATGAATATGAAACTCACTCCTAAATTCCAATGCCAATTTAGGCTTCGGAATTTATCAGGTTCCCGAAATAGGAATAGATGAATACTGAGCGAATTGTGCTACAGTCGTAACCATCACAGTAGTAAAGAGCTGGGACTAGGTGATTATACTACAACTGGTTCAGTTGAGAACAGCGGACAACCATAACCCGTTCAATCCCTGGTTTATACATCCCGGTCCATACTGGTCAGAACGAGGTGACTCGGTACAGAATATTCATCAACATTAGAATTTTAATTAGATATCGAAGGAGTCAATTAACAGACAAAATTAATAGATACAGTAAGTACCACTAAGAATTTCTGAAATCATTCTTGATTTCGTCAGGCGATTCAAAATCATAATAGCTGTTACAATGAATCGTCGCCCAGATCAAGAGATCTAATTTTCTTCTTGATAATTATAGAAAGGTAAGACTTCGACACAAGGGTGGTAATAATGTCAGTAATAGATAGATGTAAAATATTACGCCATTTTATCAAGTTCGTTGTCCTCTATACATAAAAGCATTAGCTATAATTTGAGATCCATTTGAAGGGTCTAATTATACTGCTGAGCTGTCTCAAAGTATGGAAATATGTACGCTTGAGTGCAAATAATTGGATCTCTACTTCTGCTAAAGTTATAGATAGTATAGAGAAAATTCGGAAATAGCTGTTTTTATATGTTAAGAAATAAACTCCAGTGGAAATCTATTATTGGTTTCTCTTTGACAAATAATGACATTTTACCCAACTTGTTACGACACCATTGGAAGTCAGTCACACACTTTCCGTTTTATTTGTGGAATTATTTCCATAGAACTTTGGTTCAAGGAGTCGTTTGGCATTGCAATGATTTCATATAAATACTGGGTGAATATACTTTATTTGCAACAACTTTCTTGGTCGTAGCGTTGTCTGGCGTGGTAGAACGTGTAAATACCCAGCCTACAGATGTCTTGCGCGTGTAACGGTAAGATGGGCCACGACAAGGAGGCAGAAAATTCCTCAAATTCCTGGGTTCACTCAGGCTACATTAATGTAGAATTACCGATGGTGGACCTGTAATTACTCATGTAGATCCCGAAATGGGTGGAGTCTGAAAAGACGCGCTCTAGAAATTAAAACCTAATTGGGGGAAGTTTTCGAAATTTTGAGAAGGAGATACGACGACGTTTGGAGTTAGTGGGAAAAGTTGCGCAGAAAGGTGAAGAGTCCCAAAACAGCAACAGCCACGGATGTGTGCTTTCATCACCAACACGCCAGTAGTCTACAGTTTGACCCCGGGTAGCAGAGGAGGTCCAAGCCCAAGGTGAAAACGAAGGCGACGGACAATTGCCGCGTACCAGTTCGTAGAAAAATATATATAAAAAACCTGGATCGTGTGCCACAAGTTCTGCCAGCAAAAAAAAAATGCGCGTACCCTGTTTTAAAGAGTTCTCATGCATTTTATTTTTGTTAAATAGGTGTTACTGAAAATTCATTTAAAGCTCCCCGCTGTTGTTGTTGGAAGAGATTAGTAAATTTCTTAAAAATAATAAATACCAAAAGGAGCATTACAGTATTGAAAGCGGAGTAAAATAAAACAAAACCATCAGCTTAATTTGTAACCCGCCTTTATGTGAGAATATTGGCGAAAATGACCGAGGTGAGAAAAGTGCCAAGTTTCAATTGTCGCTATTAGAAGAGCAATGTGAACAGTGCTACGAGGAATTACTTGTACTCTGTCACGTCTTTAAGAAATTCAGAATAAATAACTGAGATCTGAAATTTAAGAATATAAAAATAATTTTGAAGTCGGAATGACTAATGCATGTTATTAAATGTATATTTCGTCTTTATATCTTTTGTCGTCGTATATAGTCAAAGTTCAAGCATCAAGAAGAACCAGAAATGCAGCACGAATAATAGTTCTGTATTTTTAAAGCATTTGCTAGCGTGAAACATAAGAATACACTTTCAGCACATCTTTGACCTTCCACAGATAATATTTATCGGGCGCTTCAGTGTCTAATTTGGAGAATAAGAGGTTGGGCAGATAATTGAGGCAAGTTGATGCAAGTAAGAGAGAAAATATTTTGATATTATTTTGCATTAGTAACGAACTACAATTTAATCTTCTAGCTAATTTTCTAGTTTCTACAAGGTTTAAATATTTGTTGTTCTGATGGTGTCAAGAGGAGAACAACAACGTCATCTCAGTTTCTATTTAAGTCTATCGGTCGTATGTCTTCAGTCTTCGGCTGTGCATAAGCTGCTGTAGTAACGGTTTTAATAATGTGTTTGGATGAGTTTACACGCTTTGTATAATGTTTAAGAGTTTTGTCCTAGATGGCGTCTTCTACATATAGAATGTTCAAGGCAGTATGTAAGAATGTTGTTGTGATACTCAGTCCTAAGAATGGTTCGATTCAACCCTCAATGCTAACATATCTTGCGCAAGCCTTTTCATTTCCGCATAACTATTACACCCAACATTCTCACTAACCTGCTTAGCTGATTCCATCCTTGGCCTCCCTCTTCTGTTCTTACGCCACACACTTTCCTCTAATGCTAATTTTACAAGACCCTCGTGTCTTAAAACGTGGCCTATTAATCTATCCCTTCTCTTAGTCAACGTCCTCCATATTGTTCGCTCTTCCCCTATTCTGTTTAGAACTTCCTCGTTTGTGATTCTATCAACCCATCTGATTTTCAGCATTCCCATATAGCACCACATTTCAAAGGCTTCTATTCTTTTCCTTTCCCCAACTTCTATCGTCCACGTTTCGCACCTATATAACGCCAAGCTCCATATAAACGTTTTTAGCAACAATTACTTAATATTCACAGTTATATTACCAGTAACTAAATCCCTCTTTTTCACGAAAACCTTCCTTGCCTGTGCTATCTTACTCTTTATGTCTACTATACTTCTATTATCACTAGTTATTATGCTTCCCAAGTAGCAGAATTCCTTAACTTCCGTCAAAATATCCCTTCCCAATCTAACACCCTTTGTTATTCCACATTTTAGGTAAAGTTGGAGAAATTCCAGAGAGCATTTCCTATGATCGTAAAGATCTTGGATTGCAATTTAGCAGCGTGAGCCTGGACTGGAGATAAAATGAATCAATTTTCCAGCCATTAAGAAATTTATTAATTTTGCAATATAAGATTCCGCGTATATTCTTATAAATATATAAGATTTATTTCATTTTAATATTTTATTATAAGACGTCAATTGATTTAATATTAATTTAAAAAATAAGTAGACATTTAAATATAAAATAATTATTTGAAAATTAATAATTTGATGTTATCCTTGGGTTAAATTTGCGAAGTCTATTCTACATTTCCGATGCTGATACCGTACTTGGATCGGAATTTCATCGTTACGAAAGGATATTTTTTCAAATTGATTTCAAGTTTCATCTCTGTTTGCACCTGCTTCATCTCCTCAATTCCGGTCTGCCGCCGTGGAGGGGATTAATAAGTGTCGCAGGCGGGAACTTGGCTAACAAGATGTCGGTGGGAATGCGGAAATGCACGGATGAGCGCGTCCGCTAAGTGGCCCAAGCCTACTTCCCTCGGCCTCGCACTCGTCAGTCTGCCTATACTCTGCATTACCTGCTATGGAATCTCCCTCACCTAACTCTTGGCATTGTTTTAATGATTACTGTCAAATTAACAATAACAACAAAGTTGTCGTCGTCTCAACATTATTATGTAAGCTATCATTCCTGTATGCTCTGTGGACATTTATTGATTTTAAAGGAATTAATGAGACGACCTATAACAGACAAGTTTTTATTACGTAAACCGACGTTTCGGTACCTCTTCGTACCCTCTTCAAGGTTAACGATTCTATCTTCTAACAGAACAAGCATATTACCAATCAAATGCAGAGGTTAACTAATAGTTCACACACTAACACTGACTATTTCTTCCGAGGCACAACACTGAACCAGTGTCTATGTACCACGTTGGGTAGAACAGTTCAAAAACGGTTGAACTTCAGTGAGGGACGCGCAGCGTCTTGGCCGGCCAGTTGAAGTGTAAACTCCTTAGCTTTAAACCCGCATTGACGGCATTATACGAGGAGGTTTAGTATTAATGTTGAAGAGATAACGAAAAATTTGCAGTAAGTGTTAGCACAGTTCATAACGTAATCAGTAACAAGCTCAAGTACAGCAAAACAAGTGCAAATTGGGTCCGTCAAGCTGAACCAAGAAACCATTGTAAAAATGAGTTGGAAGATATTATTTCATCCTTCCTACAGTCCAGATTTGGCTTCCTCCAATATATTTTTTTGGAGGCGGTGGGGGTGGCAGGGGGTGCTATCACGGATGCCACAAACAACAAGGCGACGACTTCTTTATATCATTCTTAAAAAGTAGTTCATTCGTTAGGATTATGTTGAGAAGTAGTAAAAATCTCACTTTATAATAATACACTCTTTATCTAGATCGATTTGTCACTTTAATTATTGACTGACTTCGTATGTTGTGGTATTCAGTCCTAAGACTGGTCTGGTGCAACTTATGCTAACTTATCTTCCAGAAGCCTTCTACATTTCCACGTAACTAGCACATCCCACATCATCCTTAATCTGCTTAGCGCATTCTATCCTTGACCTCCCTCTTCTGTTCTTACCCCACACACTTCCTTCTAATGTTAATTTTACAACACCCTAAAGTCTTAAAACGTGCCCTATTAATCTATCGATTCTCTTGGTCAACGTCCTCCCTATTGTTCGCTCTTCCTGTTCTGTTTAAAAACTTCCTCGTTAGTGATTCTATCACCCATCTCATTTTTAGCATTCTCCTATAGCACAACAGTTCAAAGGCTTCTATTCTTTTCAGTAACTCGCATCGTCCGCGTTTAGCACCCATATAACCTCACACTCCATACTAACATTTATAGAAACTATTTCCTAATATTCACATTTATATTACCCGTGAGTAAATTCCTCTTTTCCGCGAAAGCCTTCCGTGCTTGTGCTATTCTACTCTTTGTCTACTATACTTCTACTATCCCTAGTTATTACGCTTCCCAAGTAGCAGAATTCCTTAACTTCCGTCAAAATATCCCTTCCCAACATAACACCCTTTGTTATTCCACTGTTTCCCATATTACACTCCATTACCTCTTATTACCTCTTATTAAACTCTTTCTCTAGGACCCCTTTCGTACCATTTATTATGGTTTCCAAGTCGTATATAGTCTGCATACTTTATTTGGCTAGGCGCGAGAAGCTACAAAAAAGAACTAAAATATTGTAGAATATTGCCGTACATAAATATTACATTGAAGTAATTTATATTCAGTTCTTTATATTGGAACATCAATTGTCAACTCCAAGTTCAAGTCAACGTTAAATTTTATAAATTAAATTAGTGTCATAATATAACGGAAAGGGTACATTGTGCAAAGAATTAATTTTGTTTCTTATTTCAATTATTCAAAAAGAAGACTTATTTTTAATTTTGTGTAATTATACATATTATTAGCCGTCTTTAGAAATTATTTTAAATGTTATATTTAATTGTTGAACAAACTACGGAGACAACCATTCTAGCCCACATACTGGAAATACTCGTAGTAATGTGCTTGGACGAGGGAGCAAGACGAGTGAACACGAAGGAGGAGTGACACTTCACAAAATTCAATATTCAAACTAGAATTTCGTTCCAATCTTTTAATGGAGCAATTTACCAAAGCTATTTCCTTCTTAGTTAAAACTGGTAGGTCTGGTGTCTTGCGCAAGTAACAAATCATGGAACATCCGGCAGTCATCTCTGCAGCAACGATTAGCCTCCCGCTTGGAGATGGATTGGCACTGCAGGTGTAGACATCAGGAACCAGGCGTCATTCAGCCAACGAAGAGAATTCATGAGCTATCTGGCAAGTTTGGAAAAAAAACCTCGAAGGTGGTAAATTCACTTAACACACAATTGTGATGGACCTTCATCGCGTAAATTCGTATCCATATTGTTTTTCGTAAGTTCACATATTGGTTGTCCGCTGTAATCATCTGCCCATATTACTTATGTATACCTCTCAGCAAAAGACATTTCATGCCAGGGAACAAATAATCAGTTTAAAATTGCGTTAGAAAAGTTAAAAGCTGTATAGATATTGGAACATTTGCGTGTTTGCCGGGTACTGAAATGAATATAAGAGATATTATTACTTCTTTTAATTTATAAAATAAGATATTGTTATATAAAAATAAAAAATACATTTACTTAACATTTATTAATTTACAGTACACTATAATCGGATCACTTTTAAGTTACAAAGCAAGCTTTTTTAACGATTAACAAGATATATATTACAATATTAACACACATTAGATTTCTTACTTTTTTTTATTTATGGATAATAATTTACTTGACCTGTTTTCTAGATTCAATAACAGGTCTGTTTAACAATATTTTTCTTTTGTTGGTACATTTTTTACATAGATATAAATATGTATGAATACAATAATAAAGTATATGCGTATATTTAAATTTGTTTTAGCATGTAAGATCATCATCTGTTACACTAATTTTATTATTATATTATTTTCGTGGAGAGACTGAAGGAGAGAATTCTTAATTTCTTTGTCTCCTCATCCTTTCCACCTTTATACATTTTGTTTGTGGAACAACTCCGGTTTTCCGATTACGACCCACGTTTCCGGATCTCCATGACGCGTTGGTCGAGTAGTTGTAGGTTCAAACTTTTTTACTAATTTTATACTCTAATTATTTATGACTGTATTTGTATTAGCAGAGTTATGTAATTTGTTTAAGATAATTGCTTGAATAATCTTACTATTACTATAATTTATATTCTATTTCTATTTCTATTCTTTATACTCATCCGGTTCCTGGATTTGAAAGTCCGGTCCGATGATGAGTATATTAAGCATTATGATGTAATATTTAAGAGTCTATATTTTTAGTCCTGTATTTTGTCAGTTCTAAAGCGGATATCAGGTATGGCAAATTTTCTAGAGCCGCGGTGAGTGGTGGGTTTCTTATTATTTCCCATAGTCTTTCTTTTCTTAAGGTTTCTCTTATTGTCTTGTCTACCTCATAATTGGGGCATTCCAGATTTCTTACTACTGTAACTGGAGACATTATTTCTATTCTAGGGATCGTTTTAGTGGACCTTTTCATGGAATCAGAATGCATACTTAAATCCTACGCGGAATTGGCAGTACACGGAAATCGATAAATGGTTACAAACCGGGTAATTACCTTTTCTTCAGCTCGTCCTGGAACTTACCGGTGGAATCAGAGTTTTATTTATTTCCGCCACGGACTAGAGCAAGATTTCCGCCCGCTTTCAAATGTCTATTGTCATTACAATCTCCAATCTCTTACTGTTTTAATGACTACTGCTTAATGCTTCATTCCAAACTTCAAACGCTTAGCGTACTAATGTTCTATCTCATAAATCATTAGTGTATGAATGCTCAATCTTTCTTCTGTTTTTAATACCTTGTCCCCACTTCATTATTTCATTTCCATCTGTGGCGGGTCCCAACCCTGTACAATCCAAAGTAATTATCTATCGTCTCTTGGAGGAGCTATTTACCCCACACTACCGACGTTTTGGGGAAAGCACTGTGTTAGCTCACAACCCTATGTCGCCTAGTATCAAAGACTTTAGAAAATCCCAGGCCGCGCCAACTTATCGAGGTTTCATTACTCTGTCGTCTTCCACTTCTCTCACCCCACTTGCCCTTGATTTTGTACCGTTAGGTTCTACATTTAGTTGTGCTTTACCGTCAGAGTATACTTGTTACAACATAATATATACCTTATTACAACTGATTCAATTTCTATCTTGTTAACATTTAAAACAAATTCTTTATTTAGCTTGGATTCGTTGATTAAACAAAATTTACATTAAGCTACCTGTGTCTGAGAACTTTGTTCGAGACTTTACATTATCACTGAGAGAACGAAACAGCTGACTAAGTCGGTCAGCAAACTTTAAATGTGAAAGTCCTTTAAAATTATTTTATATTACCAATTTTTGCGCTTCAGTTGTGGGGTAATATATTCTGGTACAAGATTCTCATCTCTAAATAAATTACGCACCCATTAGGCCTGAATGACAATTGATAAATATTTATATTCAAGTAAACGAGAGCCTCCTTCTGAATTATTAAATCCCGAAACGGACAAATGACCCACTAAAAATTTAAAAGAAAACAATCATTCTCCTTGCGTCGTGTGGTTTTACCCCCACATACATTGAGTGGCTTCTGCTGCAAATATTCTGCTCCGGTTTTATGCTCTCTAGTTTCATTATTCTAGTCGTTGGATCATTCGGGGCGACTACTGTAAAATTTTTATTTCTTTAGATGTCACAATTATACTTTGAGGAAATCCTCGATTATCTGTGGCGTTCAAGATCATGTCATTAGGGACACATCCTCTGTCTTCATTCTGGTAATACTATGATTCTTATACTTACAAAAATCCTTGCCGTCTACGTTTAACGGACGGAATAATGAGAAATCAATGGCTATCTTACGGGTTGATGATACTCATTAAGGTGAACACTCCAGTGAATGAATACTTTGTATTCAGGTTCTCAGATTCGTTTTCACAGATTTATTTTCTTCATTTTTGTTACTGATGACTTTTGTTTCGGTAGGTATTTTATTAAGCAGAAAATATTCGAATCATTTGGAAGAATCATTACAAATAAATTTGTTTTTCAAGTTTTAATTAGAAAATATACAAAATACACAGTGAATGAACAGCAGACTTGGTTAACACAAAATACCTAAAAGTAGTACAATATGTTTAAACGAAAGTTCTCTGAAATGAATTAACGATCAGAAACTGACATTTTTAATTTAAATTTTGATAAAAACTGGTGCCATATGTATAAAAATCCAAACAAGATTCCCTGCAAAGGCAGCTTCAACTGAAATATTTTATACATTTGGCATATTTTTTCTCATCAAAATTAATTATAACCCGAGGAAGTGACGAATCGCCGATTCAAATAAATGAAATGTCTATATCTGGTGGTTAATTAATTTAATTTAAATTGGAAATCAAAATAATTAATTTAATTACTATTTAAAAGTTCCTATATTTATGATTATAGATGATATGAAATGGCACTTATCTTTCTCAAAGGCTGACAACTAACTATTGAATTAACACTGGTTCACTCACGATTGAAAAAACTTAACCAACGGATGCCATCAGTAGGAGTCGAAGGGAACTATTTTAATTCTCAATCAATATCCAAATTTCTCTAATGTTCTTAATATTTCTCATTATATAAGCAATGTACCTTGATTGTATCATGGACACTAATTGATAAACTTGGATTTAAAAATTTTAAATTTCATCAAACACACGAAACTGCTATATTTCGAGAACGCGATTCATCTATCAATTTAAACCATTGGTTTCACACCCGACATTTCTGACATTGTGTAATGAATAAAAATTTATTTTCTTCTTATGTTAAATTCCTCTAAACGAATTTCTAAGAGATGAGTAGAATTTGTAACTTTATTGCCGCAAAGGTAATTCACTGTTACAAAAAAAAACGAATTGCCATCTATTAACTAGTCAATTTACAGAATAATGAATATTATAGTTGACCTAGAATCCTAGTTTACGTAATACCTTATGTTGCATCAAAATATTAGTATGCATTTTCCAGTGAAAACATAATTAACTAAGGCAACTTTCCGGGCAATTAGTTTTTATTTTCATAGAGACTGTCCTCGACAAAGTTTAAATTAATATAATGCTTCTCAGACCTCATATTTTTTAATTATATCTATGTCACATACTTATTACAATGTATATAATTGCAAGGAGAACCCTAGAACATTTCCTGGAAGTTTTGTGTAGATTTGGGTAAAATATTCGGCTTACAAAGTTAACATTTTATTTTCTCATATTTTGTTTAAACATAATACAGTCACAGAATTGTAGTTCTTCTCATTACCTTTTATTAACAGAATATTTCGTCTCTGTTCGCCATTATCGTTCTGTAAAACGTCTTGGCCATACGCTCTATGTTATTTACGTAACGTAACAATCAACTAAAACATAATTTCAATTTTTATTATACTTTTTAAATTTTCATTCATATCTGAAGCAATGCGAGCGAATTCATCAAATTACAGTCATACCGTACACATGACTCGGATAATGCACCCCTTTGTGTTCACCAGTTCAGAGAGGGGGAGCTCGCCCACTTGGAAAGAGCCATAAAATCTCTGTTCACGTTCCTGGCTCATAACAAGCTATTCTTGTGGTATTCAGTCCTTAGACTGGTCTGATGCAACCATCCATGCTAACCTATCTTGCCAAATAACTACCACATCATAATCTGCTTATCTTATTCCATCCTTAGCCTCCCTATTTTGTTCTTACCCTACACACACTTCCCTGTAATGCTAATTTTACAAGACCCCCGTGTCGCATAACGTGTTAGTGAAAAAACAAGCTGTTAAAAAGTATATGAATGGTTCAACAACTATAGTCTGTTGGTATTTTGTCATAAATGCCCCTGGGTGCAAGGTGATCATATGGTAGTTTCTAATGACTATAATTGTTAATGGGACGTAACAACTAGAAATTATGTAATTGAGTTTGTATTTTAGATGATGATTGCAAGCTAGCTTTTATGTGTAACAAAAAAGGAAATTTTGTTTACATTTAGTGTCGTCGCTGATTTACTGTTAATTCGTTGATGACATCTATGTATTGAGTACTAGACCCGCTGAAAGCTTTCCTATAAGTCGCTAACAAACAAACAGGTTAGCAAATGCTTACTATGAATTGTGGACATAGGATGTGAAAAAAAAAGACAGAAGCCGAAACATTTCCGGGTAGGAACGAGTATATCTATGATTTTAAACAAGAGAAATGCAACTATCGACATTTTCAAGTAGTCATACATTTAAGTGCCCTTTGATTGGGTTAAGTACTGCCTGCGAGTGCTTACATTCCAACAATAGAATCTAAGCACCATGAGAAGTGCACAGCTCGTTGTCCCTCAATCATCAATAACATCGAGTAGTGCTCGTTGAACCATTCAGGCGATCTTTTCAAGTGGCAGATCAATACTAAAATTGAAAACTAAGTGCATAGTTGAAAAAAATATAAAAAAAACCTTACTAAACTATGGAAATATTGTTGTAAATAGCACATAACGGCTCCTCATAAATCAACACCGGCTTCCAAGCCCGATAAAATGTGATTTATTAACGTTGTTTCGATAAGAGAGTAGGATATAAAACTTATGTATATATATATATATATATATATATATATGGGTGCATTAGATTTATATTTATTGTTGCTTCCATTAGTCGTCGATTGAGGAAATAGGATACGTCATTAATCACAAATAACAAATATATTTAAGAACAAAATATTGTACATAAATTAACTACAAATAATTTAGAAAGAAATAAATAAAATAAAAAGAACATAGTCTTAAGTGATTAAAAAAATTACAGGCACACAAGAGAGAAAAAACAAAAACTGAAAAAAAAACACACGCAATGGAGTTTTCACTACTTGGAGCTGCGCGACCAGGAATCTGACCTTTCGCAGTAGCTCCAGGCAATTTCTGAAACAAAAAAAAAGAGCGAAAAAACGGCACAGAAAGTTTAAAACAATTTAGTAGGTGATTTTACAAGGCAACACATTCGACACTTTTGCATGAACCATAATTTTAAATATTAGGGGGGTGATTAAGAAAATCCTGAACAGAGTAAAACGCGCCGTTTAATAGAATAGTTTTACTTTGATTCACGAAACTTTTGTAGTTGTTTTAATCTCTGGAGGAAGGCTATTTATTGTATAAAATTATCCCGGTATTGTGAATACTTTTCTGATGGAGAGCAAGGCGTTGCTCGTCCAACCTTAGAGCTGAACGATTCCTGGTCGCGTATTAATGAAATTCACCATTCGTTTGAACTGTTAAACGACACGAAGCACAACAAGGTGGAATTCTATAAAATTACATTTATAACACAAAGTTATAAAGTTAGCATAACTCAAGTCTAACTAGTACTCCTTGTGAAATAATACATACATATGGACAACATTCGTGAATGATCACCTTGGTTTTGGAGGCGAGTCAAATTTTTAATTGATATTTCTTAATTTTTCATAATAATTTAAATATGCCATTATATGATGAAACGTTTGGAGTCGTCGTATATAAGTGCGTGGTGGTGGTGTCTGCGTGTCAACCATGAGCGGACACCGATCGTGGGAATTGAAGGCATCCGTTGTGGCCCAAGTGACGCTCCGCCCATACGCACCGACCCGTCTACACGCGCCTCCCGTGCGTAATTGCAAGACTTCATATCAGCTGTTGTAACCTAGTGTTAACCGTTTGCGATCGTATTAAATTTAGACATGGGTGTCTTACTGGTTGGTCTACCTGGTTTTGAAGACGCTCCTTCACGAAAATTATATTATATTGTATTTATTATTACTACAGTTGGGCATTTGCCGGGTTGCAGTTTGTTCATAAAATTAAAGTACAAAGATAAATTGTTGATAAACTAAAAAAAATAATTTACAGAAAAAAATTAGAAGTTCAATTCAAAAACATTTCGCGTCTTTTTATTTTTTTACAAAATAAGCACTTAACTTTTCAGTGTTTCTAACTTTTTTAAAAAACATTTGTATTCTTAAGGAAAGCCTATAGTACTCTTGCAGGCAAAGAATTCCAGTCCCTTATCACCCTGTTTACGAAGGAATATTTGCCCACATCCGTTCTTTAGTCCCTTTCCTTTATTTTGTAATTATGGTCGTTTTTATAGAAAAAAATTGGTTTAATTAACCGCTCTCTTATTTCTGACCAGGTTGGTTCGTTCGTTTAAGCTTTGTAAAGTCTAGCATTTTTTCCTCCTACCACCGAGAGGTTCCCATTAAGTTTCGCCCCCACACAAAACCCCAGCCCGTATCTAAATTTTATCCAGGACATTGATGTGATCGGCTCTGTAAGGATCCCAACTTGCTGCCCCGTATTCTATCATAGGTCTAACTAGAGAAGTGTAAGCAGCTGCCTTGGCCTGTCTTGTACTTTTCTTCAAGATCCTGTTAATGAAGTGTAACGACTTCCATCCTTTCCGCGCTACTAAGTTTACGTGTTAATCCCAGATTAACTTCTTAGATATTTACACGTTTTAACAAGCGGCACTGTTTCGTTTCCTATTTTATATTCCCCGAGGATGACCATTTTCTTTTTAGTAAAAATAATTGTTTTACTCTTAGATGGATTTGTTCTCATCTTATTAATTTCTAACCCTTGATATATCTTATCTAAATCTGCTTGAAGAGCGATTTCATCATCTATATTCTATATAATTTTGTAAATTATGCAGTCGTCCGCGAACTATTTAATTTTAGAATCTATTCCCGTCGGCAGGTCATTCACAAAAGCCAAGAACATCATTGGCCCGATTACACTTCCCTGCGGTCCACCGGATGTAATTTCTATAGGCTCGGATAGTTCTTCATTTACCCGGACTCTAAGTACGCGATTGTCCAAAAATTCCCTAATCCATTCATTTAAGCGATTATCTATTCCCGAGTCCTTAAGTTTAGCTAAAAAAAATATTGTGGGGAAATCTGTAACTACGGCGTCTATTCGTCCTCCATCATCGACGATGTCCGCAAATCCTGACACGCCGTTGCTAATTGGGTGTCGCATGAACATCTCGGTCTAAATCCATGTTGTCCAGGATATATCCATCCCCTCTCTTCCCAATGTTCCCTCAAATGTTTCACTATCGAGCGTTATAATTGTTTACACACAACCGACGTAAGACTCACCAGCCTGTAGTTGCAGGTTTCCGCCTTCGATCCCGATTTGTATATTGGCACTACTGTCGAGATTTTCCAGTCGGATGGAACATTAGTGATGTTGATCGAAATTTCAAATAGGCGTGTTAGATATGTAACCATGACTTCTCTCCCTAACTTAATCACTACTAGCTATTTATTGCACAGATATCTAATTCCCATAAAAATATTCTCCCCCACTTGCAAGATTTTCTCATAAAAAAATATGAACTTGGTCAACCTTTTGCCATGCATGTTTTGCATGGAGATTGTGAAACATCCGCATTTGTATAAATTGAGTTTGGGTATCCCAGATTTGTCAGGGCAATGTTTTGGTTCGTGACGTGGTCACTTAGAAGGGCTTTCAGTGAAATTATGAACGGATGTATGAATGAAGTAAAGACTCGTACGGCTCCTTGCTGTGGTGGCTGAGAGCAGACATACGACTGGAACGGTAAAAATGCTTTGGTGGCTGAGAATAGACAAACGACAGAAAATGGCAGGAGTAAGAGGAACGATTCGATACTCCCATCACTGCTATTACAATATGATCGTTCCAGAGACCTGTTTCACAGTACTATTTAAAGGTAACACATTATGATTTATATCGGCAGCTGGTGGCAGAAGTTGACAAATTAACAGACCTCTATCATACTGGACGATAAACTGATTGTTGCAGTGGGTTCTATGATTGGAATTAAGTCGTGCCTTTAGTGTCTTATCAGTTGTCAGCAGGGCCTTACTCAAGATTTTTTCACTCGACAATATCTCTAAGGCCCAGCCCTGACTCGGTTCTTACTGCTTAGCTAATATTTTCCTAATTTCCTGCAGTCTGTTTCTTATTATGGTTAATCATTAATTTGGATGAAAGAATTAATTAATGTTATTAGGGAAAGAAACCTAATTAGCCTTATCACTTTGATTTATTATACTAATTATAAACATTATCTTTCGGGTAACCTACCATTTTCAGCTATAAAGAATCATAATGGTTATCAACGTCTGTAAGTTTAAATTGATGTTTAATTGAGGCCAAAAACAGACAAAATATTAGTAAAACACAAACAACTTTAACTTAAAAGAAATACATGTTTCGATCCTGATCTTGACCCTCTTCAGGTTGAACTAAATAACAATACACAAAATTTATTTCATTACAAAGATATTGAAGTACAGCCAAAGACAGTGTGACGAATTAAGACAATATGTTATAAATGTAATAACGTAACCCTCAAGTATGTCGTATAAGGAAAATAAACATGAATGTAATAATCTAGATCCTAGAAATGGTTGCTTGTATGTAAATATTAATTCTGTTTGTTATAAAATATTGCAGATGAATGTGGCTTATCGAGCCAAAAGTTCTTGAGAGAAATATATGACTGACACTGAATTGTATAACATTATGTCAATAAGCGACATGTCACTCCAAATTATGAATATGTCATGTCAGTCCTCAGTCGAATGGGTAGTAGGCCCCCAATGGGCTGTAGAGCCAAGGAGGGAGGAAGGATGTCAATAAGCGAAGACTTAAATTGGGTCTCCATTCTTTAATATAAACTTATAAAATAAACAGCCGTTACAAAATCAGTACTTAGAAAATATAATAAGAAAAAATTTTATACATTATATTTCACAAATTGAGACATTATATATACAACCTTTTTTTATTTAAATTGTTAATTTACAGTGTGCAGTGTTCACAATACAATGCAATAAGTAAATTGTGTTCTAGTATGCCTTAAAACGTGAGTAGGGTAATCGTCCAATGATGATTCCCTAGGGGTTCAATGGTGTAGTTTGTTTGACTAGTTTCTGTCTTGTTTCGCCTGAATCAAATCTGTAAGCCACGATCTTCTAAGTCTTCCTGTGTTTCAGGAGGGCAGATTATTTCAGTTATTAGCTTATTTTGGTGTCCTTCCATTTGTTCAACGTAGCATGACGTTAGTTTTTTGATTTCCTCGGTGATGAATAGGATCTTGAGATCGTTGTGTAATGTGTAATTGTAAACTAAGCAAGGTGCGTTTGTGGTTGTGCGGAGTATTTCTGACTGTATCCTTTGAATTATTTTTTTGATTCGATGGCTTGGTGCATCCGCAAAATTCTATGCCGTAAGTCCATATGGGCTTAATGATGCATTTGTATAATAAAATTTTATTGTCTAAAGATAATTTAGATTTTCTTCCCATTAAGCAAGACATTTCCCTTCATTTTAGATTTATTTGCTGTCGTTTTTTGGAAATATTTTCTCCAGGCCATTTTTTGGTCTAGATGTAAACCCAAATACTTAACTTCGTTTTTTATTGGAATTTGAATGTTATTTAAGTAGATCGGTGAGCACGCTATACATCTTGTGGTGAATGTAACTTGTATTGATTTGCTCTCGTTTATCTTGATTTCCTATTTCTTGGTCCAGTTAAGTAATAGGTCCAGGTGGTTTTGCAGGGTCAGCATTTACAGATAATAAAGCTATATTATCCGCAAATGTTGCAATAGAAGTATTGTCCGTAGTTGGTAGATGCGAAGTATAGACCAGTTACAGCAAGGGGCCCAACACACAACCCTGAGGCACCCTTGGGTTAGTAATTAGAGTAGCTGGAGTTGGAATTTTACTTGAAAGAATCGTTCTGCTAAGTATGATCTCAGCAGGTGACAGTATGAATTAGGGAAGGTTTCTTTATATTGTGTAGGAGTTCTTTGTGCCAGATCCTATCAAACGGGTGGACGACATCTAGGAAGACGGACTGAACAAATCCGTGTTGGTTTTTACTTTCAGTGTATTCATGTTGCGTTTAATGTGAAGCATTTCTGAAACTAAACGGTTATATACCTATCTATTTTTTATTAATTACACAATCATTACTTCAAATATATAAAAACATACAAACTACAACTGAAATTTTGTTTCGTTACAGTAACGATTAAGATTTTTCCTTTGATTTATTTAAGTTTATGTAAGTCCTCAGTTGGACGCTGAAATTGTGATGGCTTTACTATCTACATGAGGGCATTTATTTAAATTAAATCAAAATATGTCAAATTAATTTCATATGATTCATATAATTTTTCTGGTGATGCAATAAACAACTGGGAAATACGACACAACAAATTGAGAAATTAAATAGAAAACAATTAGTCTCTTTCTCTCAGCGTTCCTCTGGATCTCATGCAAACAAATATATTTTACAAATTGCCTAAAATTACCTATAATTCTTCGGTAGAAATATAAAAGTGATGCAATTCTTAGAAAAAAGAATACTGAATTTAAATATTTTTGCTAAGTAGACTGAAGGTTTGTCTGTTCCGATTACGTCCTGGACGTAAAGACATAACGTTGGCGTCCCAAATAGTTCTCGCACAGGCTGGCTGCAACTTGCAACCTTCCACAATCCTCCGGCACTAATGTGCCGAACATCGTTCCCTCATTTCCAACGCCTTTTTCAGAACTTCTTTCTCCGACTTCCAAAACTCCTCTCTCAACAATCTTTTTGTATCGTCGTCTCTTATCTGCCTATCTGTGCTCCTGCTTCTCCCATATATGTCAACGCCACCCTTTGCTCATCAACAAAGGGGAGCATTCCATTCCTCATGTCAGCGGGATCACGTGCTTATCTAATATATCAACGCTCCCCCCCTTCCCCCTCACCAGTGCGTCACGCCAAACGCTATCTTTGATACTGTCTCAGGTCGGTGGGACCACGTGCTTTACACGTAGACTAGCCCCACCAAAACTTTGGGATGTTCAGTAGCATCATTCACTATTGAGTGAAACATGCTTGTAGTAGACACATGCATTAGCAAAGGCCGTACTCACGTCCGATTGCTTCTGTCGATCACAATTAGTTTTAATTTTTTATATTAAGTAAACAGAGTTTATCAAAATTGCAATTTCAGACTCCTAGAAGAAATATACCATTTGGATGCAGAATACGTTTGAAGATGGAGTGGATTTCAAGTCTCCCGCTTCAGTGCCATGTGTTTACAATCAGTTCTGCTGCGTCGGCAAACACATAAGTTCCCATTCAGTCATTGATCAGTACAGGACGAGACAGTACAGGCTGGTAGAACACACGTTTTAATATTACTCTGTGATATCGGTAATTTACGGCAAAGTTGGACGTAATTATTTGCGTAGTGTGAAGCGGTAGAATTGAATTTGATTCGAGCGCCAAGCTTATTTTACATTCAACTGGTACATTTCCGGCCCTTGATCTCTCTTCGAAACTTTGTCTACCAAGTCTCCTTTACAATCCAAAGAAGTTTATAATAGAAATTATGAAGCGCCCTGCATATAAATTCTATAAATTATTACAAGAAAAAGTATAGTAAATAATCTAATAGTTAATGAAGTAACTAATGCCGGAGTAAAATAAAATCAAAATTCAGGATTTGTATTTGTAATAAAATTTATTTTGTAAATTCATTCTATAATTTACGTCAATAATGTATGAAATTAACAGAAATTTTGTAAAATACAGAATACACCATTGCAGCCATAGGCAAATTAATTGATATAGTCAAAAGGAAAATGATTGCATAAAGAATAACTTGTTTTTCCTTAATGGATTCAAGCAGTGTAAAGATTTTATTTTTAAGTATACACAGAAGACAAAGATCACTCGTAGCATACAGTTCATGTCGATTTGAAAATTGATATTAAAATTGAAATATTTATTGTAGCAAACGTTAATACTCAAAATAGAACACTTATATTTAGTATAAGTAATGTTAATGATTATTTCCGGGCATAAGTGTACTTCCCCTCTAAGGACATACCTAAGTAATGTGGGCGATTATTATCGCAGGCAAACAAGACTTGAATTTATTGAAATACTGACTATATGATTTCTCCTTCACAATGTTAGTATATGTTAAAGAAATGTTCAGGCTTATATTTTGTCGTCCTCGTCCTCAAATTCTCGACCACAGTTTGGCAGCAGGTAAGTAAGTAATTTCTACCCACAGTTTCATTAATTACAAAATAATACTGACAATTGATAACAATGATCCGCCTTACATATTAATGTCAATAAAACTAAAATGTGTTCAAGTACGTAACGCAATAAACATTTTGCTAACTGGAGAGTCCGATTGCTGACTCCAAAGTCCGCAGCGTCCGTCTGTCCTCCTGCTTTATTTGAATCTGCGATGTTCAAACTACGAGCCGAATGCGTGACGGTTCACCTAATATGTTCCAAGTTTCCTAAATATTTTCTTGGAAAGGAAACGACGCACTAGAATGTTCCTTTGACAACGTACATTGAGAATTTTGTTTCCTCAAAGTTATAAAAAGTGCCAATTTTTAAGTAACCGTGTGAAGCTCTTAGCAAAAAAATTGATTTCTACCCACAGTTTCATTAATTACAAAATAATACTGACAATTGTTAACAATGGTCCGCCCTACATATTAATGTCAATAAAACTAAAATATGTTCAAGTACGTAACGCAATAAACATTTTCAAAAATGCCAAATTATGAAAATAATTTTCATAATATCTCAACAAAAAACAAGTATACAAAAATATTTCACATTGCTCCACATGTGTGTTGGTAACACACAATTAAATTTTCAGCTCAGCAGCTATTCATTTACAAGAATTTCAAATTTCAGTCGCCGTGTCCCTTAATGCTTCATTGAATGTCCCAGGATTAATAATTTCAATCACTACATCAACGAATTGGTACAATAACGTGGGTGCTCTATTAACGTTTGACGAAAGCGATTCAGAAATGAAGGAAATTTATAAAATGCAGCTTATTACTTCAATATAGCCATTGTGAGAAGTTAGCTAGACTGTGTAATATAACGGAGCAGTACATTCGCTGAATGTTTCATCATGTATTCCGAGAACAGTGACGTCTCTGATAACAGCCGATAACTAAAACGAGACTGACGCAGAAAGAACACAGTGCTGGAGATAGTGATTTCTTCAGTCCTATCTGATAAATATTTTTAAGTGTTTCGATATATGGTATGGAACGTTCTTCAGCAAATATTAGACAATTGTTTAACAAATTATAAAAAGCGGCAACGCTTTACTCCGTCCTCGAAACTGAATACCTATTAATAAAAATTAATGGAATAAAAAGTCTCTGTTGTATAAAATAATATTTCGATTGTCTGTGGACACAATACGAATAAATCTTCACAGTCACAAAGTTTAATTGCATTACGTAAGACCAGCTAGCGATTTGCGGAAAACATAGAATGAAGAACACATAACAAGGAAATGAAACAGAATCTTTGCATTACAACTACAAAAATTATTAATGTATAAATGAGGCCAAAAACAGACAATTAATAAAACAGAAACAAAAATAATTCAATACAACTACAACCTAATGATGGTCAAGACCAGGACCGAAACATATAGCTCTATTAATTTTTTGTTTTGTTTTACGAATTGTTTGTTTTTGACCACATTTAAACATTAATTTAAGCTTAGAGACGTTGTTGTTGTGTTATTCAGTCCTAAGACTGTCCTTATGCAACCGTCCATGCTAAACTATATTGCGCAAGCATAACTACCACATTCTACGTCCTCGCTAATCTGCCTAATGTATTCCATCCTCGGCCACGTTCATACCATTTCTAAGTGTTCTGACTGCCCTAATACTACAATAACGTCGGAAAAGCGTAGGGTTTTTATTTTTTGTCCTTGCAGTATGATTCCAGCATACGTTCCTGCAGTCGTAATATACAAAAATTATTACTAATAAAGATAAAATAAGACCTTCCGCATCCCCCCTTTTCAATTCCCTTCCTATGCTATTAAAGGGGAGTTGCCTGTTTCAGGATCACCCTCATGTAGCCTGTTACCCCCAAAAAAAATACTCTCTCTAGGATTTTCAAAGTTCTCACATGCTGAGACACCTTCACCTAATTTGTGAGGTTTATGTACTAAGGTCGAAGTCCTTGCGCACAAGGCAAGTGTTGTCCGCTGATCCCATTGGATCAGTCGGCCATCTGCCTTCTAAAACTTGTGGAGTCACGGAGAAGGGAATGCTGCGACCTCATCGACAGCGTACAGGTTATGTAAAAATGTTTATATCATTTTTAAGAGTTTTTAGATCTGATATTGTATAAAGCTTTTTAATAATTAAATTATAAACAATATATTGATTGATTTGTATATTATTAGGATGAATATGGCGGTATAACTGCAGAAAGCTATCTCTTTTAAAATATAATAACTTGCAAAACAGTGACCGTAAAGGAGTTTTTATTACCCATTACATTAAGAAAGAATCAAATATTTCGCTACCACATCCCACATCCTCCCTAATCTGCATAGCTTATTCCATTCTTGACCTCCAGCCCACACAGTTCCTTCAAATGATAATTGTACAAGAACCTCGTGTCTCGAAACGTGGCCTATCTATCCCTTGTCTTGGTCAACGTCCTCCATATTGCACGCTCTTCCCTATTCTGCTTTGAACTTCCTCGTTAGATACTCTATCCACACATCTGATATTCAGCATTCTCTTTTAGCACCACATTTTAAAGGCTTCTATTCTTGTCCTTAATATATTCTGCTGACTTTGAAAACTACAGGAATAAATGTTCACTCGCCTATGAATAGACAGTTATTCAATGACGTCGGGTAAATTTAGGTGGCAAGGTGGAAAATATATACAATAAAGAACACAAATCGAGGAGAGCAAAAATAGTCATCAGTACATTTCAACAATTGGTATGAAAATTACTAAAACTATATATGTCGTTCTACACCTCCTTGCTCTTAGCTTCAGTTTGATGCATTAATAAATTGAACTTACTTCCAAACACAATATGCTCATCAGAAACGAGATTACAAATCAGACTCTCTTGAAAGACATTTCTAAAGTTCCTAATGTTTGTACGATAATTCTCAATCATATACTGTTAATATTCTTTTGTATTGATTTTGTAATAATAAGTAAAAATTTCCGAATAATTTCGGTTTCCTCAACTGAGCAAGTGAAAAATTGTCGCAAGTTATAGCCTCGGGGAGACGTTTTCAAAATATTTGAAAATTTGTGGTTATGTTCATAAATATTGTAGTATTTAAAATGTGACTATTGGCGTATTAATTATTAGGATAATAACCTGAAGAACGTACAAATACGTATCGAAACGTTATTATTATTTTCCTCTTTGGAAATAGTTAAAAAGAAAGTCTGAAATTGGTCGGAAATTTTTATTTATTCTTTGGAATTGTTTCGTACTTTGTGGGCACGTCGCTAGGAGCTAGCTCAACTATAGGCTGGTCCAATCTCTATTGGTAGCATTCAAAATGATCTTCTGTTTATAGGTCACTGTTTTCACTTCCACATCACGTACGAATGATTGCTTTTATTAAATTGGATGGATAGATAACTGTAATTCTCCAGGTCGGTTCGTTAGTACGTTCTCTGAGTAATGTACAAAGTCCAACCCTTTCTTTCTATTTACCGAAGGTCCTAAATCGCTATTTATATATACTTTCCATTATTATACAAGATAGGTTAATAGTTTCTCTTATGAGTTTTGAATATTGCCTCAAGATGCTCATTTCTATACGGAATCCAAAAAGTTGCCCCATACTCTAGAAGAGGTTGCATTAATATTATGATAGCAACTACCTCATTAATCCTTTTTGACCTTTCCTTTTAAATCCCATGAATAAACTTTAGTGTCCTCCGCCCGTTATCAGGAAAAGTATTTATAGAAGTATCTGACATATGCAATTAAATTATAAGCATGAATCCTCTTCGTTTGTTGTTGCATAATTAATTACTATTATTATATGACTGTAAATAGCAACCATAACATATTAATTAGTTTATGTTGTAGAATAATATTAGGCACAATCAATCAATAGTTAATAGTTGTTTGTTGTATTCAGTCCTTAACCTGGTCTCATTCGACCCTCAATGCTAACCTATTCTACACAGCTATCACATCCCACATAATCCCTAATCTGCTTAGCGTTTCCATCCTAGGCTTCCCTCTTCTGTTCTTACCCCACATCTTCCCTCTAATGCTAATTTTGCTAGATCCCAGTGTCTCAAATCGTGGTTTATTGATCTATCCGTTCTCTTGCTCAAAGTCGTCCATATCGTTCTCTCTTCGCTTATTCTGTTTAGTTACTCTATCCACCTATCTGCTAATAGTTATCACATAGTATTAATGCAAGCACTCATTGTTACCACATCATTTCGGCTTAACCGTCTCGGGAGATTGTCCGCGACACCAAATTCCTCTCACGTAAATAGTCATACATTTAATAATCATTTCGGCCGAGGGAGTCAAGAATTGCTAAATTTGTAAGTTTTGAACCATGTTTTATATATTAAAAAATTGTAACATAGAACCCATAGGTAATCTATTGTAATGTTTGCAGTATGCATGATGAAGTCTCAAAAGGGAGACGAAACGTATTTTGATTAATTAAAAAGTAATAAAAATTAATTCCTGATTTATTGTCCGTTTTTATTATACCTTAAGTCAGAAAATTATGTTTGTAATATGATATTATTATTAACAGCATCTGGATTTAAGTGTTCTCCGCGTTACAAAAAAATGTTAACTAAGTTAGATAAAACTGTGCTTAAAAATTGACATTATTTTTCGTTTATTTGTATAAACAATTATTTATTTGCTTATATTAATGTTAGCCTCTTGAAAATAGTCCCTATTATATATTATACAATTGCGAAAGCGCTACTTTTAATCCCCGAAAGACTTCTGAAAGTCGATCATTGGGACAGAGTTTAGCTCTTTCAGCGATGAGCTTTTAATCTCATTTGTGCTTGTTCTCTTTATTTTTGGGAACAGAAAAAAACTACACGCGGCCATGTCTGCCTAATATGGAGGCTGGGACATCATTAGTGTTGGTTCTGGCCAAAAAGTTACGAACAAGCAGTGAAGTGTGAGCAGGTGCGTTTACGTTGCGTAAAAGGCCCAAATCAGGGATTTATATTTTTAGGCACTGAACTTACAGGTAGTGATCCTTATAGATCACTTGACCTTGTGGCAGAAACTCTTGATGCACTATGCCGTTAATATCTAATTACTCAGTTAAGCTTAACCTTCACATTCGAACGCACTTGTCGATCTTTTTCTCGGCCTCCACTGGGACGATTGAGCCTTAGGTTCGACGTCACATCCGTAAATACACTTTCGTAATCTGCTATTACACGTTTCTCTAGTCCTGCAAAGCTGTTGACTTCATTTAGCGACTCTTGAGAATCTTCCATTAATTAAACAATTTTGGAACAAATTTTGCTGCAACAAAACAGGCGATATGTTAACATCATTACCGGCTTCTCTATTATCGTATTAATCATTTCTCTAACATTTCCCACGTCTTAAGCGATGGTGTGATCTGTTTGCGCTTCAGGGTCTTCAACTTCAATGTCTTCAGGGTCTTCTTGGAAACGCTTAAACCGCTCGCAAATCCCTATTTTACTCAGAGAACACTCACTAAAAGCAATATTTATCATTTCTAAAATATTGCTACATTTCCACATCCCCCCTTTTCAATTCCCTTCCAATGCTATTAAAGGGAAGTTGCCTGTTTCAGGATCACAATAATGTAGCCTGTTACCCCCCAAAAACTATCTTTCATTCCATTCTTATCTTCTTCTTGTTTTGGCTCTACAGTCCCGAGTGAACCTTCGCCTCTCTCATGATCTCCTTCCATACATCACGATCCTGTGTCTTTTTCCGCCATCCCCTCACTGCTAAATTCTTCAGATCTTCCTCCACTTATTCAATCCACCTCATTTGCGGCCTTCCTGTACGTCGTGATCCTGCTGGACCATGCAGCGTCAGCGTCTTACAGGGGTTCTGATCTTGAATGCTAAAGGTGTGCCCCAGCCATCTTAGTCTTCCAAGTTTGATTGCTTTCATTATCTCAGGCACTACAAACAGCTGGTATAGCTCGTGGTTATTTCTTATCCTCCATTGCCCGCTCTCAAATACTGATCCAAAAATTCTTCTCAAAATTCTCCTTACAAAGATCTGTAACTGATATTTATTTTGATTCGTCAAGGGTCAGCTCTCAGTACTGGTCTTATTACTGTTTTATACAGATACCTTGATCTGAGTTGTTTCATGAAATCGTTACTAATTTTATTTACCATCAGAATTCTTTTATCTCAGCTGTTATATTATTGTTTTCTGATAAGGTTGTTCCCAGATATTTAAATTTATAAACTCTTTCAAATTCTTGGCCGTTAATGTTCAAACTTTTTGAATTGTTTGGTATTTTTGTTACTTTCATGTATTTGGTCTACTGTTGGTTCACTGTGATTCCCATTATTCTAGTAAAATTTAATGCATTTCACTGATACAAGTAAGTAACGGCCGATGCTAGCAAAATACATACAAACTTTTTTAATAGCTGACAGCAAAATAAAAATCCGATATAACTAAAAATGCACAGATACTTTCCTGAAATGTTTGCCAACACAACAACGATAAAATGTGTGCGAATAGAACGAATATTACAAAATTTCCGTTACTTTTTGAGCATAATTTGTATATATTATATATCTTCTACTTCCTTGGTTCTGCAGCCAATTCAGGGCCTTGGCCGACCCGGTCGACTGCGTACTGTCTTCTTACATGACGTAATCCTAATTTGGAGTGATACGTGGTCACCGTATCGATTATCCAGCAGTCTTAATACCAGTCTCCGTGATCATGATGGCACAAACATCCAAGTCCATGCCGGGATTCGAACCCGGGACCTCTCGGCAGCGACGCTATCCCGTAGACCACTGGATCTCAGCACTTATATTTTTATATCTATTGGTGTGTGTTAAAAGTATTTTCGGTTGTTAATAATCATGAAATTTCACCTTCTCTAATAAAATACATCTGGATCATATGGAGAATCTATATTCCTGTACATATGTTTTACGTTAAAATATTTAATCCTTTTTCTATAACTACGTTTGGGAAGAATTTGGAATGATATCTAGATTTTCCAGAAAATTCTACTTCTTCGTGGTCAATCAGATCCCGCCAATAATCGTTTTGGCGTCGTTTCGTTCGCAAACACTAAAGCTATGTGCAGTGTAAATTATTAGAAGAGAATCCCTCGAAAAATTTACTAGAATTTCAGGATCCAGCAAATAAATTAAATCTTTCTAGAACATAAATACTTTAAATTGAAGCTGAGACATGAAATTTATGAAACTCAATTAAACGATTAGAATGGAAAAAATCGGGGTTCAGTTCAGATTTTTTTTACCTGACCTTCCAAAAAAATATTTCAATGGCAAATTATAATAGCTCCTTTTGTTTGTTTCAAGATGTTATTATGAGTATTTTATCTATTTTATTGCTCTTATCTTAATAAATTTTAGCATTCAAACTGATAAATATTTGCACCGTTTGAAAAAACATAAAGCTATAATCTATTAACAAAGTAGTTTAAAGTGTGATTGAATTTGAAGCTTACGCCTGCTGTGCCAGTTTGACATAAAAATTATATTTAATTATTTTATTTTAAACTTATTAATTGCAACTGTCGAGATGTGGAGATTGTCTACCTTTTGAAATTTTTAGTTGCAAATCTGCAGCAATATACTGATGTTTCTATTGTGACGTAATTAAGGGCCTACGGACCCAACCATCATTAAAATGTCCTAGGTCAAGGAGGACCGCCGTGGCAATTAGTGCTTGTAGTCGACGGGGTCCTAGATCATAGTCTGAGCTTTGTGATGTATTTAAGTAAATATTTTTAATTGCACCTTCATAAGATTTAATTAATTAAGGAATTGACGTGAATTTACTCAGGTGTTTTTCTTGTTACCATGTTGGTGCGTTTTGGAAAATTTAACACTTACTTTCCGGACGCAACTTAATCGCCCCGTTAATAAATCGTTGCTTTTCGGTCAAGAAATATCTATAACAATAAAAGAGAATGTATGTTTCTATGTCTGTCCTGTATGCGATCCTATGCTATTCATCCAATTACCATGAAATATGGTGAGTTGTAATGATCACTCCGGGACCCTTTCAGACAAAAAAACCTGCCCTCATGAAGGACGTTTCAAAAACTGCTCAACATATGTCACGTGTTGTCGAATACATTTCCTCGTCTCCCGATTTGATTTAACGAGACTAACTATATACAGAGAATAAACCTCACGTAGCTTGTCAAGCGAAACGATTAAACACTCTCAAGCGTGAAATAACATTTACATTTAACTTTAAAATTAACCGTTTTATAATTAATGGTACTATTTAATTAGCTTATAAATATGAAAAACGTTTTATAAGTCACAGTGCAGATAATTTAGATCACTATATAAAGAAGGATCACCACACACTATATATATATATATGTATGTATGTATCCCTATTTCCCTTCGTCACGCCATAACTTGAGAACGACTTAACCGATTTCATTCATCCTTTTTTATAAGTTTTATATTACTTTGTACAAAGTTCGTAAGGAAAGAAAAATTAAGAAAATTTCGCAAAAAATTGGAAAATTTTAGAAAAAAACTTAACTACGAGAAGGCTACTTTTATTTACGCGTGTTTGAGTTTCCAATGTGTATGTGGATTGCCTATCTTCCCACCTGGACGACCTTCCATTTCGCTTTCCATATTGCCCGCGCTATATCGATTTTTGGTAAGTTTGGATAAACCAACACGTGGTATACATCAGTCGGGGTAAAACTCGGCTACTACCCCTAGGGACGAGGGTGGAGGGGATGGAAATTTTTAAATAAGCAAAAAGGGCCAATATTTTTATTATATAAATACATTCTTGGATCAATAGTAGTATAATTTCAATCAAAGGGGAGTTTTCTTAGGGGTGAAAGCGGAGGGGCATCACATAAAAATGACCAGGAAACAATCGAGATTGGGCTTTAAACAGCTGTAATGTGAGACACTGAGTTTAATTCTGACATAAAATAATGCAATTTAAGTTATAGATCATCCCCTAAGAGGGGTTGGAAGGGGGTAAAACAGACTTCCGCAAATTATTTTTAACGGATGGAACAATTTCGACCAAATTTCGATCAGGTGTTCTTGGCGAACCGAACTCATCACAACCGCAGCTACAACCACTTGGGATGGTGCGGAGGGCCGGTAATTTTTAAAAATCTATAAACTGTCGTTATTTCCTTGATTAATTTTATAGCATTTTGGATTAATTTGTTTCAATATGATTTCAACCCTATTCATGGGGGGGGGGGTGTAGGGAGCGTCATATGAAAAAAAGAAGAAGTTTGGTATCGAAATAGTTCCTATCGCAGTCTTCATTCTGACTTTTTGAATGCGAATTAAATTGTAGTTCATCCCCAAACAAGGGGATTGGACGGAGTAAAACACATTTCTGCTTCATACATTTAAAGGATAGAACAATTTTGACTAAATTTTGTTTCCATGTCTCTCGCTGAATAAACACCCGGTTCCCCAGCTAGATATATATATATATATCAGTCGACGGATGGTCAACACTCATAATTTTATTCCGAATCTTCTGACGAAGGCGGTGGTTACCTCCGAAAATTCATAACCCCGCACTTATGGCGATTGCCAAATTTTCACTTCAGGTAAACCACCACGCGTGTAGCAATTTCAACCAAATTTTGTACTCCTATTCCTTACGACTGAAAACAAGCAATTTGGGTAGGCACTACTATCATCCTTGGAGGGGGCGGAAATTTAAAGCGTGCTTAAAAGGCTGATATTTGCGGCGAACAAATATTTTTCGTTGTTGTTTTTAGTGTTTTTTTTCCGATGTTGTTTGTGTATAATTTGACCTCCCTTCGTCATGGTAGGAGAGCAATCAAAAGGGTGTGGGAGGAGGGGCGTTACATAAATATAACGCGAAAAAATAGTCCATCGTGTTGAATCCAGGGTTATAGAAGTTGTTGAGTTCAATTCTGACACTCAACAAGTAACATTTGTAGCAGTTTAGCCCCGAGGAAGGGGGTGCGAGGGTGGAGGAGGATGGCGTGAGCGTCTTTTATGTAAAAAGAATACGAAAAGAAGCCAGATTGGCGTGAGTGTTCTTGGTTCTATTAGAACACAGAGAATATTTTTTACTATTTTAAGGTACCTGAAGTATTTTTCAGTCTCTGTTCAATATCGGGAGTATTTTCACATGTCATAATGCACCGGAGAAATAATTGTACATTTCTTCAGATATTTCATAAGTTACTGTGCTTATTTAAGGTACCAGTATATTCCCTGGCACGAGTAAGATACTGTGAGTCATCTCTCGTACGGTAGGGAGGCGTGAAAAGGTAAATTTTCACAAATGTCCTGCTCTCGCTGATAGTTACATTACGTGTTGCCAAAGACGTTACTGTCGAATTACTGTAGCGGGATAACACGAAGATACATCGAGCAAAAAAGAAACCTGGTTATGGAAGTTAAAAGTAACTGGTGTACTGTGAACAAAATGTTAATAAGTAGCGATAAAACTAGAATCATGGTATTTGGAACGTCACTGAAAAGACATCCTATAATAAAATTATTAAAACTGTGAATCAAAATCGTTATTTAGCTGTTTTGTTAGATTCAAAATTGTCCTTCCTGCTGGATATTTCTGAAATAACACAGAAAGCTGTCTCCGTTATGAATCAGGTCCTAACTTTGGCAAAAAATGTATACAAAATAGAACCTTAAAGTTTCATCCTATATTACAAATCAATATTTGAAGGAAACAACTTATATGGAATCCCTGCTCTAGGACAACGACTTATTCATCCCCACGTAAAAAGAACTTTATTAGTTGCGCAAAGAGAAATATTAATTCGCTGTTTTGTTTTATTGCATACAAATCTGCTCCGGTTGACTATACTGCCAGTCAACCAATAGCCTTGACTGCACGCCAGCGGCAGCAGCACTGTACCACTTAGCATAATAATCCAAACATAATCTACTTAATTACTAACAAATCTGTAAAATCCAAAGATACCTGCAGAGATTGGCTGTTGAAAGAATGGCAAAGCAGATGGGACAAAATAGAAAAATGCCTTTGGTCAAAGAAATTAATGCACACGGTTGATTCACGATTACAACGCAACTTCATAACCCCAATTTTCTCTGGACACGGGCCATAACAATTCTAAATTAAAACAGTTAAATTTAATAGAATCCTTTACATGTTCTTTCTGCAAACTGCAAGATGAAACAGCTTGTCACACTGTATGGGAATGTGATTTTCGGCACGACACATGTCAGGACTACCGAAAACTAGAACCTTCAAAAATTTTGGGATCTGTGGAAATTTACCAATCATTTATTTTTGTTTTGAAACAATTTGAATTTCAAAAAGAAATAATCGAAGGTATAAACCAGACAACAACCAGATCTTACTCCAATTAACTGAAGGTCTTTTTTGAGCGGTGAAAATCCCCCACTATCCTGCATATAGATTCATTAATATGAACTAATATAATGAACAGGATGCCTATACTAGATGCATGCGTTAGGGGGCGAGGAGTGGCAAACCTCGTAACCTCTCTGGTTAACTTGTTTTTTTCCTTCAGAGCAATTTTCCCCTCGTAAGCTATATTTAGCATATACAGGGCCATACGGAATAAAATGGAGCCCAAGAAAATAAACGAATTCGCGGGCATGATGCTAGTTTTAAATAAAATCCTTAGTATATTCACCTGAGACCAAAAATTCAAATTTTATTGCTTTAATGAGAATTGTTAACGTGTCGAGTGGTAAATAAGCTCTGCTATGGAAAGGGGTACTGAGGCGATTCCCAAAAGGAGTAAACACGTCATTATCGCGCAGCGCATTGTCAGCGAATCACGACTCACGATAAGCGCCATATGTTTTGACAAAGCCGCGAAATGGTGGATAGCATCTGGTGGTATATCACGCCGAGGCTGGGGCAATAACCTTCACTCATCTAGGAGCCTTCCTAGGAATGGCACCCGGAAATAGTCAATCATCGGGACGCTAGTTACGAAAGCCTAATTATGTGTCGCCGCACGCACAGGAAGAGCACACACTCGCTCCAAAGGGACGCTTTGAATGTTAAAGAGACGCTCAACTCGTGCTATTGAAAGCGTTTAATGGATCACAAACACGAAAAACTAGATATACTAAACCAGCATACCAACATTACTTACACATGCAATACCCAGATTTTGACTGGACGATTCAAAGTATAAATCTATTTTCCTTTCCAGACTAAATAAATACATAAAATCTCACAAAGAACATAATCCTTTACGTTATATTATTGTAAGTAATTTAATTAAAATTTAAAAATAGGAATAAAAATCGGACAGTAAACTCAGTCTAATAATTGAAATTAAATACATATTTTTCCCAAATGAATTCCATATGACAATGCTAATAATTATTTAAAACGGAATTCCGAATTTATAGATATATGAAACCTGCATAGTTTTTATCTGTAAATTAAACCACCATTTTTTAAATGGTTTTCAATATAATTAAAGAGAATAATCACATTTCGGTTGAAGCTGCACTTGGCGGCTGCCCAGTTTAGATTTAATTTACATTTATCTTCCTTTTCTTCATCAAAATTTTATATTTGAAAAATTACTTGAGGAGCTCCCTGATAAGTTTACGAATCGTCAGTTTAATTGGGTAAAATATTTGTTGGAGTTGGTCGTAAACTTATTCGATTTTATTATTTGATATATGTATAAACTAGCCCCTCCGCGTTTCATCAGGTCGCCCAGCGTCTCTGAATTGTGTTTGTACTCTTCTGAAGGTTGGCACTCTCAACTGCAGTACAGACACTTGATGATAAATTAGTGTCATAAAGAAAAGAAACTTTTTGTCGGTCACGGTTTTGAGAAGCTATTTTATTCACAAATATTTTAAGAGTTAACAACGTATTTTGTACAGATAAATAGCGTTAAAATTGAATTGTTTTTTAAGTACAAGTATGAATATGGCAGTATAACCTACCGAAAGCTACCAATTTCGAAGTAAAATAGCTTCTCAAAACCGTGTCCGACGTAGTTTCTTATTATCCATTGTCACATTTAAACGGTCAAACAACGCAAATGATAAATTAGTTTACGCGGTGAGATTGTAAAAAACATTTCTCCAGAATGTATCGAATAACGGAATTCAGCTGCAAAACGTTGAGAATGAAAGAGTTTAATGCATTAGGTTTATACAGGTATGAATTACACTAAGTTTAAGAACCTTATTAGAACCTTCTGATACATTTAATAAAGATTTTTGGAAGGCCGAACTTCTTCTTACGTGTCTGAAAATTTTTCTAATTTTATCAGATTAATTAATAAAAAATAATGAATAAGGAATCACCTGTAAACACACAAAATTGGGTAATTATATAAAAGATCACACCATTTTCTGCAATATTTTTTACTTTTGTCAGGTGAAAGAAAATCATATATTGTAAATCAAAGGAATAAAAATTGCTTCCAATTGAAGTTCAGCCATGAAATCCATGAAACTGAATTAATGTAAAGTAACTTATTGTGGTAAACTGGTTTGAAGTGTACTCTCTGCAACGTGATGTCTTTGACGAAGCTAAAGCCGATCGTTCCCGTGCATTTCAGGAAGAGCGTTACTATTATATATAGTGATTAATGATTAATTTATAGGAGATCATTGGAGTGGACATTCTATAAATTGATCAAAGGTGCAATGATTTTAATTCAAGAAAGAAGAATTGCTTACAATTGAAGGTCAGCCATGGTAAGATACTAAGACTTTTCTTATTTTGATCTTCTAATATTGTATTGTTCATCCAAAAAAATAAATTATGGTTAATTACAGGTTTTGAAATTCCGCTCGTTGTGAACTTGTATTTTTCTTTTCTTTTCATGCAACTTCTGGAGGTAATTATTTTGGGTGTGCTTATTAACGAGGTCATGTAGAACAGATTTTGTTGATACCACCGACAAGTTATAAATGTGTGGGCGGGGTTAAAGAAAAAATCGAAAAAGAGAATGTTGCAAGGCCTCGGCCTGTTGAATATTTTGAAAGTTAGGCTGACTGTATGAAATTTATTATTTTTAATAAATATAACGCTCATAACATGCCTATATCTGTTGAAGGTAACCGGAATTTTGTATTGTAATCTAATTTCTTACAGTTTACTTAAGATTGTTATTTGTAGGAAAAAAATATTGAGAAACGTAATAGCTCAGAATTATATGGCGATTTTTGGGCTGTTGGACCACGTTGTTGTTTGGCGTTCTTGCCGACGTTTCGCTCAGAGGCACCGAGCATTTTCAAGGCACACAGTGTGGCTTATATATCGTTGTGCACAGAGCAACAGTCTTGGCCTAGCCTTGAAAATGCTCGGTGCCTCTGAGCGAAACGTCAGCAAGAACGCCGAACAACAACGCGGCCCAAGAGCCCAAAAATCGCCATATAATTCTGATATTAATATGGCCACGAAAACAATCAGTAGCGTAATAGCTCAGCTATCAAAATTGAAAAATTACCTATTCGTACGCAGATAAAGCATTTATGTGATCATTCTGACGGGAACTTAAAAAGGGTCAAGCAATGTGTCGGTAAGTTGTAAATGAACGATCACAGTATTTCTTTGGAATACACAGAGGTGAAATTTTGAATAAACGTAAACCTGTTCTAGTAGTCTGTAAGTGTTTAGTAGGAAAGGAATTCAACTGAATCAGAGAAACAGATTGAATACTCTTTCACAGGTTGAGAAGATACTCTCCAGAAAGGAAACTACTGGTTTAGCTGCTCCTTCTCAAATATATTGGAACATAACAGTACGGGGTAACTGCGTTTACTTTCTGCTATGAATCCTCGAACAGTTACTCCGCACTTGCTGCAGTTCTAGCCATGGGAACGGGGCTGAACCCAAGAACGCGAGTAATGTAACAAAACTGAACTTCTCATTCCGTCAAGTACCTTAATCTTTTTGCAGTTCTCTTGTAAATGGACTCTAATAACCACGCCTGCACCACATCAAGAGGTATGATTTTCCGCCTACATCCGCTACGTAACGGTCTTCAGTTTTGCGGCAGAATTCGTGGCATGTGAAAATTGAGCGGAAAAAAAGTAATCAATCAATCCCTGCATCAAGCTGTAAAATCGTCGTATACTAATCCATTTTTACATAACTTATACATTATCATAATCGTATGTTGATGTTACAAATCACATAACTTGTTTCCAGGTGGTCTCCCAGGTGGTCATCTTGTGGTGATGGTGGTATTCAGTACTAAGACTGGTCTCATGCAACGCTCCGTGCTAACCTATCATGCACAAGCCTTTTCATATCCTCATAACTAGCACATCCCACATTCTTCCATCATTGGCCTCCATCTTCTATTCTAACCCCACACACTTCCCTTTATTGCTAATTTTACAAAACACTCATGTCTTAAAATGCGGTCTATTAATATATCACTTCTCTTGGTCAACGTCCTCGATATTATTCGCTCTTCTCCTATTCTGTTTAGAAGTTCCTCATTAGTGACTATCCACCCATTTGATTTTCAGCATTCTCCTATAGCATTACATTTCAAAGGCTTCTATTCCTTTCCGCAACTCCTATTGTCCACATTTTGCATCCATATAACGCCACACTCCATATGAACATTCTTAGCAACGATTTCCTAATATTGACACTTATGTTTCCCGTAAGTAAATTCCTCTTTTTTGTGAAACGCTGCCTTTCCTTGTGTGTCTACTACAATTATACCGTCCCAAGTAGCAGAATTCCTTCCTTAACTTCCTTCAAAATATCCCTTCCGAATCCATTGTTTCCTATATTACACTCCACTACCTTGGTTTTCTCTTTATTAATACTCATATTGAACTCTTTCTCCATGACCACGTTATTGCCATTTATTATGGTGTCCAAGATTTCTTCTGACTCCCCTAATTCTACAATATCATCGGCAACGCGTAGGATTTTTATTTATTCTCCTTGCAGTATGATTCCTTTTCCATATAAAAATTAATTATTATAGTTCTATAACAATCTATTACACACTAACCAAATTGATTAAAAGGCATTTACATAAAGCAGCATAAACAAAATTACAATAGCATATAAACAAAAAAAAGTTCTACAAGCAATAAATAAAGAATCCTGCATTAGAACTGTGGTAGTTTGATTATTTAAATTAATTCGGGAATCATAAAGAATTTTAATAAAATTTATCGTGCGACTGTCATTGCTCTATAATTTATTATTCTTTGGAGCATAACCCGTATGTCTTGGAGGAGATTTTCATATAATTCTGATCCAAATTCAGGAACGCTTTCTACTTGATTTGGTAGCGTCTGTGGAACTCTCTTGTGGTGTTTGGGATGCATAATGACATCCTTCCGGGAAAATCGGCTCAAATCCTTGGAAGTGCTGAAACTCGTCCTACTGGGCTGTCAAGTTTATACAGACATCCTTCCCCGTTTGTGGTATAGCCTTCGTCCGTCATCCTCTCCCAACACGTTTATTAGGTTTGCTTTATAAACTTCCTTTACAATGTTTGGGCAAAGAGTATCTTCTCCGAAGTCAGCATAACGACTGTCCTCTCTATAGTAAGTTTGATGATTGCTCTCCGTCCCCCGTCCCCCTAAATTCTGTTGACAACTCTCCTAAACTTCTCTCGCTCACCTCCGACCTTGGCAAATTTCTGAGCCGTGTGTTCGGTTTCTGCCAATTCTAATTTATTTTTGTAGGGCGGCAAATCTTCGTTTTGACGGTGGAAGGGAGTTTCTAGTCGTTGCCTTTCAGAATTTTCTCAGAAAGGGGTGAGTTAATCCCTCAAAGTTCCAAATTTCTCTGGCGAGTCTTTCCCAACCTGCCTTCTGTCATGGCTGTGCATTCCCCAAGTATTTTAAACTAATCAATTATCCTGGACCTGGAGGCATTTCCGAGTTTCTGAACAGAAAGTACAATTTACAATATAAACTGTAAAATATTACAGAAATCTTACATTCGGCACACATAATAGAATCTCTAGAAATTATTGCATAATAAAAACAATATCATTAACCTGAAAAAATGGATAAAAAATTAAAACCACTAAAAAAATAATGTGTTAAGCTAAACGAAAACAAATAAACTAAAATATAAAAAATAGGTGATTCATGTATGACAAGTTCTCAAACCATCTTTTTGAGTGCATATGATAAATATAATTTCAGAATTCAATTAAGTAAAGTGTTAAGTTAATATAATTATTGTAGTGTTTCTCTTTTCTTTCTTTCAGGGATATAGACATTTTAAAGGACTAATAGTTTTTTTTAGATTATGTACAAGTAAATTCATGATGTATCTGCCACCGGGCTTACGGCCAATTATAGACTAACAATAAGTACAAAAAAATGCGATCTAGTTTCTCATTATCAGAATAAATAGAAATTGTCGTAGTAAAAAACATGGTCCATATTTATAAAGTATTTTGTTTCTAATATAGTTTTGTATGAAGTCATCTGAGTATGTTGATTTTTGATTGTGTGTTGAAAGTGTGTGTTTGGAGGTAAAAGAACCGAGAATCGATTCAAAGAGTCGATTATTATAAAAGAAATTCAGGGAAAAGAGTTACGGCTTACTGTTCGATTGGTAGAATCGTGAGCGAGTTATTTAGTTGTAGAGTCGTGAGCAAATTGCATGAGTCGCCGAGTCTGGAGCGAACTTCCGGCCTGAGTCGACTTGAGTCATCGGGTTGAAGTAACATTCCACTTAGATGATGAGCGGCACTCTCCAAGAACTAATAAACAATAACACCCGTAATAAATTTTGAAGTGTGGTTCAGCCCCTTTTATAATAGGCAGTATGGTAAAGCCTTAATTATTGCTAAAATAATCATGACTGAAACTTATATTCGATTTGTTATTATTACGACTTCTCTACATTCATAGTTAACATATTATTCCCATTTGTCCTTTCTATGTCTACATAGTTTTGTTCTACGTCTTGAATAATATTTTTATGTTCTCAAATCACCAATCCGCTCCCATATAAAGAAACGCGGATCCTCTAGTATGGTTGGATGAGAGAAAAAAATCATAATCTTTATCTTTTAGTGTTAAAATAACTTTGTATTCCCGTAACCTGAACGTATATTTTCCAAAGTCGGGAACATCGTGGCTCACTTCTCAAAAACTTTCCTAAATGCTTTATATAATTTGCAATATTAATTTTGTTAAACGGCTATAGAAATCAATCCATACTTTTTTATAAGTAAATATTAAAGATTTTTTCTATTATTTTTAGTTTATTCGTCTCCCCCATCCCTCCTTCCTTCTAACTCAAGTTATTATCTTGATAAAAGAAATAAAAGAATCGGATGGGATTCGGAGAACCGAAGAGCCGTTTAAAAGATGTACTCGTAGCAATTCTAAACGGCGCAACAAAAAGAATCGTTTTGCCTATCACTATTCAGAATTAAAGAAATATTTACAAATTCTAAATTTTTCCCTTTCATAAGTCATTTAATTTTGTAATTAAAAATGTTTATATCGGAATCTATTTTAGATGAATAGACTGAAAACCAACATTACTGTCAAACAGTACTACGCGATAAAAAAAGTCTGGAAATATCAATATTTCCTATATCGAAAAAAAACAGTGGATTGTCTATTTTACTACCTCATATTGCAATACATTATTATTGTATTCATGAGAACTCCTGTTATTTGTAAAGAAATATTCACAAAGAAAGATATAATTTCAAAATTTTTCAGTACTTTAATATGATTCTTACGAGTCTCTCAAACGACTATTAAACGTTAATTTATTTAAATTTTCAACATTAAACTTGAATAGGGAAGTGTCAGGTAAGAACAGAAGAGGGAGGTCACGGATGGAATAAGCTAAGCTGATTAGAGAGCTTGTGGGTTGTTCTAGTTATAAGGAAATGATTTAGATTTATTGTTGTTTCCAATAATCCTCGATTGAGGAAATAGGATACGTCATACATTAAAAATTAAAAATGAACAGAATAAAGTACATAATTAAAGACAAATAATCTTCAAATAAATGAATAAAAGAAAATGTATATAGACACAACACGGACACACGATGTCACACACACACTGGGAAACACAAACAAGCACACACTGAGGAACACGCAATGGAGTTTTAACTACTTGGACCAGGAAACTGTCCTTCCCTCTGTCGTAGCTCCAGGCAAAACATGAAACAAACAAACAATAGAGCAGAAAAACTTGAATAGAAATTTTAACGATATGTGGTGTGTGCTATTTTACAAGTTGGCAGCAGCTCATTCAACGCTTTTTGCAGGAACCTTGATTTAAATACTAGAAGGACGATTAAGAAAATCCTGTACCGAGTAAAACGCGCCATTTAAAAGAATAGAATAGAATGAAATGAAAAGGCGTGCGCAAGATAGGTTTGCATGGAGGATTGTGTCAGACCAATCTTAGGACTGAAAACCACAACATTTAAAATTGTATCCTATTACGAGTCCGGTCATTTGTCACTGTTGTAGTATTATTAGTTTTTCCACATAGTTATCTTCGTAAAATTTGTTGCTTGGAACTCTGGAACTCATAACATGAAAAACATTTGATTCTAGCGTTACTCTTTTATATTCTTCCTCTCACTTAACTTTCTTATCACTTCCGCGGCGTGTTACTTTAAATGATTTTAATCCAGTGATTGCACTAATATTTTCGGTCTCTGCGAGCGTTTATTTACTGTCGGTGTTGCGAAGCAGGAAAGAATGGGCCAGACAGGTGACTCTGAAAATAGGCTGAGAATTTAGACGAACTGAAATGGGCGAGACAGAGAAGAACGTTAATCGACTTTTGTTGCATTAAAAATGCGTGTTCGTTCTAAGGGAGTCGCATCTATTCAGAGCACAAGCACGACAGTCCGAAACCGTTAGGGACTTTGGAGTTCAACTCAACATTCACAGGCACAAATACCAATTCACAATATTCGCAGCGCCGAGATAACGTATGGAATTTATGACTGAAATGAATATATGGGATCATGTTGGATTAGTTAAATGAATATTATATAAAAATGGATTGTAATACATTAAATTTAAAACACTATAATCTGTATACGATATTTGCACAAATTCTAATTTACTTGCTAACCAACATGTAAAAACATTAACTATATTCTTGGGTCGTATTTACTGGCTTTCTCATAGCAGCAGATTTATAAACCAAAACCTCCCACTCATAATTGGCATTACACGGAAATCGGAAAAAAGGTTATAAACAGAGTAATGACCGTCTTCTGTTTTGCCTAGAACTCGCTGCTTTTCTTCAGATCTCTTACCGGTTCCCTCTCAACTTCCTTGTTGGATAATGAACACCCAGCTCATTTAATCTTCTTATATGCAAGCCTTCCAACATGGTTCAGTCAATTTAAGACCATTTCACAGACCTGAACCGGCTCTTCGTCCTTAACCACTCTATCAATCACCCTCTACGTCTCTCGCCATCCAATTCTCAATCTTCAATTTCCAAAATATTAATAATGGACGCATGTTAATTTCTTTCCAACAACTTTTCCCCACTCCATTATTTGATTTCCTTCGATGGCGGGGACGACATCCTGTCCAAAGTATTTATCTCTAATATTTGGGAGGAGCCTTTCACCCCCACTTACCTAGGAGTTTGGGGAAAATACCAGGCCTCGTCTCAGCCAGGTATCCCGAATTCTTAACGATTTTAGAAAACCCAGACCGGCGCCTAACTGTCTATATTTTATTACCCCTATCCACTACCTTCTTCAATTTCTCTCAAGCCGACTGCCTTTGATTTTGTACCGCGAACTTCCCTGTTTAGCTGTGTTTTACAATTAGAGAACAGGCCTTTTCTATAATTGGTGCCTGCACGACCCTTCGAAAGTTACTTTGTCTCACATTCTTTTTCTTTCTTTTATTTTGGACATTAGGCATGGGTGGAAGGTGTACACCACTTTTCAATAGTTATGACTAATTAAATATACAGTATTTACGGTGGTAATCATACCATTTGAAATTGGTAATAAAAATTTTAATTGGAAAGTATGATAATTCTGTAGCATATTTTCTGCATTGGTTAGCACGAGAATGGAATAATTTTCCGGAAACGGCTTCTTAGGAAGAAATGTTTTAATAAAATAATTCTATTGGCTGTAAGAAGTGGTTCAAGGAACGTGAAAGGTTTGCGTTCAAGTTTGGCCAGTGACGCTTTGAGTGTTATCCTGAAACAGGTAACTCCCACTTAATTGCATAGGAAGGAATTTGAAAGGGTCTATGTCATTCACCTGAAAGAGATGCAAAGAAAACCTGCATCAGATAGGTCGGGCTATTGGGTACTATTTACAGCCCTTCCGAATGACAGGAGAGCAGTTTTCTGTAAATGCCTGTATCTCGGAAACCTTGCGTGATAAATAAACCCGGATATCATATTTGATTCAGAAGAATTATACAAGAAAGAACCACATATTTTTCTTTCTGAGAACAAAAACGTTTCCTTTATTCTAGAGTATTATCGTCGTGTTATTATAATTAACGTGTCACAAGCCTTAACGTCCGAGATGCGTTGATGTAAAATGATTATTATGAAATATGGCCAAAACAGTCACAATAATTTACTTACCCAAGTAATTAATTAAAAGTAATACTAAATTAATGATCAGCAATTAAAAATTGAAATAAATGTAAAACACGTTTCCTCCCTATGTTTGTGAAACTCCTGCAATATTATTGTATATATGTTAAATAACAAAACCTTAGCGAATTTATGAATAATATATTATACCAACTTGCCTTATAATTTTTAAATTATACATTATACGTAATTTAAATTTTCGAAAGATAATTTGACGGCATGTTATCTTTGTTGTTGTTGTATTCAGTACTTAGACTAGTTTGATGCAACCCTCCATGCTAACCTATTCTACGCAAATGTTTTCATTTCTACCACACCCCACATGACTAATCTGCTTAGTGAATTCCATCCTTCACGTCCCTCTTCTGTTCTTACTCCACAAGACGTAGAGAGGCAGAGGAGGAGAGTTGATCAGGACGTGGAAGGGAGGAGAAATCTGGAGAGTGCAACTAGAGTTGAAAGTGGTGTGTTAATTGTTGCTCTTTAGTGAGGAGATATTGAGAACAAGGAAGGCCAGAGGGATTCACCGGCAGTACAAGGTTCATCCCACTTTCCGTCGGCACAGGGATCTTTTACAATTTACAACGAAGGAAGAAGGAAGTTCTGGTCACCTATTAACTTGCATCAATACACGAATGAAGATAAAAAGAAGGGTCGTCAAGTGAACGCAATCTCTGCTGCACGTGGTTACCGGTTACCCCAATGAGTTATTAACCCTGATCTTTCATAATATATGTAATAGCGTGCAGGACTTCTTTTTAAGTGATTGTTTTTTATAAATAAAATTATTATATTATATCCTAAAGCGCAAGTAATTTCATTAAATAATTTGAATAAAAACCCTATAATAATTTACAATGGGTATGCGTAGACTATATCTAAATATTTCATTATATTCTGCAACAGTGTAGCAAATAATGTGAACTAATCATATGTAGAAATTATAATCCATGGATTAGGACTTCATGCACATTAGCGGGCGTGATACTTGTGTCTTATTAACGTTTAATTCCACTTTTTTTGTAAATTTTATTTAACTTTTTGTCCTAGGACAGTACAGTTTTGTTCAGAAAGAGTATAGTAAACACAAAAAGGTTTAATTGAAATGTGCCATCAGGTACAGTCCACCAACTGCCCGAAACTAGATTTTGTTTTCTGTGACTACTTTTTTCCCCTTCTTTAGTAAATCGAATCATGGAGTCCCTTCCTCTTTAGTCTTATATATTTTTTTAATGGAAAACTGGAGCTTACACGATTGATGAAAGGATGAGGTTGTTATGACCAAACATTCTATTTTGCAGAAACATATACATCAGTCGGATCGTTGATTGAACAGTGGGTATTCCTAATCGTTGTGAAGAGTATAGTTTCTTTCGTACCAGGGTGTTGCAGCCATGAGTCGCATAACTCTGTTTTGAGTCACTTGTTTACATCTGCAGCAGTTCCCCACAGTCCACAAGAGTATACCGAATTGATCCACCATCCTTCCCTACTATCTAAAATTAAAGACATCCTTAATGACACCCACTACAAAATACTCCAAAACTACCTTTCAAACAGAACCTTCCCCCAAGGAAGTGTCATTGCCCCCTTCCTATACAACATCTTCTCCCATGATATCCCACAACATCCTAACACTAGCACAATCTTTTTCGCAGACGACATAGCCATCTCCTATGAAACCTCCTCCCTCACCTCCGATTTCCAACAATCCAATCAGCGCTCAATAACCTAGAGCAATGGTCCAAACAATGGCGAATCAGTATCAACCCCACCAAATCAATAACCATCCCATTCACTCTAACAAAAACCCTTCTCCCCAAATTCATCTCTATCTAAACAATTCATTAATCCCTACAAAAACGGAAACCACCTACCTTGGAATCATGTTTGACTCAAAACTATCCTGGAAACCTCACATTAATTTTCTCCTCTTCAAAATAAACCAAAAATTCAGAACTCTATATCCCCTCCTAAACAGAAAATCCCGTCTCCACTAGCACAAAACGCCTCATATACCTCTCCATTATACAACCCACCTGGTCCTATGTATCCTCCATATGGGGAACAACAGCCAAAACCCATTCAACCAAAATTCAAACCAAACAAAACACAATACTACGCACCATCACAAACTCTCCCTGGTACCTAAGAAATTCCGTCATCCATAAAAACATCAAAATTCCCAATGTAAACTCAATAATCTCCAAATCCATAACAAACCTAATCAAAAGCGCACTCAACCACCCAAACCCCACGATCCAGCAATTTCACAACAATCCTCCTCCACCTCCACGCTCCCGTCGCCTCAAAAGAAAACTTCCGATTGACCTCATCCTTCCCCTGATCATTCAGGCACACCCTAACCCACTCTACCATCATGTCCGCAGACCACATCCTCATTAATCCTCCATAAATCAGTTCTCTACCTGTCAATCCTCACCCACCTAAGTCGTATGCCCCTCAGGTACTCGCAAAAATAAATAAACATAACCAATTCTCCTAAAGTAGGTTAATTAAATGAATTAACCTATCTTCACGTTATCATGTTAATTATATACCTTTTTAATATTGTATATACTGTATCGTTATCGTCCTAACTGATAATCTGTACGATAAAAGTTTTTAAAATAATAATAAATAAAAAATACCGAATTGACCTTATTAGTGATAAATATATTAGTATTTTTGTTTCCAGAGATAAGGGAGAATTTCCTGCAACAGTCAGTCGCATTCTTCGGTGAACAGTAGGGAATTCGCAGAACTGTTGAACTAAATTAATTTATTTAATAGTAAATACAATGTATAAATATTATTTATGTATTGGTGAACCAATCTCTTTAAGTTAGGGGTTCAAAGTCGCCAATTTCTATCACCTAGGAACTGAAATTAGTTTATGAGCGTATCCTCTTGTATTTTACTCGAAGTTATTTAAATTTTGAGTAAACATATCTGGTTATACATTCATGACCGAACAACACGAACAAAATTAAACACTTAGAAAAAGACAAGTGAACAACATGGGTTTCCTGAAAGGTTCTAACTTATTACTGGTATTGTTTGTCACGTTGAACGAAAAAACGGGAACGTCTCATGGCAATGAATGCCCGACTAAGATTTTAGAACGAGTATATATCTAAGGAGTTCCCGCTGAACTTGAAAAAGCGTAGTTTGTACTTCTTTATGTTATGCTGTCTGAACACCTAAACCATTTATGTTTCCCCATAAATTGTTTCGACACTTGACCAATGCCCTCCTTAACCTCCTGCTCCCTCCACCATAAAAAATGGATCTTCTCACATATCCGGGATTCCAGTGGACTATGAATTTTCTCATCTTTTTACCTTGATGCGCATGTTACCCCAATACCGATTGATGACAAGGTATTACGTTGGCGGATCGCCGCGATGTTTTCAGGACGGCCATAGCGCTATGGCGCTGGTCATTCATCTCTGTGTAATGCGGACCGACGCACTGGCCAGGCTCCCAGCTTCCGCTCCCCGCATTCCAGGGAAGTCCCCGTTACAAGCCGCGAGATCGCATCGTGTGGCGTGGCCTGCATTTTCGCGATACCTTTACCCACACGCATCTTAGACTTCTTTAGATAGGAGTGAGACAAACGGCTTTACACAACGCATAAGCGTTGCTCTATTCAAATCGCACCGTTTGCCGTGTGGCTTTTGTCGTTGTCAATAACCTTAAAATGTAAGTCACCTGGGGCATACTAATAACAGCAACTCCAGCTCTATGAGTTGAGTCTCCATCTCTCGGTCCGTGGGCAAAAACTAACAAAGACAAAGCAGAATATTTGGAAACTGTATTTACCCAAAATAACGATTTACCAAATACCGATATTACAGATTTCTTAAGAGACAACACTTTGAATGAACCTGAGTCTGTAATACAATATTTCAATCCCAAAGAAATACAAATATATATATTTTTTCTGAATAACAAAAAAGCTCCAGAAGTAGACCAAATTACCCCAAAAGTGCCCAAAGCCCTCCCCAAAAAATGAGTTCCAAGATTAACATATGCATTTAAATCAGTAATAAGACTTCAACACTGGCCACAAAATCTTAAATATAAGAAATTATTTTAATACCTAAACCTGGGAAAGACTTAAGAAATGTAGCCTCGTATAGACCAATAAGCCTGTTATCAAGGGCTACTACTCCACCGTATCACGTCTCTTCAAGATATAATCTCAGACCATCAATTTGGCTTTCGACCTAAGCACAATGTCATCGTATAGCTGACGCTATACAAGAATCACTTGATGATTAAAAGTACTATTCAGCAACATTCCTTGATGTGAGTCAGGCCTTTCACAAGGTCTAGTCATACAGGTCTGCTATACAAAATCAAACAGTTACTACCGGGGCCTTTCTATAGCATACTAAAATCATTCTTAGAGATTCGCAAATTCAAAACTAGAGTAAACGGCGAAACTTCAATTTTTTATCTAATCAAAACAGGCGTTCCACAAGGAAATGTCCTAGGACCCATCTTGTATTTAATATATACTTACGATCTTCCCTCAACCACTACTACAATTACAAGGACGGTTATCATGGCTACTAATGAAGATCCAGTAAGAGCAAGTGAACTTTTACAAGACAAATCCTTACAGGTTACGTTCACTTTACGAAAAAATCAATGCCCACCAGTAACTATAAACAACAAACATCTCCCGATATCAACGCATGTACAATATCTCGGAATCCATCTAGACTCAAAATTAACGTGAAAAATGCGTCTGGCTACTTGGTAGCAGATCTACACTCTCGTTTGAGAACAAAATAACTATATAAGAAACCATTGTTAAGCCTATATGGACATTCGGAATGGAGCTGTGGAGATGAGCTAGTAAGACCAACACTGTCATTATACAGAGGGCACAATCAAATATCTCAGAGCCATAGTTGATGCTCCATGCTACATCAGGACCTAGGCATACCTTTCATCCAGGACGTTATACAAGAGAAAGCCAATAAACACCACACTAAACTGGAAAACCATACCAAACCTCTTATACACCCACTGCTGCAATACAGAAATATAGAAACCAAAGAAGATTAAAACTATGCTGGCCAATTGACCTCAAGGTTGGGGTAACAGGGGTTTGATCACTGGAGAAGACACTTCCAAGACATCAAAAATAGATTATAGAATCTGTTATTCGGATTGCTATTTCAATAAATAAATTTTTAAAAAACCTGGGGCATTGAGTAAGGCAAAAACGGCATTTTGTCCACGATCCTTAATCAGCTATAAAGGGTGGAAATCGGTTTATTGCCCTAAAACACTACTTTAATAATTTACTTTCCGTTTCGTGTTCTTCGATTGGCGTCCGTATAGCGCGACTGTTGTCGTATAACTGTTACTGCTTATTAGTTTGTTTTGCAATGTATTTGAAATTTGTCATGCGTCAGTGGTCTCCGTTACGAAATACTCAAAACTCTAGCTTTATTTTTTTTGCAAAATCATTTATTTCTTCTTTCACTATCAATTACAATTTACTCGGATAATGCGTTCTCTTTCAAAAGGATAGATGTATTATCATATTCACTTATGAGAACGGCAACGGAATATTTAACATTGAACTGTCATAGGTTAAGCGATAGCCGATTTACGGTTTTTCTTACTACAACACAAAATTTCTCCACTGAAGTTTCATGTAGCCTCAAATACGCATTTAAATTCCGCTCAGCATCGTTTTCTTATTGGAAGATCTGCAAATAGTGCATTGTACGAATTTATTCAAAGTTTTGAAAACGTTTTGTAAGAAATCTGAAGGTAGCTGGAATACTTTCTGATATGTCTAAGGTATTGGACACAGTTGATCATAAACGTTTTCTTAGAAAGGTATAACATATGGCATTCAGGGAAACGCCTTATTTTTCCTAGAATCATATCTTTAAGAGTGAGAAAAAAGCGTAGCAGCCGAAACTAAATCTGGTCAACTTCATTTATATGATTGTAAATAAATTTCGTGAAGTGTTCCTCAAGGCTCAAATCTTGCGCTTTTACTTTATATTCTTCATATTAATGGTATTCCAGGATTCGTACATCCACTAAAATCAATTCTTTACATGGATAACACGAATATAGTCGTTGCAGATAAAAACGTTTAATTTTTTTGAAATTTAAGTTTAGGTCGTGTCAACTTTGATGTTTTTGGGTTACATTAACACATGCAAAGAGAATATCATTGAGATTTATGTATCACATAAGATTTACATTTTTCTTGAGTTAGATTTTGTCATACATGTTGATCATTTTTAAATATTCCTATATACTTTTGATTGTCTCTTCCAAGGATGTTATGTCCTCTGGTCCATATGATCCCATTATTTTTCTTCCCCAATTGTCGTACTTAGGGCAGTGTAAATTGACGTGGCCCATGGTTATGTGTATCTTACAAGAGTTGCTCTGGGATTGTAATTAAGGATATGACAATCGCTATTTTATTTCGCCACTGGGTTAAGAATTCCCCATATTGGAGACAGCAGTCCAGGTAAACACCAAGGCGTCAGAAAGGCGAGACATAGGGATTCAGAACGTGCCAAAAACACTGTTTGGAGACTTAAAAATCTGATACCTGATCTAGTTCTTTGACCCCCGGGAATTTTGGATGTCCAGAAATTAAGGAGAGAAACTGCGGGCCATACAGTATTTTGATTAGAGCTGAGGGTCAGGTGATTCGCCATGCATCTCATGGTGGAGTGGAATGAACGAGATTACCTACGACGATGGAGGAGAAATTCGATCAGTCGGGCATGGAGAGTTGAAGGAAGAAGTCTAGATGGTGCGTAGTTGTGATCCATGGCACAGCAGTCGTGGAGGAGAATTTTGGTCAGTCAGGCAAGGAGATTTAGAAAATGAACTAGTTTGGAGGGTTGATCTACGGCACGGTTAGCGGTGGCATGGAATATTAGAATGTAGCCTGAGATTGAGAGAGGTTTGCTATCTAATCTGGGGGCTAATTGAAAAGAAGATGGACGGTAGCGAGCAGAGTGCCCCGTCTACGTAATCCGGACCCCAGAATTCCTAGAAATAACTCACAGTCGAAAGGAGTCGCTTGACCAATTCTGAAACGGAATTACGATAAATGGAGGAGAAAGCCGCCATTTCACTGTCTGAGATGTGTTATGACTGCCGTTCTGCTGCAAAAATCCTCACAAAAATGACGCGTATGAGTTTTATTATAAACTTAGTTAGCAGTGGTAAGTTTTAAAAAATCTGACCCTAAAGTTTAGTAATTATTGTTGTTATCTTTTGATTTTCTGTAACTAAATTTAATTTGTTTTTATTTAATCTGACCAGATAATTTATTATGATTGAAATTAAAATATTCCCCCCAGTTCACTAGGGTGAGAAAGAAAGCTGTGAGAGATAATGGTATGGTTGGCCCTTACCGTGGAAAGCCCTATTTTATTCTTTCATGTTAGATCTTTGGGGGGAGTGTAGATCTTGATGGTTATTCACGGATAGGTGGAAGAGTCCGTTGTTACTTGATCTACTGCTGTGGTCTAGTGGTCCAGGAATTTAGTGTTATATATCTCCCATATGTTATTTGCGGAGTATGTATGATTGAATATTAACTTGTGGTTGGAATTTGCGGTTAGTTTAGCTTGATGGTCAGCTAACTCGTTTCCTAAGATTTTTCTGTGGCCAGGAAGCTAACATGATGATATGGTGTTTATTATTATTATTCGTTTCCAAATAATGTCTGATATTGTTTAGTTTATTCAGGTGTAAGCCAGAAATTTGATCGCTTTTATAGTATTTATGAGCATAGAAAATCTTGTTAGAAACGTAGACAGAACTCTGGACAAACTAAACGGATTAACAAGTTATAATTAAATAAAGATAAGACTAAGTTCGCCTAGGCCTGAGCTGAAGCTAGTAAGAGTTCTCTGAACTAATTTTCATCTGGTGCGCTCTCAGATCGACAGCAAATTAAAGAGCAATTACCATATACGAGACCGTAGACCTGCTTGCTGGGAAACTCAGTTCAACTTGTTATTCTCTTAGAACATTAATGTAAAATCTTGACAGAACCACAGTAAAAAAGGTTTACTGTAAGTATTTTCATCCCCAAATTGGAGCATTTGCTCCAGGAGCATTGAAATATTCCAGTTTCGAAAGCGCGTCATTAAAATAATTTCTAGTACGGATAGATCTAGTTGAGTGCTATTTATCAAAAGTTTGCAAATAATTACTGTCCAAGTGTACATATGCACGAAATTTTTAAGTTCGCTCAGCTCTGAGATCGGACAAGCATAGCCTAGCACTCTGCCAGAGAAATATTCATCATCCAGAGGTAAAGAACATTAATAACTACAAGAATTTTGTGAAGAATAGTAAGACTATATTATTTAAAGAAGCGTTTTACACACTACAGGAATTTCTTGATCGTTCGTTTCATAAGGTTAGCAAGCAAATTTGTTTATGGCAATAAGAACAAGTCGCTCTTCAAACCATTTATTTCATAACTTGCTTATTTTCTATTCTTTTCTAAATGTGTGTTTCATGTACTGCCTTGTAACGGTAAAACACTTCTTCTCGGACTTTTGACGGTATGGAGTCAAAAGAAAGGAGACAGCATTGGAGCCAGGGGCAATAAAACTCAGACTTCACGACGCGCCTGGGGTGTTTCCCAATTTTGGTGAGAGTTGGCTGCATCGAGTGGTGTGCTTTACCAAGTGTAACCATAAATGTTATTGGTCAATATCCACTCCTGCCACCTGGGTGATATGAACCAAAGAAGTGGGGAATGGATTTTTAAAAGGCGTTCAGAGAGATTTTAGTTTTTTTGGACAGATTTTTTGAGAGGGCGAGATGGGAGGGATGGCAAGACAGATTCTGAGAGATTTTTCTGGACTGGTGGTTGGGATTATGGCAAGGGAGATTTCGAGCAAATGATCAACATCCTTGGACAGGCAGTTCAAGGACAGGAGGATAAATGGAAATTCTTCCTGAATCAGGAAGAATAGCAGCTGTGATCTGGAGAGAGGACGACCCAATTAAGAGGACATGGTAATTATCCCTGTGACTCTCTGTTGATTTTCTGTACTGCTAGGTCCGAGTAGATTTGTGTAAAATATTTCTTTCTATGAGAAGGCCCATAATATACGATCCTGAGGTTAGAGATAGAATTGTTTAGTTTTAAGGAATTTATTGATATATATTTTTTGTAAATAGATATGTAGTCTTGTTTTAAGAAATTATTGCCGGCATAAATATTGAAATATTGTAACATTAATGTTTTTGTATCAAGTAAATTATTGCCTTTCTTTTATACTATAAAAAACTCATTATTTATATATTAATATTCCTCTTAAAATAATGAATATCCTCCCCTATATTCATTTCAGACAGGAGTTTATAAGGAAGTACAGATTCCTGGTGATTCAGTCGCGTGGAATGACTTGTCCGTCGTTTGTGTTTGTGCTTCTCCCTAGTTTGCGAATGTTAGGTTTAGTCCGTGTGATGTGTATATTTAGGTATTATCAATGTTTAAGAGTCTAAATTATTTGCGTAGATGTATTTGTATCCATACTGGAAATATTATATCATATCTATAGTAACTTAAACCCTAGTCAACCCTTGGCTACTAAAGAGAAGTTTCCTGTTTCAGGATCACCCTCATGTAGGCTGTTACAAAAAAAATTGTAAATTTTCATATAATAACCTGTCCTATTTCCTCATTCGATGACTAATGCAATAAATAAATCGAAATGAAACGTTTTGATGTTGTTTTATCAGTTAATTGGATACTAATTTATGTAATTAGATACTCGTGTTTAGTTTAATTAACCTGTAATAATGGAAGCAGTTGACTAAGGGTTACGCACAAATACTAACTACAAGTCTGTGTTAGATTATGTTCCCTAACCGATGATACCTGCAGACGCAAGCAATTGAGCGAACTTGAAAAAACGCAAATGAATCGGATGACCGGTTACAATAGCCACCGAATAATTGAAATATTATAGTTGCTAATCAATATTATTTTAAGTACACTGGGTTACGCCATTGTAGTTTACCCTTACATTTTACTAACTGTGCCTGTTGAAATGCTCAAGACTGACGCGGAAATGTTTTCTGTCCGTCAAAGTATTTGCTGAAGATATCTGTCTGGGCACGATTATGTTGGTAGTCTTGGCACGCAAACTGCCGTATCATGTGCTTGGAAAACTAATCGTAACCAAACGGTTTGTTGTAAATCATGAGCTGCGAACATAAAATTCTAATGAAAATCCCTTTATGGAACGCTTTGATATCGTAGCGATAAATAGTTTCATTTCTTGTTTTACGCACTTAACGTCATACTACATTTAAATAAATGTGATAAGACGTAAAATATATGTTATGTAAACCATACGCTCATAATCTGATTATTATTAAATGAGAATTAGCAGTTAATAATTTTGTTTAGCGTCAATTAACCAAATAATCTTACTAACTTATTAGTTTTAAAAGTACGCCACTTAAGTCGTTAACTTATGAAATGCAATAAATATACGTATTACTGTCGTTAAAGAAATAGAATTATCAGAAAATACCTTCCAATTTATAGTTTCATTTCCCAATATTCATTAATTTTCTTCTTCTCCTGCTTTAGGATTACAATTTTAGCATGTTCTGGTTTCCCCTCACCATCTTGGTATTCCAACACTCCTTTTCACTAATGGTTCATATTCAAATGCCTGTTTATAGTCAGTGAAAATAGTTAAAAATCACCTTTATAATTTTCAACCTTACTATTAAGTCTTATCATATTATCTTTATCTCTAGCGTTTATGCTTTTATTTACTTCACAATTTTTTAATATTTATATAATCCAATCTGCTTTACCTTCACTATTATTATTATTTCTGTTTTCTATATTACAATCATAATTCTCTCTATAGCAATCTCTATTTCCTTTGCTTAAGTAGTCTCACTCATGTTGTTTCCATTATTTTTAATTTTATTAGTGCAACTAAACCAAATTTTACTAATGTAATTTTCAGGATACCAATTATCTTTCAATATTTTGTAACATTTATCTTTTAATTCATCACCTAACCTAATTACCCTATTTACAAAATTTCTTATAACATTTCCTTTATATTTAAATGGATGATTTGAAACATAGCTAAGCATCACATCCGAACAACATTCTTCTTTAAACCATCTTGTTCTCAACCTATTTACCCATCTAATTACCGTGACATCTACAAAATTAATCATTCCTTCAGACTCCATTTAACAAGTAAATCTAAACATTACCTTTATATTTAAATGGATGATTTGAAACATAGTTAAGCATCACATCAGAACAACATTCTTCTTTAAACCATCTTGTTCTCAACCTATTTACCCATATAATTCATCCGGACTCCATTTCATAAGTAAATCTCATCTTTCTATGTCCTTTACTTAAGTATCTTATCTATCTCATAATAATCATTGGATTGCAGATGATATGAAGGGATATGTTGGTGCAATTTTACAAGCGTTGCTCTCCGTGGAGGAAGAACACAAAGACGTGGAGCGGTGACTCATCCCCTTCGCTCACGCACACCTGCCCCTTTATTCCTACTCTGTGATGTGTCCAAACCAACCATTCTACTCTCACAACATGAGCATTTCTGTTATTCTGGCAAGAAAATAAGTATGACGGCATTACAAAGAAATTAATATGAAACTGTCTTATGTCCCACTGACACACTAGTTTTTGTAGTTACCAAAAATAACTAAAATATATTCAGATATAATATAGAAAATGAATGGATGTATGATTGGATCATCCAACGTAAAACTAGAAAGACACACAGGTTATGATATACTAATAATTACAGGAACATTATTGAAATTAGCACTAGGATCCTGTTAACAGATTTTCAGATACAAAGTACTCCATTCTTTACAGGCCTCAGTAGAACATAAAATTAGAAACTTGCCGCAAACAAAAATCCAGATTACGAGACTATGATCTACAAGAGGACAAAATCTGTAAATATTTATGTATAACAATTAATAAAAATTTTAATTTGGGTGATAAAATTAATACAGTAGCAAAGAAGAGATGGAGGTCTTTGTATTTCATAAATACAGTACTAAAGAAAAGTGCAAGGGGGGCCAAAGTAATGACCTATGAATCATTAGTCCACCTTATACTACAGTATGGAGCGGTTTGTTGGGGCTAAAAAGGAATAATCAAGGATATATCTATCAGTCAGAGAAAGTAGATGGAAGGGAGGTATTATTGACATTATCCTTGATACCTAGCAAAAACGGCAAAAACACTGGCAGAAGTTCTATGGCCTTCTTCCAGATGTTAGAGAAAGATTAGTCATGTGTCACCTCCAACCAACAAAAGGGTTGATTCACTTCATCTCCATGGTCCATACGGGCTGTACCTTAGTAGGATAAAAAGAACAAGGAAAACAAGAAAACAGGCTAATTATGTTCTAAATAATTAATAACATTGTCAGAAAAGAGTACAGAAGTGAATTGGGACCGACGACAAACATTAAATGGGGCTCATTTCCATCAATTCCTTGTTAACGTAGTGCTTATTTTGTTAGAGGATGTATTAAAGTCAGCAAATACTACATGTTGGTTCATGCACGGTTGCCCACCAACACATTTCCTACCCAATGTGCGTGAACATCTGACGCTGACACTTCTGGACTTCAATCCCCCAGATTTTTGGTTATGGAGACACTTGAAGACATGAGTCTACGTCATCACATTCATCGATGTCAGACACTACAGGATTGTGTCATTAATGCACTTATAACAACAACAACCGGTTGTATTTCAAAGGTCTGTGATTTTTTACGTCGAAAGGTAAAGAGATGCATAGCCACGGACAGACGTTACGTTGAGCATCTCCTATAAAAGGTGACATGAATGGACGTCAGGATGAATCTCTCCCATGAGGAAGTCTACAGGTGTACAGGTAGCAGAAAGCAGGCGTTTCTTTGATAAAAAAAATGGGATAAGTCAACAGAATGACAGTATACATCGTACCCAGCAGCGAATAGAAAATTGTCACCTTTCGTGGTACAAACACTCATTCCTCCGAGATAAATCTATTTACAACAAACTGGGTGCCCGGCGATACCCTGTAATTAATTTATATTAGACCCCTACAGTATTTAATTCGAGAGTAATCTATTTTTCCCAACAAGTAATAAAACCATCAGCAAGAACGTCACATTTTTGAAAACTTACCTTTTCACGCCTCGTGCTTTATGAAAGAGGACTCAATATCAGGAAACCTTCTGGTTCCTTGAATAAGCAGAGGAACTTCAAAACAGTCTGCAAAATTGAAAAAGACAAAAGAGACATTATCAATCTCATTAACCGCGAAAAATATTTATTCGTATACAAATATATGCCGTTTATGTACGTTTTAAATTTCTATACCTTCCATCCCCACCCCGGGGGATGTTATAGTTCTTTTACGCCTACAGTCTTTGCTTGTTTCCGGGTCGCAAAATTTGGTCGAATTTTCTCCATGCGCTTTGATTTGTATACATCAGCATACTGAAATAAATAGGGGGGGAATTATTGTTATTATATAATAATGAAAAATCGTTAGCAATGTAGATTTTATTGAATTTTAACATTTATTTATTATTGATGTACACTGATTGAATATATTTTTAATTTTCATAGCCGATCTTTGTTTATAATAAGTACAACATATAAATTAACAAAAAAATACAAACAATTAATTTTCTTACAACTAAAATTCTAGTTCTCTACATTCAAGGTCGTATGTTATGGGCCTACTCCTAGAGGGGAAATATTTCAAACAAAATCTACCCGGACCTGGCAATATAGGAAATCAGCAAAAGGTTACATAGGAATTTACTGTGTAAGCTTAATTTGGACCCAGCGGCGCCTTCTCTCGTTTGTACTTCCTTGTATGACTTCGGTTTGGTCTGGATCACACCTAGTCTGCCGCTGCTATAGTCCCTGGTTGGGACAATTTACAGTTTTAGCCTCGTCTTCTCGGATTACTTGTCCAATAATATCATCAACTGCTTTCATCCCCTCAATTCTGTCATATGATTCTGACTGCCAGGATTTTTAATAATTCTTCCCCACGTCCTCAATTCCGAAATTTATAGTTACCCTTCTCCGGGAAGAATAGTTTGCCCCTCCTCCACACGCTTTTTCCCAGCCACGGCCGCCACATTCCAGAGGCCGTGAGAATAATCTCGCTGGCACCCAAAGGTCTCACTTTTATTACCCCCGTTTGTCATATAATGTCTCTTTTCGTTTAACTCCGAAACCGCCGAAGTCCGAGTAGATGTGTTTGACCGTTACATTACAGATAAATATATATAGCAGATTCTACGTTCCTCCGTATTCGAAGATTTCTAAATTGCTTTAGGGCGCCAGGTATTTTTCATAAAAACACCAAAAATTGATTTTAGTAGTTTTAATTTCAATCAGAGCATGAAAAAAAATTATATCTGCAGGGCGTGGTCATTCTCTCGTCGTCCCGCCGACACAACTTGCTGCTTCCATCCCCCATGACGACTCCTCCCCTCCCTTTGCGGACCACCCAACGTCTCACCAGACCACATTGTTGGCCCGGGTTGCGTCAGTTCCTCAACAATTGCAACTCGCAAGCTGGCATGCATTGTTCATCGTAACTTTTCATGTTACAATATATACTAACACAGTAAATTATATTTATGTGGACAAGGTACTTGAACCATCTCTTCGGTCTGATTACCGTGATACAATGTATGTAGATATAAATACATATCTACGATAATTTATATTTAGAACGTTCGCCCCGGATTTTTATATACCGAATCGACTTATAAAACATTTGAATATTTATAAACTTATAAAAAAGATCATCACTTGTGATTATATAGCTGTTAAACATAAAATAACAATAGATTTAAGTAATGATACCTTCAGATTTTTTTCCTGCAAGTTGCATCGGAAAAGGTGAAATTTAGTTACAGAAAAATCCGTCTCGGCGCCAGATTCGCAATTCTGAATCATTTGTGTTGTGACTTGAAAACATTTTGCATAATTAGTAACTAATTAAAAAGTAAAATTATTTAAGTAAAAAGTTAATTTATGGCAAGATAAAGAGAAATTTAATAATCTCCATTGACAGCCTATGGTAGGACCTTTTGTTGCTTTAAAAAGGGGGGGAAGTAGAAAGAAGAGCATAAAGCATCGACAGATACCTTCTTTCAGCGCTAAACACAAAAAATTCACGGTAACTCCGAAACGCACCCTTTAAGGGCAAACATAAATCGCAGTGTGTCTGATCTGATCTGGTATATAAGGACTCGAGCTCGTCATATATATTTTCTTTTATTTATACAGAAAATCTAGCCACTTATACTGAAAACATAAAAACTGAAATTATTAATAAGGCGTTGTTTGAAAAAATTATCACATTTCTATATTTCTAAAATATATTTTTTCGTTGTTTCTGATTTTTATGTCATACTATGTATGGACGTAGAGTTTCAAGTCCACTTGCGTTGTGCGCTGCTATTTGAATTTTAAGCATGAAAAGTCTACTGATCAATAATAATTCTCCGGGTCCAACAGCCATTCTTACTTATATCATTAATTTTGTATTATTTTAAATTCATTAGAATATAAACAATGTTAAAAATTCTTAATTATATAATTTTGTTTATATTTTTGACATATGCTATGTCCTCTTTCTACGACCATCGAAATAAAGAAATATTTGGTTTTAATTTCTAAGTCTTAAAAATTAAAACTTTAAATATTCGTGCACTGTTTAAAAGGTGAAACATCATTCCAAAATTATAATAAATGGTGTTTTCATAAATACACATATTAAATTACGCCATGACCTATAACTTTATGAAACTCTTTTCGGATTATTATAATATTTTGTTGAAAAACTTATACAATTGTGATGAACAGCATTTCTTTTATTTATATAGAAAATCTAGCTACTTATACTGAAAACATAAAAACTGAAATTATTGATAAGGCGTTTAAAATAATACAAGTAACTAACGGCCTGTATAACAGACAGTTACAAAACCAATTTTGAACAATACTTAAATTTTGAAGTGAGCAGACGTTTCGATCAACACTTGTGATCTTTGTCAATATTAAAGCCATACTGAGACAATATTACCTTACGTAGTAAAATTACAAAGAATATAAACACATAGATACAGAAATTCAACGGTAATTTATTAAACCGTCACAAATGGGATTTAAGTGTGATTTTGTTGGGGATTTTCTGAGATTAGCGTTTACGATAATTCGCTTATTTATATAGGGCAACAGTACTGTCTAAATTAAATGAATTATTAGGTTCCAAAAATGTTTAGTATTGGGAGAAGGTTTATAAGAAGAACATTTTTACATTAGTTTTATGCTCCTTAGTTCCTGTTAAAAATATCCTTTACTTGGGTCAATATAATAAACAATTATTGCAGCTAATTTCATAAGCATCATTACCAGAATCAAATGTATTACGAACATATTTAAGCTTTTTAACAAAACGAACAGATTTCAAAGTTACGAAGATATTACGTATAGACTTCTACATAACGTTCTCAATATGGTATTGCAATGATATTTTTGACGCACCAAAATTTTGAATTAATATATATATATATATATATGTAATTAATTCTGAGATAAATGAATTTCACAGTGAAATCAAAAGGGTAATGATTAAAATTTCAATACTGTTCACAATTGTTTCTATATGCAGGGGTCGCTAATTACTTTTGTGATTTATGTTTTTAACTGGCGTTGATTGTGTTTCATTTTCGAACATTGTATATTCTGTTTTTGGGGAACTTAATCTTGAAAAAGGGTTGCAATCTGACTGTAGCAGTTTTGAATTCGCAAATCTGTGTCGCCTGTCAGCGAGGAACAGGCTGACGCCCGAGCTGCAGAGCTTAGCGCGGCTCCATGTTTCAACCTTTACCGTATCTGGAAGCACAGTTCTGGGAGTAGTTAACGATCCTCTGCTCCCTCGGGGATTATACGGGCTGCGTATAATTAAAGGACAGGACAAAAGACACTTTCTACGATAACATAGGGAATATCGTGTTCCTCCGGCAGAATCCGAGGTGATAAATCATAATGTTGAAGACCGAGATAGTGATAAGGTTTTGCATTCTTTAATCGGTTTCGTTGGTGGTGAGATAAGTTGCATCGAATGGACCTCAGAAAAACGAGAGTGAATTTGTTGGAATAACTTGATTGACAGGGAAAAATTATATATATATATTGTTTATTAAGAAATTTACAAGCTGTTCATTTTGAACATTAAGCAAATTAGATAAAGGAAATACAATGAAGGGAGAAGTGGTCCAGTAATGAAACAAAATGATATGTGAATGCAATAAAAATAATCTTCACAGGTCTGATGGCCGCTTCCTCTTCAATCGGCGAAGTGTTGTTAGTTCATTTGCTCTTCGTTATGGTGTCCTGGGAGATTTTGACCATCATTAGTGCTGAGTCTGTGTATTTCATCTTCTGTAGTATGTATGGCTAGATCTTCATGTCTTGTTTTGTTGGTTACAAACCAGGGTGCGTTGAAGATGGTACGAAGGATTTTTAACTCAGGACGTTGAATAACTTTTTTATTCGAAGGCTTTGTGCGCCCCCATAGTTGGATCCCAAATGTTCATACGGGCTTAATAATGCATTTATATAAGTATTTTGTTTTCAGCTTTGAATTTGGAATTTCTTCAAAGTAGCCAATTCATTTGGCGAAGCTTATTCTTGATATGATCCATTTTGGATCTTAAATGCGGTTCCCATGTAACTTTAGAGTACAATAGTAGACCAAGGTAATTGGTAATAGTGTATTATTTATTCAGAGATTTGGAGAGTTTGTTTTCCTGGTGGTAAAATTTACATTAGGAATTACAGTTGTACGCCAAAAGTTTAACAAGTCTTCAAGGCTATTTAAATGATTTTTTATGACAGCAGCAGCTGTAAGAGGGTCATTATCTGCAGATAAAAATTGCGGTGTCATCAGCGTAGGTTGCAAGGATTGTGTTATCTGTTTCAGGTATGTCCGGTGTAAATATAAGGTATAAAAGCGGTCACAGGACACTACCCTGTGGTACTCCACAGGCAATCGGATCAATCGTGGAAATATCGTTGTTACATTTTGTTTCAAAAAAGCGATCACTTAGATAGGATTTTAAGATGAGGTAATAATCAGTGGGAATGCTAAGTTTAAGTTTTTATAGTAAACCGACGTGTCAAATTTGGTCAAATGCTTGTGCAATATCTAAGAAAGCTAAAACACAAACGTTTTCCTTTCTTCTAAGGCCTTTATTATTTCATTCACAGTACTGTGGCACTGATGTATTGTAGAGTGTCGTGAGCGGAATTCTAATTGATGTGCAGGTAGTATCTCATCCAGGTTGATATCAGCCTCTAGTCTTTTAAGCAGTACCCTTTCAAATATTTTCGATAGTTGTGTTAGTAGGCTTATGGGGCGATATGACGAAAGAGAGTTTCGGTGGTTTTACGGGTTTACGTATCAGTATTATTTGTGCGAATTTCCAAGATTTTGGGAAGTAGATAGCTCTTAACATAAAGATGATAAAGATTGGCTAATAGTATTATTGCTTTCCGTGGTAACTGCTTAAGGATTTGTCCTGTTATGGGGTCAGACCCAAGAGATTTATGGATATTGAACGAGTTAATTTCTTTAAGAATTTCTGATGACAGGAATCGTTTGATAGGAAGTCACAGGACAAGGTGCAGAAAATTATAACATTTAGTTTCTGACATGATTAAGGAAGCTGAGGCCAGAGGAAGATGGAAACTGTTGATGACATTTACGGTTGCATGTTTTGTTATTTAAGGAGTAACGTCTAAAATGTCTGTTGACGTTTTAGTAACGTCCTCGTGGAATTCATTTCCCACGACAGCCCACAGAGCGCTAAACTGTTTTGACTACGACCAGAAAAGTAAATAACACGTGTACGCTGGACGTGCACAAGGCTGACCCATCATCAGCCGCAAATTAATCGTCTTTTGACTCCCACAAATTTTTACACATCCCCTGCATCAAGACAGTAGAACGACACTGTATTGAAATAACTGTGTGTTCAAAACTCAGATTATTTTAGTAAATTTAGTAAATAATAATTCAATACTTTCTAGCTGGGAGGAATATCTAGAAGACCTTTATCATAGTGGAAATATAGATCTGTCAGTAATAAAAAAAGAAGAGGAGGTGGGTAGTAACACTTGAGGCACAAAATTTTAAGGTTTGATATGACACTGACAGACCTGAGCAATTATAAAGCGCCAGGAATTGATAACATTCCAGCAGAGTTGATAAGATCATCGGCTGTTCAGAATAGTTTGCGAAATATACGAAACAGGAAGAATACCAGAAGATTTTAGTAACTACATAATTAAGCGTATACCAAAGAAAACTGGGGCTAATAGATGCGAACAGCACAGGACAATTAGTTTAGTCTCACATGAATGCAAGTACTATATGGAAGGATGGAACGACAAATATAATGCGCATTAGGAAAAGATAAGTTTGGTTATAGGAAGAATGTATGGACAAGAGAAGCAAATATTTACTTTGCGTCTAATTATAGAAGATAGGATAAGGAAAGACCGGCCTACGTTCATGGTATTTGTAGATTTACAAAAAGCGTTTGAAATGTGAACTGCTACACACTTTTAAGAATATTGAAGAACACAGGAATCAAATATCGAGAAAGAACTTCTACAGAAGGCAGTCAGCAGTAATTAGAATTGAAGATCAAGAAAAGATAACAGAAATCAAAAAAGGAGTAAGACAAGGATGCAGCCTGTCACCCATGCTGTTCAACTTGTATATAGAACAGGCGATGAAGAAAGTTAAAACGGAATATGGAAATGGAATCATATTGCAATCATACGCTTTGCCGATGACATTGTAGTATTAGTGGAATCAGAAGAAGACTTGGAAACCAGAATAAATTGTATGAACGTGGTCATGGAGAAAGAGTTCAATATTAGGATTAATAAAGGGAAAATCCAAGGGATGGAGTGTAGTATGGGAAACAGTGGAATAACAAAGGGTGTGAAGGAATATTCTGAAGAAAAATATTGAATTCTGCTAACTAAAAATGGTAGACGTAAAGAGTTGGATAACACAGGAAAGGAAGGTTTTCGAAAAAAAAAAGGTTTTGCTTACGGCTAATATAAATATGATTATTTGGAAATCATTAATAAATATGTTCGTATGGAGTGTGGCGTCATAAGCGGCGAAACATGGACGGAAGGAGTTGCAGACAGGAAAAGAATAGAAGCTTTCGAAATTTGGTACTATAAGATAATGCTGGAAATCATTAACATCTTCTGAATCGCTGCAAGATATCTAAATGAAACATACACGAAAATTTAAGTTTAAATTTCTGTTGCACGTAGGAGGGGGGGATAAATAAATAGAGGATGATTAGAAATATTGGGAAATTTATTTAAATAGGGGAATTATACATTAAATACATTATTGTGGGAAATATTAAGGGTTCCGTGAAGCAATATGATCTCTTCAAACAGGTTAATACCGTGGGCGATTCCCCCTAAACGACTTGGATTGGAAAGCCTGGCAGCGTACCTCTTTACAGCTTCTGTCTTCTACAGCATCTGCAAAGTCCAGTCCAAGTCATCAGTTCCGACCGTCTTCTCTTAATGTCTAGAACCGAATAAATCTGCACAACCTCTCCGCTGTGCCCTCCATCTTGATAAATCGATCTTTTTCACTCCATTTATCTATCCACGTGATAATTTTAAAATATTGTTTGTCTCGTTGATGTTTGGTATTTCTGAGAATAGCGCAGGTCATTTCTATACGTGACCTGACAGCATCCCATAGGATTACAGCCTCCTATACCTGCCGATTTCGAGGCGCCGCTCAACCTTCCACTGCTGACTTCGAGGAGCCACTCAACCTTCCAATCATTTGCTATTAAATATCGCGCTATATAAAATCTCTGAAATTTTCGTTGAAATTAGTTTCGGAGCATAAACAGATCAAGAGTTTAGACAAGACTGATTTCCTTGCCAAGCCTATTGGGATGCCTAGTCTTGTCTAATATTAATGATTAGTATGGTGATCCGACAATACTTGCCAATAAATTACATTTCTTTTAGTGACCCGCGTTAATAGAAATAACCAGTAACCTTAGAAATGAAAAGATATAAAGGAGCGCTGGGAACTTAGAAATTCAAAACAATTTGCAAAAAGCTGTTTTTTTGGGATGAATTATCCTAAATCATATTGTGAAAATATGTAGATGTGTTCTTATTAAACACTTAAATGTCTAATAAATGAATCCATAAACCATGGTATGTTCCTATGAAGACTCAAAATAATAATTATTAAACCTATATACTGCAGTGCAATAAGTCCCCTGCCTAATTTTATTCAAATTTTTAGATGTTTAATTGATCTAAATCCAGCAAGAGCATTCTAACTAGTTGACTGGCAGGTAAGAAGTGGTTTTCCCGGCGCCTGCATGCCGGGCTGGAAACATTCCTATCTGTGGGTTGTTTTTGCTGAAGGAACGTTCACCCTTCAATATTTCCGAAGGGCACTGTAAAGCCTCGCGGCATACACAGGATCCTGTCCAGTATTTCCCGTACTTATAACTAGCACTTGTTCTATTTGTCGTGGAAAATTTCCCGCGCTGGACGTAGGTCGAATGAGGTTGGGCGAATCCCCGGCACATGGGATAGCTTTTTCCCTTGGAGGAGGGGAAAATAAGAGCATAGATGGGTGTCAGTAAGACAAAAAATATTCAGATTTGTTCAAGACGTTGAAAGGAGCAGAAAGTTGGAGAGGAACGCGAGTTGAAGGGAGGAGAAAGCGAGAGGTGTTGATCGAGAGTTCAAAGGAGGCGAGAATTATTGCTCTTTAGTGAGAAGGAAGTGAGAACAAGGAAAGCCAGAAGTTCAGAATTGTTTGAACTGTGTGTGGGAATGAAGAAGGAGGAAAACTGGGTTTTCGTCAATTGCCGGCAGTAACAGGTCCATCGCATTTTGCACCGACATAGGACAAACAACTCAACCCGGAGGGCGATTGACCCAACACGAGGAAGTTCCAGAATCGCCTAGTACCTGCATCGAGAGACGAAGGAGGATCAAACATGTTAATCAAGAAAGAACTAAAATATCTGATGCATGTGGTTACCACAATTAATAATTAACCCTTGATATTTAAAAATCGCCCCCTCTAATTAATCTATGTTTTAATAGTGAACCGGAACCCTTAAAGTAATTGTTCTTTTTATAAATAAAATTATTATAGTATATTTTAAAGCGCTTGCTCAAAATCGTAACTGCAGTAGCAATAATTAGGCCAGTTTGCTTGATATTATTCGATCTATCGTGATTTTGTGGGTTTGCTAGATTATTCGAATTTGTGCGCAGCCCTTTTCATAATTTCTAGCTTCGGTATATATTTTCTTGTGCACCCATCTGTTACGTCTTCAACATCTGGTTTCTTTTCGCCCGGTCATCCAACGGACCCTTAATGGCTCTTAGCGTTTTCTTGCTTGTAATTGCTCCATTTAGCAAATATTCGCATCTTCTCACGCTGTCTGTGGCCAGGTACCATCTGGCCGTCTACTCAACTGTAATTCATCACTTCTTAAATTAATATTTTATATGAAATTATCATTTCTTACTTAAATATATTTCCAAGTCATAAACGTTCTTGAAATATTCCTTTAATTTTATATCGGTTCCTATTTATATTCAGCGTTACTATCTTTCATTTATAGTAGTTTCAGCAAGCACTTGTGAATCTTAGTGATGGAAGAAAATGTGCGTGTGGTTATATTTATTGGCGCTTCTTCTGTCAGTTAAAGCTGTTGAAGACCTATTCAAGTGTTGTCTTGAATAGTTTATGAGCCGTGGTCCACTTTTACACCAGTCCTTGGAAATAAGACTTAACATTACATGAAACTATTTTCCAATTAATGTATAGAAGGAAAGTTTTGAACTATTAAATACAAAAATAAAAATGCCATTTACATTTAAGAGCATATTTCTCTAAAATTTCATTTGATAGAAAATTAAAAGTAGTTTTTATTTATAATTATATCATAAATAGATCAAATAGATGAAAGAAATATCTAACGAACTAAAGAACTAGCTTGGGTGCCCGGCGATGCCCGGGAATTCGATTACATTAGCCCGATACAGTATTTAATTCGACAGTAATCTTTCTTAACACGTGATTAAACCATCAGAAAAAGCGCCACATTATGAAAATTTACCTTTTCACGCTCCCTATTTATGTTGTCATACATAACCACCGGGATGCCTCAGTGTCTTAAGTAAAGAAATCAATTAATAAGGACATACATGAAGAAAAATACACAGAAACAAGTATGTTTATGAGAAGATACTTCAACCATCTCTTCGGCCCGATCAGCTTGAAATCAAGTGAATAAATCTTCAAAAAAATGTTAGTGTGCGCCCCTGGTCTTTCTGTATCATACCTCAAATCATCTGCCCTGTGACTTATAACGCATTTTCCATATTTATTAACTAATTAAAAGTATCAGTAATACTTATAAAAAGTTGGTTAAATTAAAGCATTATATCACGGTTGACTAATGGTCTCATTAGCTTGAAATAATGTACACACCCTGACGTAACCTGTCAAACGTGAAATAATGCTTGAATACAACTAACGCTAACACTTCGGCGAATATAACCTAATCGTCAGCAAAATTCAAAGTATACAGGATTTCACCATTTATACCCATGATGTGACACTTCTTTCTCCAATTTTTAAGTGTATCATTGAAATATATTTTAAAAAGCTTAGGTCCTATACAACTCTCTTGTCTCAATCCTTTATTTACGTGGAATTATGATGACTCTACGTTTCCAACTTTGACCCTGTTTAAATTTCATGTATACATTTTTTATGGCGTTAATATGAGTTATTTTTATTTGATGATTTTCCGTCACCGACCATAATTTCGATAGAGCAACAATTTCATATGTTTCCCGTAAATCTATGTAATACAGATGGGTTTCTAGATTATGTGCTAACATTTTGTCCGTTGCCTGTCTAATAATCAAGATATTATCGACACATGACCTGCCTGCCCTAAAACCGCTTTAGGATTCATAGATCTCATGTTCGACTCTATTTTTCAGAATCTTGCTATGTATTCTACTCGAGCACATTTTTTAAAAGATATTGCTAATGAATACTTTTCTTAAAATCCCCAGATATTTGTTGTCCAAAAATTTCAGGCCCGGCTTTTATTATCTGGATAGGTACTGCTGCAGAATCCGGAGCTTTTCCATTCTTAGATGACTTGACTACTTTTTGAACTTCTTCAGGTGTTATATGCTCAATTTCTTGGCTGTCCGGAACATCTGTTAGCCACATATTCTCATCTTTAAATTCCACTCTATCTTCTTGCAACAATTTTTCATAGTAATCTTTCTATTTATTTAGTGGTATGAGTTGTATATTTAATCTATTATTTTCATTGGATCTGAAATGTTTTATTACTTTCCATGCTTCTCTTGACTGTGTTGCTTGTGTAATTGTTAATTTTCTCGTACTTTTTTCCCAGGTTTCATTGTTTGCTTTAATTATGTATTTATTTACTTACTACTAATCCTCACATAATACTTTCGGTCTTTTCGGTCGTGTGTTCCTAGCCATTTCTGATAGGCTTTCTTCTTTTCCATAATTTTCTTATATATATATATATATATATATATATATATATATATCACAATTCTACCAATATGTTTTGGTTCTGAGGATCGTCTTTTCTACAATTACCATACTTTCATAAGCAGCTTCACTATAACTATTTTACTATTTAATATTTCCGTATACATTCTTTTGGATGTAGTTTACTCGACGTGCCTTAACCTCTTTCACTTAGCCTTAGTTTGTATCGAAGTAAAGCCGCGATATCTTGCCTTTTTTACATAGATATATATTTTTTTTGAACACTCAACAGAGACTTGTCGTTTATTAATATAATTCCGAAGCAAGTTAAAATGTGACGTGTTCTATTACTCTTTTTACAACTGAAGAAGTGAGTTTCTTTCATGTTTTGAGACAAAATGTAATATTAGATATAATTACACAAAAATATTTTTAAAAATTGCTGGTCGTTTTAATGTTACTTTTATTCCTACTGCGTTGGACTATATAATAAGCAAAGTTTTAAAGCCACCGTTTAATGCAGACAGACCTATTAATTTAAAATAAGATGTATAATAGTATAATTTTTTAGATTTACGGTGTCATGCATAATATTAACGTGTTTTTGGCGATATAATAAACAGCATTGGCCGATTAAACTTTTACAGGAAAGAAGTTCACTGCCTAATATTATGAAGTTTGCAAAATTAAAAGAAATGTCCGATATTTCTGTTATCAGTCTAAGCCTTCATTTACTGTTGTAAAATAACACCAAGTACCTATCAATATGTTTGCCCCAAATGGGCGTTGATTACGGGGATTAATGAAAACACGTCCAATTTTTAACGTACGTCTAGGAAACACATCCCGATTGCTAAATATCGCAAATTTGATTTGAAAACGCCACAAAATTAGACAGGAAATCTGGTGATTGTAAAGAAAATTTTCAGAAATGTTTTTTATTAAAAATCATCCAAACACTGTCAAGGTTAACCTACACACAGAAAATAGCAACAAAATATGTGATATAATATTTTAGGTTCTTTGGTTTTTCTTCGTTTAACTGAGGTCTTAGATATTTACTTATCATACTTTGTTCGAAAGCCGTTAAAGAAGGACAAAAAGTAGCGTCGAAAATAAAAAAAAAATTAGAAAACTTAAGTCTCATAAGTCAGCTAACCAAGATGGAATTTCCGGAGAATTAGAAGGGAAGCCATGATGACGTGCCTCATACGTCTATTTGAAATATCTATTAACAATTCTGATATTCAAGATGATTGGAGAAAGGCGATTGTAGTTCCCACGTTGAAATGAGATGCGCGATCGGAATCTAGTAATTACAGGCCGGTTAGCCTCGCATCTGTGATATGCAAGCAATTTGAAAGCTTGAAAGCTGAATATTTGCGTAAGCACTGGGACGAAAGTGGGTGGATTTACAGTGGGCAACGTGGCTTCAAGCCTGGATTCTCTTGTGAGAAACAACTGGCAACGATCTGTCAACATCTGTCGGACGGGGTTCATAAGGGAGCCTGGAGAATAGACCCTATAATTATTGACTTTTCTAAAGCCTTCGATGATGTGCCACACGATCTATTTGTAAGTAAGTTAAAAAATAGTGGTATTGGTTTCCAGATACTGAAGTGGATTCGGGATTTTTAAAAGACCGTTCACTCAGAGTTCAAGTGAATGACAAATTGTCCGAATTTGCCAAAATCACGTCAGGGATCCCGCAAGGAAGTGTCTTCTTGTTCCTTGCATTCATATTTAACAATCGGTATAAAATCACAGATTAAACTGTTTGGCGACGATTGTATGGTCTATAGGGAAATTGTAAACGTGGAGAATGAACAGATTCTGCAGGTTGACTTAGACAAAATTTACCAATGATCAGTTAGAAATAAAATGCAAATAAATGCAACGAAGAGTAAGGCAATCGTTTTTACAAAAAAAGGGAAATGTTCCTCCAGTTCGATATAAAATGGGTAACGAAGTAGTAAACGGAGTCAAACAACAGTAAATACGTCTCAAAGATTCTTTATTTAAAACCCAAATTTTGATATTCGGTCCATATTCCAATTTACAATTACCGGAGCTTTCGACCGTATGATCATTCTCAACTAAAATGAAACATAAAATTCACACTCATTACATAAATTAACAGCACATCACCATAAAATACAAGATTAATACAAAAAGACCTTACCTATTACAAAACAAATGATATATTATATAAATTCTCGTCAACATAAATTTTCAGCAATATAAATTTTGCTACGTCTTCTTTGTCAATATCAAACATCTAACTAAATACATTTCAAAGCACTTATATAGGTTCCAACAGAGCAAAGATGCTCATGCCAAGCCATTTTATAAAACATTTTATTATTATAAGACACAAGCCAATAAACATAAATTATTAAAAAGAATTAAAAAAATTTTCTGATATAAATTTACATTTATCAAATCAAATCACATAATTAAACGTCCTTTATATAAAGATCCCAACCCAGAGATGCCAATTTCAAGTATAATTAATATTGACAAAGAAGACGTAGCAAAATTTATGTTGCTGAAAATTTATGTTGACGAGAATTTATATAATATATCATTTGTTTTGTAATAGGTAAGGTCTTATTGTATTAATCTTGTATTGATGGTGATGTGCTGTTAATTTATGTAATGAGTGTGAATTTTATGTTTCATTTTAGTTGAGAATGACCATACGGTCGAAAGCTCCGGTAATTGTAAATTGGAATATGGACTGAATATCAAAATTTGGGTTTTAAATAAAGAATCTTTGAGACATATCACAATGTCGGTCCTTGTTAAACTCTCGGAAGAACTGTAAATACGTTGGTATCTCGATTAGTAAAGATATAAAATGGGTAATCAAGTGAGCGAGGTCGCAGATAAGTGTAGAGGGCGCTGCTGCTTCACTTTGTATACAGGGTCTTGAGGAAAAGCACGAGAAAAACCAAGATATCTGCTTACAAAACGTTGGTCAGGCCAATTTTAGAATATAATGTGACATGCTGGGATCCATATAGAAACAAACACGCTATATCGTTGGAAAAAAATACAAAATCGGGCTGAATAAATGGTTGGGGGTCGATTCGCGAACAATTCTCATGAGAATTTGGAAGCTCTTAGTAATAGGAGGAAACACGCGACGTTGTGCGCAATATATTAAGCTTATACGGGTGAACGGGCCTGGAAATAAATAAACATATATCTCTAAAATTCATCACACGTTCAAAATTATAGAAAAAGGGCAACGTACTGACGTACGAAAATTTTCATTCGTAAATAGATCAATATGCGATTGAAATACCTTGCCTACGGAAATAGTGACGACTATTACGGGTAGCGTTGATAACTTTAGGGGTAGGCTAAGGAAACTAAAGTGAACAGTTATGCATATATATATATATATATATATATATATTTCTTAGAATCACTGAAATGCTGAATTGTTTCCTAAAGAAAGTATTAAAACATTGAACTGCAGCGAAGTGAATTATGTGTATTATTCTCCTTTTCTTTCAGGTCAAAATCTTATAAGACAGCATGAATCTGTTCCTGAGTTTAACATGTATTAGTAATTTATTGTATTTGTATTCTATTGTGCTTAATTTGTGTATAGCTTCCACCAGGCAAATGCCCAATAGCCTCAGAGTAGTAATAATAATAATGTAGAAATATTGCAGTAGTTCTGAAAGATTGGATTCTTTAAAATTGAGAAGACTGGATGTTTTCATAAAACAGCGGCTCTACATCAAGGAAAGCGAGATAAGTCATGAATGACGTCATCGGCATTCCTACTAGCGCTAACGTATAAAATATGTGTAACATGTGAACCAAGATCCGTAATGCCTGCCATTCTGGTAAGAACCGCTGGACTCATAAAAAAATCCTATCATTAAGTCCGTACTTAGGAGCGATACAGGCCGAGTCTTGAAGTACCGCTGAGTTATGGGCGACGTAAATTTCTGCTGTGACAGTTCAAAGGAAGTGAGAAGATACAGAAGCCATGCGTCTGCCTCATACCATGCCGTGCCTTGTCATCAGTCATTCACCATTCTGATTTAAACATTATAGACTATGAAACAATTATGGAACCTGGACTCTAGCAATAAAAACAATATTCCTCTGTTTGGAAGCGAAGTACAGAAGCACTTGGGGAAAGTAGACGTTCGGGGTCCTTACCCTCAACTAATTACTTAGCGTTGGAGGAAAATTAAGAAATTGTAAAAACGACTACTCATTAATTCCTGCATGAAAAGTGTTATAAACTCTCATTATTCTACAAAATTCTTTTACTTAAAATATTGAATACGAACATTATTATTTTTAAAGGAACCTTTTTTACTAGCCACAAATAATTAGATGACATCCTCAACAGTATTCGTCGTGTCTAATTTTATTGTGTCTTTAAATTATAAATTGCAATTTAATGTACTGTAATATTTAGTAATCGTAATGTGTTTGCTGGCTGTAAGTTTAAGATTAGACTTATATTCATTAATCCTCGTAATCAACGCCCTTTGGGTTTGTCCGATGTAACATCAGGTATAATTGAAGAATTAATTTTATAACAATTATTATGTTATATTAATAAGTTCATAATATATTAACCCAATATATATTCTTTATTAAAATTTTTTACAAGAGAGTTCTTGACTTCTCAACCATCATCATTCTACAAACTACCGTTAATTTTCAAATAATACAGATTAATGACACAGTAAATCGTTCTGACTTTAAATATAATGCGTCATAAAAATAACGAACAAAAAATTAAAAATTAAAATTTGAAAACCGTTATATTTATATACATCGGCAGATCGCCATTTTATAATATTTTGGTCTATGCTTCCTGAAATTCCTAAGTAAGATGTCCTATTCTTTAAAAACTGTCAAAAAATACAAATTTTTGGACCTACCAGTGTAGCGCAGAGGAATATTACCTATTTAAATCATATTTTAACATGCGATATTTATACAATTAGAGGAAAATATATTTCGATACAGCAACCAGGGTGACCAGTGGATATTTCCCCAGGGTCAGCCTCTTAATTCAAAATTACGGATCCCACTATGTCAGAACATTCAATGATTGGCGCAGACACGTCATGTGGACAGGTGTGTTTACCCCGTAGTGGGGTGACAGACAGATGAGCTGTGAAACTCGCAAGGAGACGAGATAGTTTGGATTACGACTGTTTTCCGCCTGCTGATATCCCACCGCTAGTGAAGATTGATATTTGACACAAATTTCTGAACTTATAAGAATATTCAAACATACAGTCATATTTAATTATAATAATAATAAAATCTGCTCTGTCTGCTTATCATGAAATAATATTTAAATTTAAGGAATCTTTTAATCTAGTATTAATGCATTCTAAGCATGTAATAAATATGCAAAAACGTTTCATAAGTCTCAATGAACATGAATAAGCCCAAGTATATAAAGAAGGACCAATGCTACTTACTCTCCATATTATTAGATATTTATATCCCTGCATGGGCTCAGTAATATCTGTATATCTATGGCTCTTTGCCATGGACCAGTGCACCTTGAATTATTATCATTTGCATCTCAGCGTTCAAGCAGAAGGTACGTTTCTAGATGCTTAAAATGTTTCTATTTTTTTTCGCCTAATGCAATTCTCTGTGTTCATTGGCCATCTGAACATAGTAAAAGATAATAATAGTCGTTAAGTTATTAATTTGATGCTTTATTTTTTCATATTACATTTCCGAAGATTGCAAGCTTATAAATAATGAAAGGATGAATTGAAGTTCCAAATTTTTGACAAAATTGATATGAGAAAGGAGCTAAGCATTATCAAAAGACTCAATCGCGGCGATTAGTTTTACAGATGTAGATTTGCAAAAAAATTTGAAGGAGCATATCATCATACATCATAGGTTCACTCTCTTATATATAATATTCATTTATGAATAGTTTTCATCATCAGCGGGAACATTCATTATAAGGCTCTACAGAAATTAGAAAAGCGTTGTATGAAGTAGTGAATTTTGCGAATTGAGTGTGAAAGAGATAATTGCCTGAATATAATAAAAAATTGTTTGGGTATCGTCTTGATCTGAAAATGAAATGTAAAAAATTAAAGTAAATAGCAGTTTAAGTGTTTAATAACTAAGATTTTTATATGTTTGGTTTCCTTTCGTTCATCAAAATTTCAAATTGGTATCACTTAATTTTAACAATTTTTAATTAACCATTTTCCAAAAAATTGTGTTATTTTTGTGGTAACCTTTGAAGAAATTACCTTTAAGAAGTCACAAAAATAGTGACAAAACGTCAGTTCAATTAAATAAAACTGTAATTTCGTAAAAATTTATTCAATTGAATTATTGTGAAAAACAAACGTTAATTGATGTACTATAATGAAAGTACTTTGAAGTTGACAAATGTTTTCAGATGCTTTCAGAAACTGTTAAGTGTGTTTTTGATGATTACTTACATGAAAAAATTTACAAAAAATCGGACACCATAAATCTTCAGTGATTGGTGAAACGTGACTTGGCTGAGTTTGTAGATATTTTAACAGAATGAGTTGATTATATTTTTGCCTGAAAATTTTAAAATTATAAAGCTTTGTAGAAGACGGGCCGCGGAACTCAAACGCATCAGCATGAAACGTCAATCGACGGTGCTTTGATCGTTTTATCAAGAACAAAGCTGAATTTGTCAGCTCATTTATTGCTATGGACAGTGGAGAGACGCTCGCCCTTCAGAGCAAAGAAAGTGAGCTTGCTTCCATCGCGCGTAAAGGTCTTTTGAACTGTTGGTAACGTTTCTTACTGATTCACTAGCATAATATTACTCTGCAGTAAGAATGAATCCAATTAAAATGCCGCTCAAAGTCCAAATTTCTCAAAACGTGGCCAAAAGTCGAAAACGTATTTTAATTCTTTTAAATCGCTACATAGTAGTTTTACCGGATGGTAATTTATATTTTGATAGTATAATTTTAAAAAATCAATACGGTCAAATTGAATTTTTTTCCATCAGTGTAAATGGGTGGGTGTGGCGATCGCCATTTACTTTCTTTATTGGGTGAAGAATTTTCCATATTGTAAAATTAGGGAGATAAACCGCGGGCCAAGCTTGATTGAGGCTGAGGGTGATCCACCATTCATGTCATGGTGGGGTGAATGAACGAGATGATCTGCGAGGATGGATGGGAGAAATTTCAGCAGTCAGACATGAATATTTGAAGGAGGTAGAAGTTGGGCAGTCGTGGAATGGAACTTGGAAATAGGAATGTAGAGATGAGATTAGAGATAGAGCTTGGGGTTTGGCGAGAAGAAGTAGCTTGAGAGTGAGAGAAGTCTGTAATCTAATCTGGGGGCAAACTGAAAAGAAGAAAGACGGCATCGAGCAGAGTGCTCCGTCTACGTAATCCGGGCACAGAATTGCTTGAAGGAAGACCAGGTACCGACGGCAGAAATCATCGCTGGAAGGAGCCGCCTGACGAACTACGCAAGCAGCCTGAATTAATCAAGGAAGGAGGAAGCAGCCTTTTCACAAAGGAGAACAGGAGCGTGTCTGTGCCACTGCCTGAAATGTGTCATGATTGTCGTTCTGCTACAAAAATCCCTACAAAAGATCCCTTATGAGATTGAATATAAGCTGAGCTAGTCGTGGTAAAATTTTAAATTGGACCCTAAGTTTTGTAACTACTGTTTTTTTTGTTTTCCGTTGATAAATTTAATTTGTTTTTATTTCATCTAACCAAATAATCTATTTTTGATTAAAATTAAAATCTCAATATATCAGTAAAAATTGATATTAGGACGCCGATTTGAATTAATGTCAAAACAATTTAAGCTCTGCCAATTTTATTTTTTACTGAATATTTCTCAGTGACAATAAATTAATATTAACATACATACGGCCATTACGGACCGTATTAATATGTAACAGAGAAATTTATTTAGTGACGGGCTTGATAAATCATGCACGAGGGCCGGATGTGGCCCGCGAGCCCCGGGTTGCTCACCGTTGCACTACAGTAATTAGCAGATACGTTATAAAGTTATTATTTTGCAGTACACAATCGTAAATGAAGCAAAATCAAACGATTATTTCCTATATTTGGGACCTATTCAGGTGTTATATTTAGAATCAGTGAAAACTTTAATGAAATGATAGCATATCTAAACAAAACTAGATTATAGACACTTTCTTAGATAACATGCATGGCCGAAATGAAAGCTAACAATGCCAAAGCATGGAATTAAAAGAACATGAATTTATGAATTTAATACTGATCCCAACGGAGGGCTTCCAGGGATGTTCTAACTCCATATTACATGTTGCTGGATCATACGTAACATGCAAACTAGGATTATTGTAAATTGTTCCACGTATTTATAACAGACTCAAGAAAAATGAGGAAACATTGAAAAAAGAAGAAACCATATTTAAACCACAGTGAACTAGAATAACAAATGAAATTTTTTATATATATTAACGGAATTTGTATTCACCCTAATTTGAAGTATTTCACTTGTCAATCTTGGATAATAGGTACACACTTCATCCAGAATCTTATAATTAAGCCTAAAATTAAAAAACATTTGGTAATTAATATTTTTGGAATAAATTCGAACCAGTTTCTTTCGTTATTAATTTTGATACTTTATTCACAATTTTGTTTGGATATTCTATAATTTCAAAAATCAGTTGTCTTACATTAAGTGTAATAAATAAAAAATTTCAGGGTTTTTTAAAGAGATTTTTTATTAATATTTATTAAATGTAATTACAACGTTTCACATATCTTTGCGGACATCATGTGGTAAATTATTAAATAGACAAAAATATTACAGAAGCAGATAATTTTTTATCGTGGCCAGCGTTCATCGAAGGTTACGGCTGAAGAGTCCACAAAGACGGATGAAACGTCGTAACTCTATCAAATAAATATTAATAAAAAAATTCTAACAAAATTGTCTGTATTTTTATTTATTCAATAATTTCATTAGAATTGTCAATAATGTATAGATGTAAAACCTGAAAAGGCTCAAAATTAGGGGAGATGCGATGTGTTTTACTTTAAATATTGTTAATAATTACTATTATTAGATTTTGAATGTAACATTTAATTAATTCAGATAATAAATTTATTCTGACTGTTTTTGACTATATTTTTATTCCCATATTGTAGTTTCAAGTGTCTTCAAACAATTAGTTTGTGTGATGTTTTTTTTTATTAGTATATCCAAGGAGCATTCAACAGTGCGTAAAGTTTAACCCAAATGAAGAATGAAGAATGAGGCTGACGTGTTCTGTTTAGCGCGAGTGGTTTGCAAATAGTTGGTCTCCTCGGTCGCTGAACCGACGGTATGAGAGGCAGCCGCTCACATATGGCAAGAGATTTCCGTCGTTTTTTGCAGCAGCTGTGTAGAATCTCCTCTGCGGTTTAGATTAAAGCTAACTCCCAACGGCGTGAGAACCTGGCAACCACGACCAAACCTTCACTTATCGAATCCAAGACTTTGAACGGTCAGTCACTAATCACTTCAAACTAGTTCCTGGTTGTTCCACATTTGTTTATGTATCCTTCAAACGTAGTTCAACTTTCACACGAGAATATTCGCTGTATTCTACTCGCGTTGCTTCGATTGCCAAATAATACGAGTCAAACTCAATCGACTATCGTGCACATATATTATTCCTATTATACCTCGTTACGTACTACTACTACGCACCTAATAGATGATTAACCCTTTCGATGTTTAGCTCCCAAGTACAGTCTTCGCGTCTTACAGCATAAGTCAAGCACCATATACAATTGAAATTAATCAGTTATTAAATAAAAAGACAATTACAGTTAGAGACAAACGATTCTGATAAAAGTCAAGCGAGACACGTGGATCGCAGAAAGGTAGCAATATGCCGTCATAATTATATCGACAAACAGTCCGCAACACGTAACAAATACTCGCTCCTGTGTCTCTGGTTATTGTTTTAGAGCAAAGTCAATTTCCTGTGTGAGACGCGGGTAGGTAATGAACCGTACGGCAAACTCATTAATGAGATATGCTGCGGGAAAAACACGCCAGCTCTCTCACGAAAACGTATTCACGGTTATTGTAACCTGCTCGAATCCATTAATGTTATACATTAAAAAAAATACATTCCATTATAATTAAAAGACAGATTCATGGAGTTTATACGAAATTGAAAATACCCGATATAAAAAAATATTGGAAAATATATTTTTATTTCTTATTAAAGTCTTCTCTTATATTGATGCTATTTCACTGGCGATGATGAATAGCGTCTATGCTTTGCTTAAAGCGAGAACCATCGAGCTGCTCAAAATAACCATCAACCGCAGACTCACTCCATTTCTTCATTGTTGGAAAATCTTTTACCACCGATACAAGTTTTCATGTTTCGAAAGAAAAACAATCTGAGGGAAGAAGAGTACGTGGATGATGAAGAGTTGGGGGACCAAATTTTAAGGTGGGAGTTTGATAGGGCGTTGACAGGCCTGAGTAGTTGTAAAGAGCCAGGAATTGATAACATTCCAGCGGAGATGATAGGATCATTGGGCGAAAAAGCAATGTCATGGCTGTTCAGGATAGTTTGCAAAATCTACGAAACAGGAAGAATACCAGAATATTTTAGTAAAAACATAATTATACCCATACCGAAGAAAACTGGGGCTGATAGATGCGAACAGCACAGGACAATTAGTTTAGTATGACATGCAGGCTGAATAATATCGAAAATAGTACATAAGAGGCTGGAACGTCAAATAGAATGCGAGTAGGAGAAAAATAATATTAGAAGACAGGATAAGAAAAAAACGTCCTACGTTCATGGCATTTGTAGATTTACAAAAAGCGTTTGATAACGTGAACTGGAACAAACTTAATAAAAATTTGAAAACACAGAAATAAAATTTCGAGAAAGGAGGCTTATACTTAACCTCTACAGAAGACAGGCAGCAGTAATTAGAATAAAATATCAAAAGAAGAAAGAAGAAATCAAGAAAAGAAATGATGCAATCCGTCGCCCATGCTGTTTAACTTATATTAGAACAGGTCATGAAGAAAGTTAAAATGGAATATGGAAAAGGAATCATACAAGTAGAAGAAATAAAAACCCTACGCTTTGCCGATGATATTGCAGTATTAAAGGAATCAGAAGAACACTTGGAAATCATAATAAATGACATGAACGGGGTCCCGGAGAAAGTCTTCAATATGGGAAACAGGGAAATAACGAAAGGTGTTGGATTGGGAAGGGATATTTTGAAGGAAGTTACAGACTTCTCCTACTTTGGAAGCGATATACGTAGAGATGGTAGAAGTATAGTAGGCATAAAGAGTAGGATAGCACAGACAAGGAAATGGGTGCGAAACGTGGACAATAGTAGTTGCGGAAAGGAAAAGAATACAACCCTTTGAAATGTGGTGCTATAGGCGAATGCTGAAAATCAGATGGGTCGATAGAATCACTAACGAGGAAGTTCAAAACAGAATACGGGTACAACGAACAATATGGAGGACGTTGACCAAGAGAAGGGATAGATTAATAGGTCACGTTTTAAGACACGAGGGTCTTGTAAAATCAGCATTAGAGGGTAAGAACAGAAGAGGGAGGCCAAGAATGGAATACGCTAAGCCGTTTAAGGAGGATGTGGGATGTGATAGTTATGAGGATTCCACAAGATAGGTTAGCATGGAGGATTGTGTCAGACCAGTCTTAGGGATGAATACCACAACAAGAAAAACAACATAATGAACGTGTGAACTGGTGCCTTGTGAATAAACAGTAATTAGTTTTTACCAAATGTGGCCATTTAATAAGGTCGCATAATACCAATACTGATTTTCCTTGTGGAATATAATCTATGAAAAGTAGTCCAGGGGTTTCCCATTGATTTTACCAGCATATGGAATTGGTTTTGCCTTTCAGTCCATCAGTTTGGCTGTTACTTCGTGTCAGATTTATAAAAGCTGGGACCCATATTTCATCCAAGCGTTTGAATCGGCGTAAAATCTGTCCTGTATTGCTGTGAAACATCGCTAGACACCATTGAAACATTCTCACGACGTTTTCTTTGTGCCATTGTATGTAAACGCGGCACCCGTCTTGCACGCAGCTTCCTCAAGTACAAGCAGAACACTTTAAAATACCTACCTGCCTGGTAGTGGTCACTTCATTCGGTCGTCTTGGCAGCTCCTTCGGCCTTGCCTGAAGTCTGCCTCTCGTGTCCGCTTGGATTAGACTACATTCCCGAATCTACAGTGCTATTTAGGATAACTAAATGAAAGTTTATAATTTTGTGAGAAATATAGCAATGGCTTCTTACTTATAATGGTGAAAGAGGATTTTGATTTATATTTGTATGGTAAATAACAGACAACAGTAATTTAATGGAAATTTTTGGTAACATAATATTAGGACAGTTCATCTTGTAATAATATGTACCTTATATTTATTATGTCTGATTGATTATTTAAAACGATGAATATGGCCAAGTGTCGAAAGCTCATGTGCAATAATATCTGGTAAATAAAAATATTCCCTCGAGAACTGTATTTGTGGTTCGATGAACTCTCTAATATTATAACAGACAACATATACCTAGGTACATAATATTATTCATGATAAATTGTAAAGTAATTCCTATTTCCTCCTCCCGTCAGGTTACATGCCACTTGATTTTAATTATGTTCAGCTAATGTTAACTTAGAGGAACGACAACTATTTTAATCGATCCTGTTTCACGACTGAGTACGTAATAACTGAAGAAATTATTTGTAAATATTGTAGTTAATTAATTGTATATTATTTTTTATATTTATATTGGTTAATTATCCAACAGTTTGCGAATTTAAAGACTGCGTATTTATTTCCTGAACCTTACAATTATTAAGTAAATAGGGGAGATCGGGGCGGAACGAGACTCTTTATTGTTAAACAATTATTAAGTCAACGAATTTAGGTTTTTGATGAATTTTTAAAAAGAAACATACAAATTTCCCGTGCTTCCCTGATCCCACGGGGAATAACGGGATAGGATATACAATTAGTGCAATAAAATTAAATTTAATTATGTAAAATATTAACACCTTTTGTGTTTTGTTCCTTATACTTATTTAGCGTACGGTTGATCGCTAAACCAATTTTTCCTTTCACAAAATGATTTTTTTTTGCAATTGCACAGTCTTTGTTAACATTTTTCCCTTTTTCCCGTTACCTTTCTTTCTTAATCTATTCTTTTAGGTACAGAAAACTGTAACTCATTCTTCTAAGGTGAGTCTGTCAGTTTTTCCTTCTTTTCTTGAAGCACACATAACATTTTGCTTTTTACAGTAGTATCCCGTTCCGGCCCGCGCGCTAGTCTTAGTTTAAGGTTTCTCACTGAGATTTAAACCTTATACGTAACACATATGCAGATTAAGACACTTAATTCACGAATATATACCATTAAAGAGTTAAAAGCGAGGAGTTTTGTGAGTTACTTTCAGTCGAAATGTTACAAAAATTATACAGCCACAGATGTAAGACACCAAAACAAGAGTTCATTCACAATGTTGAGCCAAAATTTGGCCAAGTCAGACTTCTTCCTCGACCAGTTACAACGTGCCATCCCAATTTATGAATCTCCAGTAAAAAAATGGTACCTGTTCTACCTGTCATATTGGCAGTGGTTAATATGGTTTATAATCCATTTGTTATGCCAAATTGTAAAAGTAATATTTCTTTTAAGTTTAAAATTATTCAATTTTTTTATAATTGTCTGTTATACGGGTTGATAAGTCGTAGTACAACCACTGTAATGTTTACAGCAGTTACCACAACTAATTGATAGGTTTCATATAAAATTGAGCTTCTATTAACGTTAAATTAATTAAACGATTTATTAATGTTGGGCTGTTTGTAATAGTAATACTGACGTGCTATTTATTCGTGTTAGTACTATATATGTTCTGGTTGTTATTATCTTACACACCAATCGCATCGTCATGATCGAATATGTTATTATTCATAGCTTTAAAAAACTGTAAAATATTATTTTAGTATAAGGTTATCTCGCATCTGCACTATTATTAGTATTATTAATTCAAATATTGTTTGTTATGAAAATCGAATTTTTTGTATTTTAGGAAATATTGCTTATATTAAATTTTGGTGCCAGAGTTTATTTCTAAACCATTCTTTCAAATTGAACAGATTTTTAATTTTTATTTATAATATAATTTGCTTTAAATACCAAATTGTTGGTAACATTCTTAACCGTGTAGTACAGATGATTAGAATAATAGTATGACGCCTTTGGTTTTGATTGATTTATAATGTGGAGGAAGGAATCACCGCATAAGAATTTCACACGATAAAGTGAAAGGTTATCGAAGATTGATAAAGAATGTATTGATTAGGTAGTATATCTAGTATCATGTATGAAATGATAACAACCTTCATGAAATATTATAGCCGTCAGTTGCACAATTTACAACTAATAAACCTTGCAGGGCAAATTCGATTTTCGAGCGAGATCGAGAACAGGAAAAACTGGAAACCATGCGAGCACTATAGTTGCTTTTTTTTTCTTTAATGAATTTAAGCCATTCTCCTTTTATGTTATGGGAGTTTTATAGCTTGGGGGTCAGAGGCCATGGTCATGTGGTAAGTGTAGACCGCAGTTATCCTCGGCCGAGACCCAGAGCTCATTTTTGCACGTAAAAATCATACCCATTTGGGACGTTATCTGTTTTTCAGAATTCCTTTCACACGAGGGCCTGTTATGTTGTGTGGCTACGAGTCGATTCCATGTATATGTATGTGTGTATGAAAATAAAAAACCAGTTTCAGAAAAGCGTGTCCTTCCTTCCAACTCTCCTCTCAAACAATAAAGTTCAAATTTGAGAACAGAAAAACATTGCAATATTTCAACTACATACCACGTAGTCATTTAAACAAAAAAAAGCGGAATGTCAAACATTTATCTGCGTAAACATAATATATTACGTACATAATTTATGAAAGACAGTGCTCTTTAATGACGGCAACAAAGGGCTTGAGTACGACTTGTTATGAAGCTATTCTATAACTTTAAGTGTTCTGAATAAAACGTATGTACCTATTGCACTTCTGATATTGATATATGCATTATTGTTCTTTCACTCTTAATTAGTATTTTTACATCTCAATTTTATTAATACTCGATTAAAAATTTAATAATTTTGAAAATTATTGAATATTTTCGTGTTTTTTAGCGATCCGGAAATAAATGCTGACGGTGCGTAAGGGGACAGGGCCGAAATTCTTAAATATGAAAAAGCGGTCTATATTTTAATAGAATGAACATCATTCGGTGTCAATTACTTTGTATAATGTTTCCTCGACATTGTTTGTGTATGTCATACATGTATCAATAGCGGTGGAGAGGCGCCACATAAAAATAACAGAAAAACAATCGAAAATGACGTTGAAACTGTTGTCACGGGAGTCGCTGAGCTTAATTCTGAATTCAACATCCGAGGTAAGTTACAGTTCAACCACTAAGAGGGTGGTGGAGAACGGTATAGCAATGTTCCTCGTATAATACTAAACAGGAGCAATTTCGACCAATTTTTATAGGCCTAGTTGTTATGGCGCGAAAAGAAACACGGTGGGGGCCTGGGCCTACCGGATCGACTGCGCACTGTCATCTGCTGTGACACATTACATATTTGGAATGACACTTGGTCAGCGTATCAATTCTCCAGCAGTCTTAAGCCCCGGTCTTCGTAACGATGACAATTCAAGCATTCCAGGATTCGAACTCGGGACCCTTGGGTTCTGAGGCAGTCACGCTAGTCACTACACCACAGGAGGTCAGCTAGGATGGAAGTATCATAAAATTTAAAACGTATAATAAATATTCTTCGTGGTCAGTTATTTTGATGGTGTTTCTGACGATGTTTTAAATACGCAATTTCAATACTATACGTACTTGGAGGCGGGGTTGGAAGGCAGTCACAAAATAAGCGAAATGATTTAGATTTATTGTTGTTTCCATTAATCCTCGATTGAGGAAATAGGATACGTCATACATTAAAAATTAAAAATGAACAAAATAAAGTACATAATTAAAGACAAATAAACTTAAAATAAATTAGTAAAAGAAAGTGTATATAGACAAAAGTCAATATAAACACAACACGGACACACGCTGGGAAACACAAACAAGCACACACTGAGGAACACGTAATGGAGTTTTAACTACTTGGAGCTCTGCGACCAGGAAACTGTCCTTCCCTCTGTCGTAGCTCCAGGCAATACATGAAACAAACAAACAAAAGACAGAAAAAACTGAATAGAAATTTTAAGATATGTGATGTGCTATTTTATAAGGCAGCTCATTCAACACTTTTTGCAGGAACCTTGATTTAAATACTAGAAGGACGATTAAGAAAATCCTGTACCGAGTAAAACGCGCCATTTAAAAGAATAGTTTTACTCTGCTTCACGAAGCTTTTGTAGGTACTATTTTTAACCTCTGGCGGAAGGCTGTTGTATAAAATTATCCCGGTATTTTTTTTTATTGATTATAATTTTACTTGACCTGTTTTCTAGATTCAATGTTTAACAATATTTTTCTTTTGTTGGTACATTTTTTTACATAGATATAAATATGTATGAATACAATTATAAATTATATGCGTATATTTAAATTTGTTTTAGCATGTAAGATCATCCATCATCTGTTACACTAGTTTTATTATTATATTATTTTCGTGGTTGAGAGACTGAAGGAGAGAATTCTCAATTTCTTTGTCTTCTCATCATTTCAACATTTATACATTTTGTTTGTGAAACATCTCCGGTTTTCCGGTTACGACCCACGTTTCCGGATCTCCATGACGCGTTGGTCGAGTAGTTGTAGGTTCAATTTTTATTAAACAAATGTTATTTAAACTATTTTAATTAATTTGCTATTCAAATATTTCCGAGCTTTACATAAATTAACTTTTTTCCAGGACTGTAACTGTGGTCGTCTAGGGAGTAACTGAGTTCAAATTCCATAAGAAAGTATTATCGCCAGTCTAATATCCATGGTTCTTCCTGTGGATCCAGGTACTAGGTGCAATATAGTATTTCATGTTAAATCCAGTTCCTTCCATTTAGCGTACTGTATAGACTTAATTTCAACTCCAACTCTCCAATTCAACCGAATATATTTATCGGTTGTGTCAATGAAAAAACTAGCTAATTTCTCATATAACCCACACCCCTCCTCCCTGTCTCCTGTCTCTCTTCTCCTCTCCCTCCCCCTCCCCCTCCCTGTGTCCTTAAAACTACCTCCGAATGACTTCTTTTTCTCTCTTCGCTTTTTCGTGCAAGTGCCTGCAGTACTTTATTTTCTTAGTGTCGGACCTCGATGCGTTGTTTTCAGGGAGATCTTAAACTATTGATACTCTCCTAACAAAATTTAAGTATGAAACATCTCAGATAATTTTTCCAACACCCAAAACTGTTTTTACGCCGCCTGATACTTCCACCTTTCCAAGGAAATCTTTTTTAAAACCAAAACTTTTCCTGGGCTAAAAAATAGTTCGCCCCGGAATGGAATTACTTCTTTTCGTCGCACTCATTTCCGGTCCTGGAGGAAGAGTTCAATATGATGATTAATAGAAGGAAAACCAAGGTAATGGAGTGTAGTTTGGAAAATAACAAAGGGCGTTAGATTGGGAAGGGATATTTTAATGGAAGTTAAGAAATTCTTCTACTAGGAAATCATTGCTAAAAAAATGTTCGTATGGTGCTTGGCGTTATATGGGTGCGAAACGTGGATGTAGCAGCTGCGAAAAGGAAAAGAATAGAAGCCTTTGAAATGTGTTACTATAGGCGAATGCTGAAATCAGATGGGTGGAGGATAGAATCACAAACGAGGAAGTTTTAAACAGAATAGGGGAAGAGCGAACAATATGAAGGACGTTGACCAAGAGAAGGGATAAATTAATAGGCCACGTTTTAAGACCTGAGGGTCTTGCAAAATTAGCATTAGAGGAAACTGTGTAGAGCAAGAACAGAAGAGGAATGCCAAGGATGGAATACACTAAGCAGATTGAGAGGGTGTGGGATATGGTAGCCAATAAGTAATGAAAAGGCGTGCGCAAGATATATGGAGGGTTGCATCATACCAGTCTTGGAACTGAATACCATAACAACAACAACCTCTCCAAAATACTCCGCCAGACTCCACCTAAAAAAAATATTAGTATCAATATAATTATTTTTTTATAAAAAAAATTTATATTTAATTATTAAATATCATTATATCATAAGTTTACGTTTGAATACAATTTTCCCCAAACAATCATTTAAAGGGTAGACTGAGTGATCGAGTAGAATTTTTTTAAGCACAGTATTAAATGCAACCGGAATGATTCTTATTTTTTAAAATGTGTGTAGATAGAGACATTTAATGTACAAATGTATGTAGTTTGATGGTATTGAGTTTGGATTTACCTAAGGCAGTCTCTAACCAATTTTCTGGTGCAACTCTTTTAATATTGACTTTCTGTCGATTTAACATTTAAAATAGTTTGAGGTTTGCTTTTCTGTTGTTGTACATCTCTTAAAAAAAATAATTTAGGACGTGGATTTTTTCACAAATATGAGCAATCGTCACATTAAGCGCGAGTTCATTGGCTGCTGAAAATTAAAAGCCCGCCGCTGTTCACGCGTGCACCGTGCCTTACTAATCACTGAATTATCCAACAAATTCATGAATGAGCACACCGCAGCAAGTGGCAGTGCATGTTTTAATGCAAGCAACGGCCTGTGAGTGACATGCGAGTAATTGGACTGTGGCTCCCATCCTGAGAGCTGCACCCACGCAATATCCGCAGAGGAGAAGCGCGTGCCACACATTCCTCCGCGGCTTGCGGAATCCGCCTCCGCGATATCACTTGCCAAGCGGATGCGGATACGTTGTTCTTCTCATCGAATTTGCGTTCGAAATCAAATTGAACGTGGAAAATAGAGCCCGTGGCTTCGTGTGATCCCCTTCTGTCGCCTCCCGCCCTGGATGGTCCATCACTGAGGCTCGTCAGTTGAGCTACGTCATTGCAAAACACCTTAACTACTTTCCTCCACAGATTCATATCACTACGAGAAGTAGAAAATCCTAGCGAGGTAATTATACCAGGTGATTGCAGATGACACTTTTCGCCTGCAACAAGATATTACGACATTGTTATTAGATTTTTTCCCGGTTAGAATATATTCCTACATTACTCATTAATTATCTTTTTTTTTGGTTAACAGGCTACATGAGGGTGATCCTGAAACAGGCAACTCCCCTTTAATAGCATAGGAAGGGAATTGAAAAGGGGGGATGCGGAAGGTAGAGCAAGGTAGCCAAGGGTTGACTAGGGCCCCCGGGCTATGGTTTAAGGATCCTACCCGGTGTTTCACCTAAAGAGATGCAGGGAAAACCCTAGAAAACCTGCATCAGGTAGGTCGGGCATTGGGTACTATTCTCACGCCCTTCCGAATGATGGGAGACGAATCTGCTGTGGGGACGCAGCATTCCCTTCTCCGTGTCTCCACCAGTTTCAGGAGGTAGTTGGCCGACTGATCCAATAGTATCAGCGGACAGCTCTTGCCATATGCCCAAGGTCTTTGACCCCGGTACATATACCTCCTAAAATAGGTGAAGGTGTCTCGGCAGGCTGAAGCGCCTGCGAGAAAACTCCCGCAGTGCCCTTCGTTCATCCATTAATTATCTATTTATCTATTCTTATTTATCAAACAGAAAGCAAAGGGTAATATTGAGAAACTCAGATGGGCAAACTTTTAGGTCAGATTGGAGAAATATAAAGATTGGAGTACCACAGGTTTCTATTTTATGTCCGGTATTATTCCTAATATATGTAAATGGCATGCCAGAATTAATAAATCGAGGCTCAAACACTATTCTATGATAATAACTTTTCCCTATTTTAATCAGTTACATTAATAACCAAAACAATAATTTAATTTTGATTTCAAATTTATTCAGCAGGAGCTTTCGGCATTGCCACAGTCATCTTCTAATTTAAAAACAATTTTTTTAAAACATTACATTATATTTATGGAATTTGTTTAAAATCATAACAAAAACCAAATTTGGTTTTGTCAAGGATTTAATGTTAAAAACATTTTACATACCCTCATGTAATTTAGTATATATATATATATGTATGTATATTTATAAATTTCTTCATGGCTTGTACGTGGTTTCAGACTGTGCTGGCCTACACAAAGCATTTACCGAACTTCGGAGTTCCAGAAGTTCAATAATTATTTTGCTCAAGCACAGTCGGCAACATACAACCTCGAATTGTCGAAAATTTACATTGAAAATCTTTTCTCAATGAGTCCTGATCTTATAAATTTAGCCACGTAGAAAATTTAAAACGTCAAAAGTGTCGATATTGATTAAAATACGGAAATATTATTATCATACTAAGTAAAAATCAGTCTTTTCACAAAATTTTAATAAATTCCTTGAAGATATTCTATTTGCAGACGATGTAAGTATATTAATAAAAAAACAATAAATATACTCTAGAAGATGCTGCCAATAATGAATTTAATACTCTTGTTTTCTGGTTTTTTGTATTGACTTTGAACTGCAATGAAACAAATTATACTCTTTTCACACAACAAATTCTGCAATAATTCCAATAATTTTTTGAACGCATGTGAATATTGATGCAGGAAGTACATTATTCCTATGCGTTTCAGTAGATAATATACTTAAGTGGCAAAACCTTAGATATATAAATAAATAAGCTCAGTTCAGCAAAAATATGCAGTCAGAGTTATGTCAAATTGCAGTGACAAATAAACTGAAAATTATGTAAAAGTTATGTGTAGTCGCTAATGATCTAGATATTGATAAATAAATAAAAATGCAAAGCTAGTTTACATTTCCATTCCATAATGTCATGCGGAATTATATTTTTTAGAAACTCCAGCCTAAAAAAGGTTTAATTGTGATAATCTGTAAACTTCAGAACTTGGAGCAGTAAATTAGCTATACTTACCCTCTGAGGTCCATTCATTTACTTACTTTATTCATAATAAGTGGTTATGTTTTCAATTCCCTTCCTAGGCTGTTAAAGGGGAGTTGCCTGTTTCAGAATCATCCTCCTGTAGACAGTTACCCAAAGAAAAAGATAAGTTTAGTACCAACTCGGATATGCATTAATTTAATACGAGGAATAAAAAGAATATACATAAGTGGGGGGTAAGTGTTATTTGTTAGAATACTGAAAATATAATTTTTCCTGCTATTGTACTGGGAGTATTTTGAAGGTATATTTGAGGTTAATGTTGTGAGGTTTTCGATGTCTGTTTAGTTGTGTTGACCAAGAATTAAATAATGTACCGGGATAATATAAATAAATACCCGGTTAACGCCAGGCAGTTATTAATAAACTTGAAATCTTGGGTTATTTTGTTTTAATAGTTAGTATGAACAATTGTTAGTCGTTTTAGAGTTAAAATAATAATAATTTTGATTTAATAATGTAAAATGTAAATTGAATTTAAGAAAGAAATGGGATTTTATGTTGTTATAAATTATTATTCTTATGTAAAATAAGTTGATAATTAATTACATATAGGTAGAAGACTGTGAAATTTCTCCATGACTCTTACCATGTTCTTGAATTTATGCTATTTAAGAGGATCTACGGATAATAAATAGATTATATTCTATTAGAAACTATATAAATCTACAAGTTTTCTTTGCTTTGATAAATTTTTATTCCAAGTATAAGGTACACTGCTAGAAAATAATAATAAAAACTCATACCCACATATTTTAATGCCTCAAAACATATGAACAGGCTCCTTACTTCTACGAAAGAAATATGTTAGAATTATATTGAATCTGAAAAGTGACGAAAGTTGTCAAGCAGTGTTCAGAAGTGGAACAATATTGACTGTGGTTTCTCTATACGTCATACTATTAGTAGGACATTTATGACCTATGGAAATATTCATTGGTATAACACAAGGACTAAATCTAATTATTTTAGGTATATTGAAGTAAGAAAGTTTAGTGATAGGTGCGCCTTTTAATAGGATTACAGCTCGAAAAAAGCTCCTACGTGATTTAAAATGATGCCCTACGAAATAAACGTAGAATTATGTTAAGAACATATCTTTGAAATAAAGTAATGTACACGGTATCGGAATTTTTATAATTTATATCAGGAGAATAATAATATATGTATTTTATTATGTTATGTTTATGAACATTCTAATAACTTATCTTAACAAGTGAAACGGGCAATGAAATTATATTATTTTTTCGTATTAAGTAAATAATTGTAATCGTAAGCAAGTAAGCTAAGAAATCATGGGAGTGTTTAAGTTATAGTTTGGGATACAATAATTTTTGTTTTTAAACGATTAAAGATTGAATAATTTGAATACGAGTTATAGTTACTTTTGAAAATTCACCATACCATTGCATAAAGCGACCTTTTACATGAAAGCGGTTACTTTCAAACTGAAATTCTACTTCTCTTAATGCAGTTTATAATACCGTATTAATGAACAACCATTTTGCTGCATGAGTAAGCCATATCATTCAAAACACTATGGAAATGTATAAAAAGTTGTGGTTAAGATGCACCAGCAGTGAACAGCCGAACGAAACCACGTAACATTTACACGTCAGTAACATGATCATAAAACTCATATGTAATCCTATTTGTCTTACATACTTAATAATTTTCGATTAAAAATCGTCACCACTTCGCCCTATCACCCCATGAATTATGCCGAAAAATCTCACTCCACCACATTAATTAATGTCTAAAGCTCCAGGCCTTACGTCACGTCATGCGCGGCCTAACATAACCTCTAGGCGTCTGTTTACAGCTCCAGCATACGACCTGTAGTTGTGTCCACAGCCAAATAAATTCTCTTCTTAATTAAATATACCAATTCAATTCCTTCTATTTCTTTAAAGTTATGAATTATCAACTGCGTACTTCTGTTTCAATTGTTGTTGTGGTATTCAGTCCTAAGACTGGTTTGATGCAACCGTCCATGCTAACCTATCTTACGCAAGCCTTTTCATTTCCTAATAACACCCCACATCCTCCCTATCTGCTTAGCGTATTCCACACTTGGCCTCCCTCTTCTTTTCTTACCCCACACATTTTCCTCTAATGCTAATTTTACAACACCATCTTGTCTTAAAACATGGCCTATTAATCTATCCCTTCTCTTAGTCAACGTCCTCGATATTGTTCGCTTTTCCCCTATTCTGTTTAGAATTTCCTCGTTTGTGATTCTATCCACCAATCTGATCTTCAGCATTCGCCTACAGCACATTTCAAAGGCTTCTATTCTTTTCTTTTCCCCAACTCCTATCGTCCACGTTTCGCGCCCATATAACGCCACGCTCCAAACAAACATTTTTTGCAACAATTTCGTAATATTCACACTTATATTACCCGTAAGTAAATCCCTCTTTTTCACGAAAACCTTCCTTGCCTGTGCTATCCTACTCATTATGTCTACTATACTTCTACCTTCCCTGTTTCAATTATTATTACAGAATTATGAAATCAGCATAACTGTAAGATATTTAAAGTTCAGGATGACTATCTGTCTTCAGTTTTCTGTTTACAGTGAGTAAGGAACAATGCTATTAAAAGAATTTATATGAGGAATGTCTGTGCAAGTTCGTGACAACTGAAGACAGCAGACGACGCCAGCTCTAGAATTCCATAGCGGCGATTTCTGGGTTCGTCTGCGGCTCCGAGCCAAACGGATATTTGTTCTGTGAATTCTCAATACATTCCCAGCAACAATAACTGTATCTTGAATCAATAAATGACTCACAACTGAGTGCAAAACTCATCTGATGCAGTCAAATTCTTATATACTTTCAATAAAATTTTACCATGTCAATTAAAAGTACGAAAATTCATCGTTAGTTACAGAGTGATACTCTTAATTATATTCTCAGTTATATTTCACAATAAGAGCAATTTAACTAAACCAAAATTTTCATAATAATGGTATCGTTGTATTAAAAATTAAATCAGTTTATAATAAATATTTTTATATACAATAAACTTCTAAATATTATAAGTAGTATAAGTATAAAATCATATTCCATAAATCCTATAGAGAAGCACAAGCTTCAAGGAAGTGTAACGAGTCAGAGATTTTACATAGGTTGCTTTATTAATATTAAAATATACTGTAATTATTCATTAATTTTTAACTTATAATAAGATTTTTTAAGTTCTATACAGAATACATACAATTTGTACCTTATATACAAAATTGATAAATATTTTTACATCCTATACTAAAAATTAGTGTTCTAATAATGTTCTTTCATAATTATAAATATCTACCCTATGATACATTCAGCTTCATAAATTCTTCAACAGAGTAGAAGGAGTGGCTTAGTAAGAACTTAGTTAGTTCATATTTGAACTTGTTTGGATTTATTTTTAATTGTTTAATGGAGGTGGGAAGTTTATTAAATATGCTAATAGCATTGTAATGTACACCCTTTTGTATTACGGTTAGAGACTTCCCTTCATCGTGTAAATTGTTTTTACTTCTGGTATCAAAGTCATGTATTTCTGAGTTTAGTGTGAAGAGGTTACTGTTATTAATAACAAATAACGTGAGTGATTGAATATGATGGCAAGTGAGTGTCAGTATTCCAGTTTTCTTGAAAAGATGTTTTCGGTGAGACCTTACATAATATTCTGGCAGTCTTTTTCTGAAGTTGAAATATTTTATCTTTCCCTGATGCATTGCCCCAGAATATTATAGCATATGTCATTATATCTTTCCCTGATGCATTTCCCCGGAATATTATACCATATGTCATTATAGAGTTTAAAAATAGATATATATTATACTGTAACAGTACTCAATATTAGTAACACCATATCTACGTCAGTTTTTCTTTTCTGTGTAATGAAATGTGTTTTTTATATACAGCTTTGGGTGTTGAGTACGGAGAATATGCTTTAAAAAATTCAGCCATGTCAGATTTTACCGTAAAACCGGATTGCATACATTAAGGCGCACGACAGTAGAATAGATTGAAATCGTTATGTTTTTATTCCATTCCAATTTATTCCGAAGTCAAAATCTATTCTAAAAATACAAACCAAGGTACAAAATAACGTGAGAATCTTTCAGGAACAAAATTTCTCAGCGTTTAAATCATGGAAGGTGCAGAGAACGGGAATTCCCAAAGTGAGTAATTTTGGGGGTCACGGAATTTGCCCACTAATTAACTCGCCCTTCCCCTTATTCAGCTCAGTGCAAAAATTCTTCGTGTACTTCAGAAGCCTGGCATTAAAAGGTTGTGATAATGATTTGGATAGTTTCTGTTGTATTCGTGGTGAACTTATAGTGAGAAAACAGCCGCGAAACATTACGGACTTTGTTAATAAATTTAAATTTTACCTATTTCCGTGTCAGGATTAGAGACCAAGACAGACTTTGATTCCCTATTGAATCTGTTCACTGTGTACCGAAGGACTCCGTATGTGGTCGAAATATAAAGTTAAATCGTTTCGTTTTGGAGTCCCTTTGATCTGAAGAGTGCCCCGAAACCACAACATACAGGGGTGTTGTTGTTGTGGTATTCAGCCCTAAGACTGGTCTGATGCAACCATCCATGGTAATCTATCTTGCGAAAGATACAATGGTACAGTTATAAAATTAAAAAAGGAATTTCTTACCCAAATGTGCCATCTGAAATCCGTCCATTAATCACGGATCTGGCATTCCGATACCCGTACCACCAGAAACGCTTTCCGGCGCAATGAGGAGGCGAATCAGCGGAAAGATTTGAGGACGAATTCCAAGTAGAAAACTGTAGTGGGTCGAAATAATTTTCATACCTGAATTAAACGACCTGAATATAAACACCCTGCTGAGTTGCTAGGCTCCAAGAAAAGCAAAGAAGCACTTGTTAGCACCCAGGACTTCTTTCGCTTAGTTCAGAAACAGAGAAACAAATTTAAGGCAATATTTTTGAGGCACCAAACTTGTTCATTGCTCCAATATCCCTGCTTTTTGTTATGTTTAATATTCAACACTTGACGGATGATTGGGGGCTATGCATTGATTGATCCAAAAGCTGTTTTACTCCACAATGACACCAAATACGCTTCTATACCGGTTGCACCTTCAAATCATTTAAATACAAAATAAGAAGACAAGTTGTGTTTGATCTTAGACAAACTCAAACCCAAGGGGTAATGTGAGTGGACCTACTGAAAGTCTATGATACGCGGACAAGAATACTTCTATTTTCTCCGTGAATGGGATAGCCGTGTACAATCTCAGCATTGGATCCAGAAAAAGTGGCCAAGAAGAACACTAAAAGATACGAGAAAAATACGTACACTTTGAGTTCTTGGAAGACCCCAAAAACGAGCTTTTACCTTGACTCCACATCAAGCTTGGAATGGTGAACCAGTTTGTAAGTATTTTACCAACAGGTTTCCTGGGTTTTCCGATGTAAACCCGAAAGAGGGTGATTTGATCGATCCTGCTATTTGAAACCATATGAAAGATGAAGACGTAACGGTATAGCGCGATAGTTCGTATGTTATTATTTGTAATGTAAAATGAGGAAAGGATTGGAAAGTTGAGTGCCGCCGGCCGCAGTGTGGCTAGAAATCTCTGCAATGCCGTCACATCACGTACAAATATGACCTGCATTATTTTCGCAAATAGTGAGCGTGGGAAAGAAAGAGACCCATGGAAAAACAACATTTGCCATACCACGAAGTGGCCTCGGTCAATGGGGTTTCGTGGCTAAAGATAAATCTATTGTAAACGTTCTATTTATAGGTTCTGGACACAGCAGTGAGGGAGTGTAGACAAGCATTTGGCCCGCAGAATTTGAAAGAGACGGACGGGAACCGATGCTTGGTCCTAGACGCGTATGCAGAAGAAGACTGTGCCAGTTATTGAAGCTGGCGGACAATCGACGCCACCCTGCAACGAGGTACGCTGCCAATTTTCCAATGCATGACATTTAGAAAGTGTACCACCTAAGGTATTGAACCACAGATAATCTAAGATCTGATTGCTTCGCCGAACCTTAAATTTCTTTGTAAATATATCCCTCATTAATGTTTTCCTTGATAAATTTTCTGTGTAAATAAATTTCCCAATATTTCTTAATTACCATTTTAATTTTATCTCCACACCTCCTACAACGGAAGACGTCGAGAAAACAGATCTAAATTATTTCGAAGAAGTTTTAACGATGTTTTGGGAAACAACAAGGTTCATAACTTTGAAAGAATCGTAGATAACTTACTGAGAAATTTCAAAGACCTTGGAAGCTTAATGAAATTAAATCTGCATTTCTTCAACTCATATCTGGACTTCTCGGCCAGTTAACACTTTAGGAAATCCAGGTCTCGTGGTAATGCTGGACTCCTAGCCAAAACTATTATTCTTGGCCGTGCTCGCTTCGCGGCTCAAAAACTCCCAGTCCTCGCTTCTGTATCAAGACATGGGTTGCATCGTAGTTCAACCGCCAGAGAGCGATGCCCGTGTCACCTCGTAGCGCTGTTAGTACCCAACGAGGTTCACATCCAATAGGAGGAATACGAGGCTGAAAGAACACACAGGTGAGAAGGTCATACCTCCGAATCTCCACCCGATATCGGGAGTGTTTTTGTGTCGGAAAATTTACATCGCCACAGTCTATATATACATCATCAACATTATTCTAAACATCACTTTTTAATGCATGTCATATAAATATTTTATATCATATCATAATTTTCAAATAAATTTTGAATAATATTTAAGTAATATAATGTATATTTATGATTTGCATTTTTTATTTTCATAGTTGGTTGTCAGGCGTTGGCATTTATTTATATTTGTCAGGAAAAGTGATAGACAGTAAACTGTAGAGTAAGCCCAAGAGGAATGTAAGCCAAGTTGTGCGGCATTACATATGGCGAAATTCGTTGTGTTCGCCGTTTCTCTCGCTCCTTAGTGCCGTCATCGACATGCACCCATATTCGTTTTTGAGATACATTTGCACTTTTTTAAGTAACATTCCTACCACGATCGTGATAGGGGTTTTTCACCCCCACAATGCTCTTCATCGGGTGATTACGAATTTCTTTACTAATTTTGTTGGAATTTTCCCACGCATTTAAGTTTCCTTTTTTGTTTTTAATTTCATATTCTTCATTCAAGATAATAACATTTATTAGTATAATTATGTGTATAAAATACACTAACACTAATATATAAATTTAATACATGATTGTGATCCAGAATATCAAAAGCCTAATTGAATATATTGAGGTTGAAAATTCTATTATTTGTTCGTAATAATTATTGTTAGGGAGGATGTGGGATGTGGTAGTTATGCGGAAATGGAAAGGCTTGGGCAAGATAGGTTAGATTGCATTAGACCAGTCTTAGAACTGAATAACACAACAACAATAATTATTGTAAATAATAATACTTAAGAAAATAAGTTTTTTAATAAGTTCATTGAGCTTGTCACACTAAATGTGCAATAATACTTGAGGCTTTTATAAGAACGTTGAGTTATGCTTCTGCAACTAATTGGATAACGTTCACGGTCCTGTTGACTTTTCTCTCTGTTCAGTTAGAGGATACAAATCAGTGGGGGAAATACAGAGGCCCTGTCTCTTAGCGCAACTAGTATTTGCTAATGAACGTCAGGTGCACTGACCAATTAAAACAACCGCCAGTTCCCGGTTTGCGCAATTAAAATACTTGTAATGAACACAATGGAATCGACATGTTTAAGAAAGTGCTAATTCAACTATTTTCAGAATATCAGAGCTTATAACTCTTAATTGGATATAATTAATGTATGCGCATCGGACATAGTAAAAATCGTCGAGATGAGACGATTTAGACATTTATCTATTGAAATGAAACAGTGAGGTGTTGAAAGTTTTAAGAGAAAAATTTAAAACGACTGAACAAACGGCAGTGGATATTCATGTGTTAATTTATACTTTCTAAATGTTACAAAATAGGCAACGCGGCTTGCAGAATGACAAACCCAGCTGGGGATTTAGAGGAAAGTTTAAACACAAAACCCTAACAAGCTTTCGCAGTAACCGCTTTGTCAACACCAGTCACGTAAGCACCAATCAAAAGACACCACGTCAATTATTAATGCGATAAGATATAATAAAATGTTAACACAATCACCGAGGAAACATAATTATGTATACCTGCTATGCTTTTTACAGGTAATATAAATAAAACGTTAACATTTCCAGTCTTTTTGAACGGAATATAATTTAAAACAGCTAAACTGAACGCTTTATGTTTTCATACTTGTTTCTACTATCTCAAGTAACAACATATTCAGTACATTTTTCGTATTTCCTGTGAAGGTTTGCTTCGTTCACTTCAGCATTTTGTCAATATAATTGACGAAACCTGTTTTGAAGTCTCCAACTCCAATTTGAAATCAGCTTGAAGGAAAAAGATTTTGATGGGTTTGAGGTTAAATTGTTCCTCTTGGCAAAAATAACGGTGATGACGAGCGGGAGGTATTGGATGAGCATCGCCACTGCATAACTTATTTATTTGCAGAATGAGAAAATAAAGAAACTTAAGAAAGAATGAGCAGGTTCAGGAGGCACGGGAGGCGCAAGGGTATAGATATATAAGATAACTTAATTAGAACTAACGGGGATGATGAGTCAATAATCCTCCTGGAACATTAAATAAGCACAGTATCTAAACAATCCCAGTACTTTAACAGAGTATAGTATAATGGAGTTCTTAACCTTCAGGTAGTTAAAAATAGTCCCGACATCTTCAGGTACTTCATAATACACCTTAAGGAAGTAAATAATACTACCAATACCATATGGACATCATGAATATACACAGTGGCTTAAGTTTATTACACGAATATTTGGAATGTCTATGGGTTACATATTAAAATTTTGCAAGTACTTTAATCTCTTCTTGAAGTCGCAGAACTTGGACATACAGTAAGAGTTGTCCGCTGATAAGTCGGCCAAAATGCCTCTAAATGGCGTGATAATAGTACCCAATAGATAATATCCACCTGATGACGGCTTCCTATGGGGTTCCTTGCATCTCTTTTAGGAGTGTCGCGGAGTAGGATCCTTAAACTATAACCCCGGGGCACTAGTTAACCCTTGGCTATTTTGCTGTATCTTCCACATTCCCCCCTTTTCAACTCCATTCCAATGCTGTTTCAGGTTCACCCTCGTGTAGTCTGTTATCCACAAATAAGGGGTACATGTATTGCAATGTTCTCCCTATCCCTCGGATCCGTTCACGTCGCGGGCGCCACTGCATACGCAGAACTAATATATGTATCACAAAAAAATGGCAATCGCGAACCGCGTGATCGAGAGGAAGATGGCCAAGTTCAAGTTTTTGAGTCAAGCCTGAGGACCTCAGGGGTCTTTGCTTTAAATAATTAAGGGAGAGGAAGCTTTATTTAATAAGTAAACAAGGATTAAAATTCAATTAATTTATCAGTTAAATCCCGGCCAAAGCTCACTCCTAAGGCTCCATAATCATTAAATGCTGCTTTTGCCTAATCACGCTCACATTCATACTCATTTAAACTATAATGTCTAATCTAACTACAAAATAATTACAAAGGTTTCAAAATTTCCTAAATATTAAATTTTCGGTCATTGTAGCCACAACCACAGGAAGTAAGATAAAAGAGAAGGGGAGGGTTTACTGTATGAAGATCGCGTTGCAGCGGCGACGATGTCCACTGGTTCGGCTGGTACAATCTCTTCGCTGGTCATCCGCGCTCCAAATCGCACTCAACTCCACTCCAAAACTTCTCCACAAAAACAGCACTGTTCTCTCTCTTTCTCTCGCCGCTCACAACATCTCCTCATACATCCAAATCTGTACATATATCTGCTTCTCAACTCTGTCTCCCAAAAACGCACTATCCTCTTTCGCCGCTTACAACGATCTCCTCCTCTCTTTTTAACTGCACGACTCTCTTTCCAAAAACACACCCTGTCCTCTCTCGTCACTCACAGCAAAAATCTCCTCCTCCATGCAACTCTGCTGTATTAATTACTTCCCTAACTTGCCCCCGCTTCCTGAGGGTTTGCAAATAAAATTTTGCGGTCCGCCAAGACCGCGGACCACTCCCAGGTCAATGAATGTCCCACATCAAAACATTTGACCTGTTTTTAGGGATCCGCCGACACAATAAGTCCTTACCACAATATAAGTGGCGAAAATTCACAAAACGCCTGAAGGGCGAAATCACTTATTACAATATTATAAGTCTGGTAGCAAATTTAAGTGTCTCAAATTTTAAATCAATATTTACCAACTCAGTGTAACCTCAAAATTTACATATAATATATATAAATTAAAGACTGTTACACAACTTTAATTTTAGACTGAAATGAACCTCGCTCCAAGAACTGAGTTGTTTATAGATTTTACCGGGGAATGGTCGTGATACAAAGGGCTTGGAGGCTCTTAAAATTTTCACTGATTTTCGAGGAATGGTCGTCATCCCGAGGACTGCGCAGGTCCCGAAGTTTTCTTACCGATTTTCGATGGTGATGGACGTAGCCCCTGTGGACTGCGTCACTGCCGTATTTTCCCACATATCTTCGACAGAAATGGACGTCGATCCCGACTTTGAATGAATCACTACGGATCAGCGACGGCTGGTGGATATGTGCTCATGGGCCACACCATGTAAATAAATTTACGAAGAAATTATTTTTCTTTATTCAAAGAAGCTTTGTAATGATTGTATTTTAATAGTGTTGATCTCTGATTCCTTTTAGGACCTGTAAAATGCCCGCCTTATGGCGCACTCGCATCTCTATGATCATCATATAATTTCTATTTAGAATGATAAATGCATAATATTCCGTTTCTACGTGACGGCTTGAATTATTGAACTACTCACGAGTACTCACCGAGGTATACGAGTGCAACTATGGGATACGTCACAGACGTAAACTTTAATTTCGTTAGTTCATGCAGAAAGAAGGTGCGACCTTCTGTTTCCATTTTTTTCTTTAAGTAAATCTGCAGAACGGAACAAATACACGATCTGTTGTGGTCTGGTGGTTTCGTGCGCCAAGGTTACGCAGCGCGGTTCGATCGCAGGGAGGAACTCGTCAGTGTGTTTGCGCCGCTCAATTGTGTGCGTTGGCCCTCAAAAGTCGGGATTCCTACCGCCGTAAAATCGCTTCTTGGGCTCGTTACAGGGCAGGTCGTCCTTGCCCATCAAACACGGCTCATTAGAAAAATCACATCAGTTTTATCAGAACGTTTCTAGGAAAAAGATGACGTGTGCAGATTGCTTATCAATTACCACAACAAAATTTCTCGCGTAGGTAACGATGATGAACAGTACTTGCAGCTATATACATAAAAGTCGTCTTAAGACATCGACCATAAATTTTTATCATCAGTTTCCAATTTTTATTTATCACTACTTGGGCGTCCGGCGGAATTTCTATTAGGTGCCTACACATTCAATTTGACAGTTAACTCTTTGTCATCATATTAAAACATCAACGAGACCATCATAGTTTTGAATATTTAATTTTTGAAGTTCCCTTCACTGTTGGAACTGACTGAATGTTAATTTCTTCATAGACAGAATTCGAACTCAAGACATAAGACACCCATGCATTCTCACTGGAACGTATTTCGTTATTATTTTCTATAATAAATGAACAAAATTACAAAAAGGAATTTAATCTAAGATTATTAATAATTTCTACTTGAAATTATTTCATGAGTTTTTCAATTGTCAACAGATCTATTACATTTGTTGTTGTGGTATTCAGTCCTGAGACTGGTCTGATGCAACCCTCCATGCTAACCTATCTTGCGCAAGCCTTTTAATTGCACATAACTAACACATCCCACATCCTGCCTAATCTGCTTAGCCTATTCTATCCTTGCCTCCCTCTTCTGTTCTTACCCTACACACTACCCTCTAATGCTAAATTCGGACCCTCATGTCTTAAAACGTGGCCTATTAATTTATCCCTTCTATTTATCAACGTCCTCCAAATTGTTCGCTTTTCCCCTGTTCTTTGTATAACTTCCACGTTAATGATTCTATCAACCCATAGGCTTCTTAACATTCTCCCATAGCACCAAATTTCAAAGGCTTCTATTCTTTTACTTTCTGGACTCCTATCGTCCACGTTTCTCACCCATATAACGCCACGCTCAATACAAACATTTCGCGAAAGCCTTCCTTCCCTGTGCTATCCTACTCTTTATGTCTACTATACTTCTACCGTCCCTAGTTATTACGCTTCCCAAGTAGCAGAATTCCTTAACTTCCTTCAAAATATCCCTTCCCAATCTAACACCCTTTGTTATTCCACTGATTCCCATACTACACTCCATTACCTTGGTTTCCCCTCAATTAATCCTCATATTGAACTTTTTCTACAGGACCATGTTCATGCCTTTTATTATGGTTTCCAAGTCTTCTTCTGACTCCCCTAATACTACAATATCATCGGCCAGCCATAGGTTATTTTTCTCCTTACAGTATGATTCCTTTTACTTATTCTTCATCACCTGTTCTATATATAAGTTAAACGGCATGGGCAACAGAATGCTTCCTTTTCTTACTCCTTTCGTGATATATGCTTTTTTCTCTTGATCTTCAATTCAAATTACTACTGCCTTCCTTCTGTAGAGATTATGTAGAAGCCATCTTTCTCGATAATTTATTTCTATTACATTATAGTTAGTAAAAAATTACTGATTTTTTATCATCCATATTTCCAAAAGTTGGGGTTGCAGGATATAGTTGGACAAACGTCTGCTCGCCGTATTTCTGTGAAATATGACACGTTGAAAGTTTCTTCTCAATGAAACGGAAATGTACAAACTATACGAAATTAAAAAAATCTTCCTTGAGTCATAACATCCTTCCATGTAATCCTGGTGTTAGTATTGCAGGTTACAATTTGTAGTGTACATCCGGTTAGTAAATTTTTAGAGTGTTGTTTAACTTTATTTAAGTAATTTTGTAAAACTAAATTTTTGTGACCCGGAACGTGTGGGATCATTTCACTTCAGGCTTCGAGGGCCATGGCAAAACAAGTCCCCATTCAACCGGTCCTTTCCGCCACTGATCGATGGCTATAAATTTTTCAAGGAGAATATCTGTAATGCCACCATATTGGCACGTACAGTTTATTCCACAGGATGTGGGAATACTTTTGAACATGACGTTTCTATTTTCCGGAAGAAGACTTGTTGCATAGTATTAAAAGCTTTGGTGTAAAGAAATGGCTGGTCATTTGGATAGTTTGGATCTGGCGGAGAGATCCGAGGTAGAAAAGATGAGAAGAAGCCGTTAAGGAATAGAAGAGGTAGACGAGACTTGAGACAGGCAGTTATAGACGAGACGTGAGTCAGTCAGTTGTCAAAGGGCACCGCCGGCCATCATGCTCCAGAGCTTTATGTTTCTGTTTCAATGCCACCAAACATTCCTGTGCGCCGGTAATGTACAGTCGAACGAGATATCCTTCAAAGCCGTCAGTTATATTCCACAGTGGTCATGAAGCCACTATTTCCTTAAAAACAGTCCATTTCCTTTTCCATTAATTCCTTATATATATATTGTAGTGGATCCGTCGTTCCTCCGTATTCGAGGATTTCTTATTCCTTTAGGGCGCCAGATATTTTTCATAAAAAACACCAAAAATTTATTTTAATAGTTTTTAATTTCAATCAGAGCATGAAAAAAAATTATATCTGCAGGGCGTGGTCATTCTCTCGTCGTCCCGCCGACACAACCTGCTTCTCCAATCACCCCATGACGACTCTCCCTCCCTTTGCGGACCACCCAACGTCTCGCCAGACCACATTGTTGGCCCGGGTTGCGTCAGTTCCTCAACAATTGCAACTCGCAAGCTGGCCTGCATTGTTCTTTGTAACTTTTCATGTTACAATATATATTCTTTTAATACAACGGGAAGTTAATATTTCATTTTGAAGTTGTTAAATATATTACATAATTTTAACATACTTATTTAATATACCTGACTCTATATTATTAAAGTAAATTGAAAATTCCCCAACTCAAAATCATTACAAATGAATCAAAGGTGAGAATGACAGAAAACGTCATTTACAACGCTTTTAAATTTTTGCAGGGGATATTCCAGAATGCAATCAAACACGCAGATATACAAACAAACATACATACTTTTCTATTATTAAATAAATTAATAATAGTTATTAATAAACTGTAATTCTTCGAGAAGTATGAATTTATCATTATTGTTTTTGTCTTCGATATGATAGACCGACCTATTAATCATAATTGAAAAATCTATTTACATCTAAATAATTGACTTTGTATTGTTCTTGTTTATGGGTTGCGGGCATGCTTAATTAGGGTGATCCATAAATAGGAAAATCACCTTAAATAGCACTGGATGAGAATTGATAAGAGAGGGTGTGAAAGGAAGAGCAATGTAGCCAAGGGATGACTAGGGCCCCTGAATTATAGTTTAAGGATCCCACTGGGTGATTTACCTCTTCCCCTATTCTGCTTGGAACTTCCTCATTAGTGTTTCTATTCATCCATCTGATTTTTAGCCTTCTTCTATTACACCACATTTCAAAGGCTTCTATTCTTTTACTTTCTGCAACTCCTATCGTCCAAGTTTCGCACCCATATAACACCACACTTCATTCAAACCTTTTTATTTTCTTGTTTTCCTAAAATGTTTTGTTCTTCACTATACAAAAATCTGTTGGCATAACTGATGAGGTTGCATCCTGCTAATAATAGATAGTTTCTGTCTTATGAAGGAGGTCTGTAAAGGCCGATGTCCTGCGCGCTTCTCGCTGTGCCGTTACACCACGGCACCTACGCCGTTCCTTATCCTAGTGTTACCATCGCAGAACAACCAGATGAAACTGTCACGTCTTAATCATCTGCGAGTTTGCTGTATTAGAAATCAAGTGAAAATGGCAAATATATCAGACAATTAAGACGGGGCGGAAACTAGTGAATAAATGGTAAAACAACGTATGAGTCAGAAAAAGAAACATATTGCCAGTGGACGGAACACGAAGTTTTGTTCATAAATTTGAAACCTCATCCGGTGTGACTTAAATTGGAATCAATAAATTTAGACGTTCATGTCGCAGAAGCTAAACGGCCGAAATGATCTTACTTGAACGGCAAATTTTTTCTTCCTTCAAATTTCTTTATTCCAGTTTAAATCACACCAGAAGAGGTTTAAAATTTAGGAACGAAACGTCATGTACGAACTACTGATAACAAAGTCTATATTAATTTTTTTTCTAACAGCTTGTTTTACTATTTATTTGTTTCCATACAATCCTAAATCTATTTAATCTTGTGTTGGAGGGTTGCATCAGATCAGTCGTAGAACTGAATACCATAACAACAACATAAAACATCTCTTGTTCACTTTTATTTTAATAATTAATTACACAACTTTAATTTCCAGTAAATGTTATAGAAAAGTTGCACCGAAACATGGAACATACGTTAATTCTTGGATTGAAAATTTTCAATAGCAATCTGTTGGATTTAAAAAGCGTGTATGCTTGAAAACGAAAATGAGAATTGTAAAAATTTTAACATTTCAATTTTATTTCTCAAAGGGAAAAATTGGCTTCCACATAAACTGACGTACGTGCATATTTTAAAATACAAAATCACAAGTGCATATTTGTATGTGAAGGTAAAAATTCCCTGTAATTCTCGTAAAGAATTTTAAAGCGGTCATGAAACGGACGAATTCTTTTCACATATTGAGACTGAGCAGTCAGTATCCAGTCATATGTTTGGTATGCGTTGCAGTGTCCTGTAAGTTCAAATGTGTGACTGGAATGGGGGAGTGCTACTGGGAGAAATACCTTCATAGGGCTGGAACCATTTATACCACTATTATGACGAACAAATTAATTTTGAATATCTGTTTAAACTGCTTTTATGTTTAAAAGTAAGTGAAATCTGTAGAAGAGTCCAATTTTTTAATAATAACTCAAGAGAATATTTGGCGCGTGTAAGTTATTTAGTGAAATTTAGAATATAACGTTTTACATAATGATTAACGGCGAATTAGGTCAGGAAAAATATTAAATTAGCTGATTAATAAAAATTACATTTAATAAGTTACATTTACAGTGAAACCACACCATTTAATTTAGAACATCTTTAGGTGTTATAATATTATTCATAGGCAAAATAGGAGAACTATTTATTAACAAATCAATTAACGTCTGTTTGCAAACACAGATAGGGCTTGCCGATTGTAAATAGTGAATCAATTAACGTCTTCTATTTCTTCATAAAAATTTACAAATAAATACTTCATAATGTAACATTTACCTGAGGAAGTCCCAAATATGGTAACTAAACGTCGATTCAATTAAATAAAATCTGGGATTCAGCATATATAAACCAATAAGACAGTCCTCAAAACAAACAAATATTTTATTTGTTATTCGTCATAAATATTTTACTTCGTCAAGACGATCAACAAATAAAGTGCAACATAGTTTTCTGATTTTGAAATTTACAATAAATAAAAAGACGGCCAATAAGTCAGCATATAAATCTATCGCTATTTATTCAAAAGCGAAATTTCGTCTCTTCTTTTAGGCTTCCTCAGGCGTAAAACAAACATAATATTACAAGAAATTATCAGCAATTTAAAGACTGTAACATACAACCAATATGTAATTTCTTGTAATATTATGTTTGTAGTACGCCTGAGGAAGTCTCAAAAAGGAGACGAAACGTCGCTTTTGAATAGATAGTGATAAATATATATGCTATATAAAATATTTGTTTCTTTTGAAAACTGTTTTATTGGTTTATACAGGTTGAATACCAAACTTTGACGAATACAGTCTTGTTAAGTATTAATTTGTCATTAAATAAAATCTTCATATCTGTAATTTGGCAGTATATTTATTCCATTTGTAAAGTAACCATTTTGCAGAATTGTTTTTTTAGTTTTAGGGGTAGTTTTGAACGTTTTTAATCTTAATATTTATCTGAAAATTACAAAATTGTAAATGTAATTTTTTAATAATCAACCCAGTCGGTAATTTTCGTAATTTATTGGCCAATATCCATTACGATAAACAATAAATTGTAAGATAATGTTGAATAACAGTATATTTAAAAACGGAATCTGAAGCAGAAAATGTGTATTGAAAATCGGTAAATGTGAAATCGGCGTGAACAATAGTCGTAGATGTCGCAAACTGGACTAATTGGCATTAGTTACGAGTAACAAGCTGTCTTGTTAACTGCTGTTGCTTATTCTCTGCGAGAAGTAATAGGGTTAAATACAATATTCCACGGATTGCAGAAAATTCGGAAACATTGAATCATTATTTCCGCAATCGTTATGTGAAAAGAAAAAGAAAATTCTCGTAAAGACCTGGATTTAAGAGTCACCAAATGTAATATGTCAATTACGTGGCAGTAAATTGCCCATGGCTTACTTTATAAAATCCGACGGTCCGTGATATTCGTGGGGTTGGGAGTGAACAATGTCGGTACCATATACTTACTTTCGTCGGTGGAGATGAGAGTCGCAGGTTATGAGGGTACAGCAATAATTTGGCAGAAGCGGTGTTGTGGGGGTTGTTGACCCCGGCCGCTGTTGGCCCATCCCCAAGCTGGGGCCACTCTAGGGGGCCCGCTCCTCTCCTTACACTACTCACATCTCTTCCAAACTAACTATCTCTCTGTCCAGGTAATATTCTAAATCAATCGCAAAGGAAAACTACTTCTATTAAACTACTTTCATAAAATAAAAGATTTAATTAGCCTCAGTATTTTTATAATTTAAGTATGAAATATTAGACGTTTCGTCTCTGATTTGAGACTTCTTCAGTTAAAAATTTACCTGTACATGGAACCTCAATCCATGACTCCTTCGGTCGAAATTTTGCGAAGTAAAAGTAAAATTAAATTAAGATGCAATTAATTACCATATAATTAAATAATTATTCTGACAATAAAATATATAATAAATGAGAGACGAAACGTCTGATATTTCATATTTAAATCATAAAAATACTGACAAAGAGGCTAATTAATATATTTATTACATATTTAATTGTCAGAATAATTATTTAATTAAATGATGCTTGTAATTAATTGCATCTTAATTTAATTTTACTCTTACTTCGCAAAATTTCGGAAGAGGAGCCGTGGGGTGAGGTCCCCTGCACAGCTAAATTTTTACCTGAAGAAGTCTCAAATGAGAGACGAAACGTCTAATATTTTATATTTAAATTATAAAGATACTGACAAATAGGCTAATTAAATAACGTATTATTATTATTTTAATTGTCAGAATAATTATTTAATTACTTTCATAAAACTTAGGTTTCCGCGCCCTTGTTCCTCACTTCAAATAAGATGGTCATAATATTTTTCTGCGACAGAAGCTACAGTAGTCGTTGGCTGGTAATAATTTAAAAAAAGGGAAATAAAATTTCCATTATTGCATTTACGACGCACTTCGTGTATGACCAATATTAAGTTATACGATATTATTACAGAAACACCAATATGACTTTTGCTTTCCAAAAAAAGGAAATTAAAAGATTTGCAGGTAAAATCTGAATCACACTGCACCGGCATGAAAATCCGAAACTTTAGCTCTTGGAAAATCAATAACTTAAGACTAAAAGGAAAGCAAAGCAATATATATGAGCTGCTGACTATCAAAGTGGAGTAAGTCCTTTTTTGACAAAAAGATAGTTACTGTAAATAATGATCGAAATCTTCTATGAGCTTTTTATATTTAAATAGTTCCCGAAGAAATCCTTAAAAATTGTCAATATTTACGTAGTTAATGAAATTACAAATATAATTACGTTGAAAGTGGTTTAATTCTATTTTCCGCAAAATTTAGTTAGAAAATTATATCATTATTTCTCTACTTCTTCCGTAAGAAATAAATTACTACATGCTTATACTGATTATTATACCATCATACCATAATGAAAAAAATAAATTACATGAAATGAAATTATTTTGTTTCGACGAAATTACTATAAAAAGTAATTCTAAGTAGACGATAAACAGGCAAATTTATTATAGATATTTTGCACAGGGTTTTAAAACGCAAACCAGATACAACCATATAATACTGCATAATAATGTAGAATTTGAAGCACTAGATTTATCCTACGAATGAGGCAGGCCACGAAAATAATCATTAATATGAATTTTTTTCACCACTCATTAAATATTTATTGGTTCAGTTAATGACTGAATAATTATTCCAATTACATTTTGAAATTATAATCGTTATTGGCGCTCCAGGCTGTATTATTTATTGTCAGAATGTTTTTAATAGTCATCTTCAATTGTTGCAAATGCTATAATCATTGATGTTTTGCCTCTTTAGTGCCAGCCCGAGGTCTCTCTCTCTCTCTCTCTCTCTCGTTCGTTATGATTTTCAGAATTTTGAAGAGGTTGGAATCAACTGATCGTTTATGACTTATAATAACTTTGAAGTCTTTTTACAGAGGTCAGCAGTTAAAGTAAACAAATACCGATTATTTCAATACAGTAATAGCTCGAATGCGTCGAAGACTTCAGGTTTTTTGTGACATTACATCAATTCAAATTCGTGTGTGGTTCATTAATATTGTAGCACAGAAGAACCCCCCCAAATATAATTCGTATTCAGGACGAATTAAATTTGGAAAATATTCGGAGACAGACAGAGAAGATACGGAAAGTACAGTATTATCTATCGCAAATATCCGTGCCTGATAGCTAGGTGCAGGGGATTAAAGTTTTTTGTCCACCAGGGTAAGACGGTCCCTGAAAGTTTCCCGAGATTGGTAAAGACACTGCACGTGGGCTGACATGTTTCCGCAGAGAAGCAGAAAAGAGAGATTGACCGGGAGGCAAAAATTCTATGTGTTTTTGAATATTGAAGGAAGTGGAGATCAGGAGAGGAGAGAAGGAGCAGTGCTGCTCGGGAGTTGACAGAAAGAGTAATTAAGCAGAGGATAATATAGCTAATGTACGTTTGAATTTAAAAGGAAGAGGACTTATTGGAGAGAAAAATGCAGCTAGTGTACGTTTGAAGTTGAAGAAAAACTGTGCTGAGACGTGAACAATTTTGCCGAGACGGAAGACTGATTTTCCTTGTCGCTCGACGGTGCAAAAATCTCGTTTCCCTTCTGCCAAAATCATACATACCCTGAGTGAGGAAGGGATCGCCACAACTCGCTTCCTATTTTCCGTCCACGAGGAATTCGCGGAAGGTAATTTATTAATATCTTGACGAGCAGATTCCGAAACAAGTGTAGAGCGAAAAACAAGTTAGTTTTAATAAGCGAAATCTCTGCTATCCATTGTTGCCCCACAGTAATTAACTCTAATAATGCTCATATATAAGAGTACTCTGAGCTGAGCCGGTAACATTACTGGTAATATATATGTAGAGCAAGAATTAAGTAGGAATTTTTGTTATATATAATTACTGAAAATTGAGCAAATAATAATTATTATACAGAATGATATTATTTACGTGCATCAAAACAAGACCGTGTTGTAAATATCCCTTATATTATATTTGCGGTAGTCAATCCACAGGCTGTTTTCTTACAGTTATCCACGCTATTCTATTCGGCGCCAATCTTTTCATCTATTCATCCCACATCCACCCTGATTAACTTAACATATTCTAGACTTGATTTCCCTCGTCTTTTATTAATCCCCGCACTTATTTTTAATAATAATTTAACGACTCCTTCGTGCCTCAAAATATGGCCTTTTAATCAATGTCATTGTTTTCCATAATATTCTCTGCTCACCAATTCGATTGAAGACTTCCTCATTTATGGTTCAATCCGACAATTCTGACTTTCAGAATTTTTTGTAACACCTAATTTTTGTTTAAGGTTGGAACTCATTAACAAACGCGGGAATTCTCTTGAAGAAGGATTTCCTATAGCTAACGCATGAGTAAATAGCCATTTCTATAGTCAAATTTATGTACTGAGAAAGATATATGTTTAACAAAGAAGAGAAATGCATCCGATCGTTTAATACATTTTTCAGGCGAAGAAACTATGGGCCAAACCGACTACGTTCTCATTGCCTTCAAACATAAACAGTTTAATTCTCATTGCATAGAGATTCTTCAACTGTGGCGTTTTCAATTTCAATGAGATATTATTTTTAAAAATGTATTTATTATATTAACAAATTAATTTAAATCACAATTTTCATTATAGCTTCTTCGCAAAGTTTGACCCACCATTGTTTTTACAAAATACTAATTCCATGACAGTCTTTTTTATAGTGATTGTAAAATAACTAGAAAAATTAAATAACAAATTTACGATTAAATTAATTTTTTTATTAAATTAAACTGATGTTTCGACGCCATACCCGGGACTTCCTTAGGCAATGTTAAATTCTGAAACACTAATAGAATCCGAAATCTATAATGTGGAAAATAAACATTTATTGCTTTAAACTAAATGAGTAATTTATTCAATTTAATTACTACGAAAAACATACGTTAATTCATTTACTATTCGAAAAAGTAATTTACTTGCCAATAACTTGGGAAAAATATTATAAAACTTAAGTGTCACAGTTGGTACGGATGGGATTTCTGAAGTAATAAAATACGAGAATTCGAAATATCTATTAATAATTTCGAGGTCCCAGATGATTGGAGAAATGGGATCGGAAACTAGTAATTAATGTAATATGAGCGCTTGATAGCAGAACACTGGAATGAAAGGGCATGGATTTAGAATGTTAGAATGGGCAAAATGGCTTCACACCTGGATCCCCTCGTGAGAGGTAATTGTCCCAGGATCTGTCGGACCCGGTTGATATGAGCGGGAGGAAAGACGCGGTAGTGATTGATTTTTCTAAAGCCGTTTCGTGCCGCATGACCTATTATTAAGTCATTTAAAAGGTACAGATATTCGCTTACTGAAGTTGATTCGTGAATTTTTAAAAGATAGCACACTAAAGTTCTCCTTAATGACAAATTGTCCGACTCTTGCAAAATTACATTTGGGGTTTCCCAGGGACTTGTGATCGGTCCTCTTATGTCCCTAGGTATATAATCACATATTAAACTGTTTGCTGATGATTGTATGACTTATACGGAGGTTGCATACATTATTCACGCTGCAGACAAAATTTACCAACGGTTAGTTAGAAATAAAATACAGATGAAGTCAACGATGTCTTAAACTGTCTTAAAAATGATTTTGGAAAAAATACAAATTATCCTCAAGTTTGGTACAAAATAGATAACGATGTAGTAACAGATCACAATTAGTAAAAATTTATATGGGAGCAATCAAGTCAGAGTGGCCGCAGATATAGGGTGGAGGGCGCTACACTTTGTAAACACTGTCGTAAATGAATATGGGTTTACTATTTTAATTATTTAATTAAATCAATTTAGAGGTAATGATATAATAATTTTATTTATAAAAAATCCCATAAAATGGGTCCTGCGCGCTATTAAAAATAAATAAATAAATTCAATGTGACGACTTTTTAAAATCAGAGTTAATTACTCATTCGGGTAACCATGTATAGCAGACATTAAGTTCATTTACGACCCTGTTTTATCATCGTTTGAGTCTATATGCAGGTTACTAGGTGACCGGAACTTTCTTCTTCCTTCGGGTTGAATTGTGGATTTTCCCTCTGCCGGAGGAAAGTTGGATGAAACTGGTATTGCCGGTGATTGATGAAAACTCAGTTTTTCCTCCTTCTTCCCTCTATCCTTTCTTGATTTCAATACTTTCTCACTAAAGAGCAACCCATTCAGTTACCTGAAGACGATGGCGGAGATAGCCTTCGAAACGTCGTATCTAATGATTGACATAACCCGGGTGAAATCCCGAGAACTTCTTGTTCAGTCTATCCACCGGGAAAGCCTACATTCTCTAATAAAGAGCAACAATTCACAGCTCTCAATCAACTTTTATTGTACACTCCAGCTTACTCCTCCCTTTCAAAATCCGTTCGACTCTGTAGCTTTCCCCTCCCTTCCACTTCCTGATCAACGCTCCATCTCTACCTGCGCTCCCTCTCAACGTCTAGAACTATTCTCCTACTCTGCCTCCTCGCCTTCTCAACGTCTCGCACCAAACTTAATAATTTTCGGCTCCTCACCTCGCGGCTCAACTCTTAAATCCCTTCTCCAAGGGAAAACGCTATCTCACGTGACGTTTGTTCCGCCAATCCTCATGAGTCCTTCGTCCATCGCGGGAAATTTTCAATGACACAGAGAACAGTGTCCTTTGGAAACTTTGAATGGTGAATGCACCTTCAGCAAAAACAATCTTAACATTATAAATACGCATGTCTCGCCCGCCAGCCATGCGTCGGGATAACCCATTCTTACCAGGCTGTCACCTGTTAGAATGTCCTTCCTGAGTTTTTACATCCTTTAAAAATCCAAAAATTCCAATAAAATCGGGGAGGGGTCCTGCTACGCTACAGGGTCTTGGGAAAAAGTACGAGAAAAACCAAGATTTTGTCTTACAACTTGCTGGATAGGCGTAACGTTTTGGGATCCGCCTAAACCATTGGACTAGATAGAAAAACCGACTGAATATTAATAGGAGGATACACGCTTTATTTTATTTTTTCCGGGGGGAGGGGGTAGCAGGGTACGCGGGAATAATTCAGGAACTCTAAATTTCTCTTTAATAGCATAGGAAAGGAATTCGAAATCGGGGATGCGGAAGGGGGAGGAAGGCAGCCAAGGGTTGACTAAGGCCTACCAAGTATTCACACAAAAGAAATGCAGGGCAAACCCTAGAAAATCTGCATCAGGTTAAGTCGGTCTATCCGGTGCCTGTCTCACGCCCTTCCAAATGACGGGAGAGGAGTCGCAGTGGAGTCTAGCATTCCACTCTCCGTTCCTATGTAGTTTAGTAGACAGACGATGCTTTGAGCAATATATAAAACGTATTTGATGAACCAAACTGGAAGTAAAAAAATCTTACGGCACCCATTTATATCTCTAAAAATGATCACATTTTCAAAACTACAGACAAAGGACAGTGTACGAGTGTCGGAAATTTTTCGTTTGTAAATAGATCAATACGCGATTAGAATTCCTTGTCCGCAGAAACATTGATGACTTTACCGAACAGTTTAGGAGTATGCTAAGTAACTAAAGTGATCATTTTGGTCTTCATTTTTCTTTCCATTTATTAATATTTTTATTTATCCTAAAATCTATGAAATGATATATCTTATCAATTTCTGACTGAAACATGGTGGCTGTGAAGTGAATTCCGCGTGGTTCCTGACTTCTATTTCTTATTTTCTTTTACAGGCTTTTTAAAGACAATATTAATATCGTTTAGTGTAAATCATACATCACACTTGTTATAATAACTTTATTGTTGTACTAATTTTGTATTACACTAACTTTGTTGAACATATAGCAGCCACCTACAATAATAAATAAAATACAATATAAAAATTGGAAGTCAGACGAAAAGGAATAAGATGTTCACTCCTTACGCCTGTAAATTTGGAATTGAACAAATAATAAAGGCAAAAAAACATGTTTTAATTAAATTAATCAAGTCTGTCCTTGTATTGAGAAAACAATGATAATGAAATGTAGATAAAAAGTTCATGGATATTAAACTAAATTCATAGATTAAAATAACGAAATACACAAATAAAGAAATTGAATTACGTAGACCAAAGTTTATATATTGATTCATGTGTTGAACTGAAGAAATATTAACGGTTTTCGTTTCCCTGCCACTTATTTTTTTAATAGGGATCACTTGTGCAAGATTAGATAAAGGAAAATGAGAACTGATATAGAAATATTTTCATTTCCATACAGAAAAATTCGAGACAGTAATAGTCTACCTGTTAACATGCAAGCTACAAACCTACCCAAAGAGTTTGAAAGAATTAAAAAAAAAGATTAACTATTTATGATAGGGATTGATATAATAATAATAATAATAATTAATAATAATAATAGGGTTAGTATTAAAAGAATTTAGTTAAGTGAAGCGACAAATGAAGTAATACTTTAAGAAGCGTATGACATTTGAAAAATTAAATAAAATATTTTAGTCATTACAGTGAAGTGCAAGGGATAAGGTTCAGAGAAGAGTACGGCACCATTACTAGTTTTAGTATTCATAGTTTAATTTGGATAATGGAGCAGTACGTTTCGTGTTTTTTTTCTTCTCTTCCCTTAATTACATAACTTTTGTGTATGTCTTAATTGCATGTGTTCTAAACATTACCACCGGACTATGCCCATAGCAATGCAAATAAATCAATAATAAATAATAATAGTTTAGTCATAATTTAATTTCTTAGTTATTTTAGTGCGTTAATTCTATTCTTGAATTCAGTTCAATATCCTTGCACTGTTTTATCTACGACTCGCTGTCTCTGTTATCACAAGCCTGACGAGGACCGAAATATTTATTTCATTAATTAAGTAATCATTTTGAAAGTCGTCTATTGGCTATTTTATTTATGCAGGATGTTTACTCTATGACATACGTTAAATAAATACAACAAAAGTGCCAAACTTTATATATTAAACACATATTTTGTGATATTCACTTCCATGTGAAATAAGTATTTCTTATTACTAATTTTCAATATGTACTTGTTCAGAAAGGTGATTTGTATTTTTAAAAAAAATAGCTGTACATTGCAGAGTTTGTACAAATGAAGAGTAAGTGTTATTGGGGAACTTATGTTTGAAACGATAAAAAATGTCATGGGTGCCTCTAAGTTTAGCTCTAACAACAGAAAACAGTATAATATTGTTCCAGAAAACTCGATGAAAATATTTGCGTCATGTGTTGTTGGATTCTTTTCTAATGGAAAATCATCTCTTCGTTTAGCAATGGTCTGTCTAATAAAAGTCTTACAAAATTATTTATTGAGTCATTACATTTGAAATGTAAATAATACAATAATACGTTTATTCGTAATTTTCGTGGTCCACGGGCTGGTGACAAGGAGCGATTGCGAATCCGGCTGTGGAACTAAATGGATGAGAGCTGCAGGTGATGAATACACGACGTTCTCAGGAACTATGCATTAAACATTCTGGCTGTCACCAGTGACATAGGATTGACGTTTTCCAAGCAAATCGCACGGCTTTAATTTGTCTCTCGAGTATTCTCGCACAAGGAGACTAAATTATGGATCTTATTCGGCACAGGCTTCACATAATCGCCCCATTTATATAACCGGATCAGGTTCAAATAAATTTAGAATACTGTCCTCATTACACGACCTTGTCCAACTTGTGTATTATGAAAGGATTACGCACGTTGCAATAGATTTTATGAATTCAATTAAACCTGGCAAACATATGTAAATGCACATACTTGACAATATTTTAGAACATATGAAAACATTTTAAAGGACTTCAAATGTTTTCCTTTTTGAAACCTAACCACTAATTTAACTTAAATATTGGATGTTAAATAAGCAGAAAAGTTTATAATATGTACAAATATTTGATGTAATTAATCCGGCTTCATATATCACTTAACGTCTATTATTAAAGGAAATCAAACAAACGACCAATTCACAGACAAACCAAGTATTTTTTTGTTTCCCAATTTTTTATATTATTTATTTTACCTGAATATTAATTTTGTAGAATAAACTAGGATATATAATTGTCAATTATTAAATTATATTTAAAACAAATAGTTTTTTTGGAGCGGAAATAAGTATAATATAAACTAATAAATAAAATACGGAGAAATATAGCAGCAAACATTCAATTAACTTTTAATTATTATAAATACAAATATTCAACCAACTTTATGAACTTCCCCAGGTAAATGAAACGTTGTATTTATATCTTGTGGTGTAGTGGCTAGAGTTATAGCCCAGAGCACCCGGGTTCGAATCCAGGCATGGGCTTAGATGATTGTGTTATCATGGTCACGGCGACCATAAAATGCTACCTGATGGAGAATCGATACGCTGACCAGTATCATTCCAAATTCGGAATGTGTCATGTAAGATGACAGTCAGCAGTCGTCCTGGTAGGACAAGGCCCTTAATGGGCTGCAGAGCTAACAAACAAGATTTATAACAATTCAAACTTAATTAAATTTGTTTGCTGATTTTTATTCTACTCGCAATTTTTTCTTTATGTACGTTTATGATTTTCTGAGAGTAAATTTACAAGAATGTCCTTCGGCTAAGTATAATAAGCATAATCTCATTTATAATCTGTACAATCTGAATCGTATATAGAACGAATAAAACTATTTCCCTTTCAACCGTTAAGAATTCCTGTGATGATATATATTATTCCAATAACTTGGTTCCAAACGTTGGTTCAGACTCCAGGAATATATGCATATCAAAAATACGTAAATTTACAGTAAGGGTAATTGTACCCTATCCTTGTATTTTGCAACAATTTCACAAATGTCACTCCAAAACTAATTCACACTATTTTATTTAAATGTATTTCACTTTATTGATTTCATAGATACAGCCTTTCCGCTTGATTTAAATTTTATTTAAACCCGTTCGCGTACGTGCCGCTATCGTAGCATGCGTTCAAGATGCCTGCCGCTCTTGACATTCGTCAGCGATATACTGAGAAACATCGACAGAAGGTTGAAGCTGCTGTCGATCGCAGTGTACTTAGTCGGTGGGAAAGCAGATAACGTGGTGAAAGACGGTGCGCCAATATTCAGGATACACCTCGCAGCGGCAGTCCCCACACTGCAATGAGCAGAGTGATAACGACATGATCTTGGCTGACAAACTCATCACAGTGAAACTCCAAGTTCGAACGTGAGAAGCAAGTGTTTGCAGAATAATGGAAGTGTTGTGGTTGAAAAAGGTTTGTGCCAGGTGAGGTCCCAAAATGCTAACAGAGGGTCACTCGAAAGACAGAGTGCAGCGAACTTGTGGAATAGTACGGAATGCGAGAATTGTGACTGGCAACATCCTAAGAAAAAAACTCAAAAGTGAACCTTCGCCTGGAGAAGTTAACTATTACTGTGGGTGTCATGCACATGTGGTAACTCTGAAGAAACTTCAAGCTCGACTAACCCGTGTTCCACCACATCGGGAGAAACAGGATATTTTGTTGATTCACGACATGGACCAAGCACATATCAGTTATAAAATCACGGACGAGATCATAAAACGTGGATGGACAACATCGAAACACCAGTTCTGATCTGGCTTCATGAGATTGGTAAAGTGAAGGAATTTCTTTGTGGAAGGAGGTTTGAAGAATCTCTAGCGAACACTGTCAAACAGTGGCTCAAACAAGGAAATTGAGTTTGGTTAAAAACGAAGTGATCATATGGAACCTTTGGGTAATACCGAACAAATTGTGTTAATTTTTATCAAACTAAGATGTGTGTGCAATTCCAAATCGTTCATTCTGTATATAGCCTATGGAAAATGGTGGAATTTTAATATTAATTGAAAGATTTATATTAGTTCTGCCTTCCCTAAAGAATCATTTTCACCCTGAAATATAATTTTTTAACATTAGTAAGCGGCTAGCTTTTGTTGCTTCTAGCGCAGGTCTGTTGAGTCTCCTGCTGCTTCATAACTTGCTTTTTGTCTTTTAAGAGCAATCATTTCCGGCGTGTTCATAAGATGCTGAGACTTTGTAATGCATGTTGCAGCGCCAGAAGTTGTAAGCCTTTGTTTTAGTATGACGTTGTAGCATTATGCAAAGTAGCAAAGGGACTGGAAGGCGAGGAGGAGGCCGTGGGCAAGAATTCAGCGCATTCCTGCCTTGGCGCACAGACAGCCCGGGGCAGAAGCTCGCCTCTCACAAAGATTCTGGGAAGGCGGCTGCTGCATACCTCCAACAGATCCCAACACGAAAATATAGCGTCATTGTGCCAGAACCTCACGCGGCATTCCACGGAAATCGCCTGCCTTTGACGACGTCTATAACGGTATTAAAATATTTGAACTTTGGGCCTGGTCGCGCTTCTCGGTATTGCCAGAAGAGCAGCCGCTGGGATCATACTCTGCTCTCCCCATACGTCTGAAGGTTCTCAAACCATCGGCATTAAGGTTCATTTGACACTTTGATGTATGAATGGAGGGATGCGCCATGTCAATCCGTTTTGATCTTATAAACGTAGGGAACCGAACGCAACGTGTTAAAAGTTCTCATCAAAGTTGTAGGAACACTAGTTGAAAGATAATGAAAACAGTCTGTAGAATTTCCTTCCAGGCGTAGTTCTTTCTGGTTTTTTAATAAACCACTGGGGTTGAATCTGAACTATAGCGTCAACTGTGATTCCTCCCTTACGCCTGAATGAACTTGTTTAAATATACAAACAAATACTGTGGATACCTTCCAACAACTGTTCTCGACATTTCTTCAAGAAAGTGTAGCGTAGTAGAACCTAATTTTATTCGAATTTTTGGAATTTTGAATTTTATAAAAATTCGGCAAGAACATTCTAACTGGCGACAGGCAAGTAAGAAGAGGTTTTCCCCGGCGCCAGGCTTGAAGTCGGGAGACATGTCTGTCTGCGTATTTATAATGTTAACCTTGCTTTTTATGATGGAGCAGTAACCATTCTAAATATCCAATGGACACTTCCCTGTGTCATGGAAAAACTCCCGCGCTGGATGAAGGACTCATGGAGACGGGCGGATTATACGTCACGTGGGGATAGCGTTTTCCTTGGGAGGAGAAATATACGAATGGAGCTGGGAGGTAAGAAACAGAAAAATATTCAGTGTGATGCAAGACGTGGAAAAGGTGAGGAGGCAGAGTAGGAGAATGGTTCTAGTCGTTGAGAGAACGAGGAGATAGAGATAGAGAGCTGATCAGGACAAGGAAGGGACTAGAAAGCTAAAGAGTCGAACGGATTTTGAAATGGAGAAATAAGCCGGAGTGTGCAACAACACTTGAAAGTGAGGCGTGAATTGTTGTCATTAGTTAGAAGGTATTGAGAACAAGGAAGGCCAGCCGGAAGAAGGAGGGAAATTGAGTTTTCCTCAATCACCGGCAGCCCCAGGTTCAACCCTGGTAACCTGCATCAAGAATCCAATTAAGATTAAATAGGTTCGTCAAGTGAAGGAAATCTCAGCTGCACGTGGTTACGCAATGAGGAATTAACCCTTATATCTAAATCGTCCCCTTGAATTAATTAACTTACTTGTAATAGCGCCCAGGACGCCATTAAGTGGCTTTTTTATAAATAAAATTATTATATTATATCCTAAAGCAAGTAATTTCATTACTTAATTTAAAGAAACCCACATAATCATTTACACAATTATTGGGGATAACCCGGTGGCAATATGTAAAATAATAAAGAACACAAACTACAAATGAACAATAACATAAAATAAATAAGGAAAGAATCGTTCCTTTACAACTATAAAAACTGTTACCACTAATAAAAACTACCATTAAAACAATATATGGCGAACTTATTCTCACTTCACAGGTTTAACTCTTTACTTCATAGTGATCATGAGATCACCATTTTCTTTTTCCCAGTTTCATTGCGGCTTATAAATAGAACCACATCTTTGTAACATACAGTAATTAATTCAGGAAGACGGGGAATTTTTTTCTTTATTTTTCGATCTGAGTTGTCATAGAAGGTTCTTGCTCATTAGTGATATGGTTTGCGTTGCATAGTCTAATTTTTGTTTATTAAAACCATTTTTTTTCATTTCCACTATACTTTATAAAAAATCTTTCTCGTCATGTTTCAATCATATTAGTACCTTAAAAATATTTGTATGTGTAACCACTATGAAAACGTTGTTGTTGTGGTGTTGTTCAATCCTAAGACTGGTCTGATGCAAGCCTCCTTGCTAACCTACCTTCCGCAAGCATCTTCATTCCACATCTTCCCTCATCTGCTTAACGTATTCCATCCTTGGCCTTCCTCTTCTGTTATTAATCCTCACACAATTCCCTCTAATGCTAATATTACAAGACCCTCATGTCCAAAAACGTTGTCTATCCCTTCTCTCAATATTTTTCGCTTTTCCCCTAGAACGTCCTTGTTAGTGATTCCATCCACCCATCTGATTTTCAGCATTCTTCTATAGCACCACATATCAAAGACTTCTATTCACTGTCCTTTCTGCAAATCCTATCGTCCACGTTTCGCGCCCATATAAGGCCACGGTCCAAAGGAACATTTTTAGCAACGATTTCCTTTTATTCGCACTTGTGTTAAGCGTAAGTAAATTCCTTACCTGTGCTATCCTACTCTTTATGTCTACTATACTTCTACCATCCCTACTTATTATGTTTCCCAAGTGGCAAAATTCCTTAAATTCGTCAAAATATCCCTTTGTTATTCCACTGTTTCCCATACTACACTCCATTACCTTGGTTTTCCCTCTATTAATCCTCACATTGAACTCTGTTTCCAAGGTCCCGTTCCTGCCATTTATTATGGTTTCTATCTTTCTTATTTTTATCCTCTTTGTTTTCTAATATAATTTCAATATTTGACCGAATGAAGATTTAATCGGAAGACGCAATAAATCGAGAAGATTTTTGCTCCGAATTGATAATTGTTTTACGTACGTAAAGACAACCAACCAAAATCCAACTATAAAATTATTCGAATGGCCAGAACATTTTGGCGGAGATTATGTTTTCAAATATTATATTGTGACAAAGTGAATTCTTGTATTTAATTTTCATCAGAAGCAATGAGGGTGAGCAGGAATAAAGTTAAAAGATTTCCCCGTTTTATAGTAAATCTGGGCGGTTATTTCAGCACTCTAATTCGAGGAAGAAGATGACCCGTGCCTAAGTCTACAAGTAATTTTTAAAAAATGTGGGGAAGCGGAAGGGAGAGAAAGGCAGCCAAGGCCCCAGGGCTATAGTTCAAGGATCCTATCCGGTTTCCACCTAAAATCAATGAAAGAGAACCCCTAGAAAACCTAAATCTGATTGTTCGGGCCCTCGTTAGTTGTCCAAAGCCCTTTCGATGACGGGAAAGTAGTTGGCTATGGGGACGCAGTATTCCCATTTCCATGCCTCGACCACTTTGGAAGACAGCTGTCCGACTGTTCCACCTTTCGAAATTGAACGAGCAGCCACGGCTTGTGAGAACCTAATATCAAAACCAAAGAGAGGAGAAGGCATCTGAGCACAGAATCGAATGTCCACGACGGTATCAACGAAGTGGTCTGAGAGAAATAACCACATGTCTTAACTGACCGTAGTTTAACAGTTCCTTTTTTCTACTTAATATTAAGTAAACGCAACAGCACGGCGCAAACCCCTTCATATTCCCTAACGAGCTAATATATATTCCAGTATCAACAACATAAAAGGTTACTTAATGCACGTTTGCCCGAAAATGACTCACTTAGTACGCGGGGCCAGAATGTTAATCTCCGTAGAGTTGAGTATCATCTTCCAAAGCACGCAGTCACAGCGTCTTCCAAGAACCTGTTACAGCATTCTCGGTATATAATTGCCACGTTTTCAATGGAATAAGCGTGTATTTGCCTGAGGTAACTAGAATGGGGCATTCATAACACGCTCAATGACAGACTGAAAGTAACCGGTCAATTTGCAGATGTGCGGTAAGTCTTTCGAATACTGTAAGTGATTATAGGGGGTATTATTATGTTAATGAGATTACTTGCTTTAGGATATAATACGATAATTTTATTTATAAAAAAGCAACCCTTTCAGGGGTCTTGCGAGCTATTACAAATAAGTAAATAAATTCAAGGGGACGCTTTTTGAATATCAGGGTAATTTATCGTTAGTGTAAATACATGCAGCAGAGATTTCGCTCACTTGCCGAACCTGTTTCATCTTCATTGGAGTCTTTATGCAGGTTAGTAGGTGTCCGGAACTTCCTTCTTCCTTCGGGTTGAATTGTAGATTCTCTCTGCCGGTGGAAAGTGGGATGAACCTCGTACTGCTGGTGATTGACAAAAACCCAGTTTTCTTTCTTCTTCCTCTGACCTTACTTGTTGTCAATACATCTATCATTTACTCAATTTGAGTGCAACATGTCAACTGTGTTTAATGCAGTTATCTTCTTTGATATATTACTTTTAAAAAGTTTTAAAGGCAATATTTTCTATTTTTTCGTAAATTTATATTGTTAATGTCGGTTTAGAAGTGAATCAAAAGTCGCGTATTGTATTCCTAATATAATTCAGTTAAAAATTATTCATAAAATTCACGTTAGTAATGTAAACAATAGAAAATGGTACAATCTAGATTAATTGAAATCCTTCTCAACAACAAAAAAATAAAGTTTCCTCTCAATCAAACTTAATTGACATTTTGCTCTCAAATTCAGAAAATTATAGATTTTTTGGTATTATTTTTCTTATAATGGTATATAGAATTGATATTGTAATGTATTAAATACGCGAAGTGAAACTTTAAGTCCTGCACCTGCGTTTCGTAGTTGTGGGTGGCACTCAAAACTTTTATTCTTGGTGAGAACGGAAGTTCCGTGGAAAACTTGGAATCTGACGGTGAAATGCTAAACACATGCAGTATTTAGGTCCAGCAGGTTGAAAATTTTCCTATTGGCTGCTATGTTAAAGAGCAAGCCAATACAAGTCATTTGAGGTTAACAGCTTATTGGTGGTTTGAAATTATGTAGCTTCCGACCGAGCTTCCGTGGGAAGGGATTTTGGAGAAGAAGAACAGAAGGTTTGTAATTTATGAACGTAGACTTTCCCGGTGAATAACCTGACCCGGTTGGTTAACCGTGAAGATTTCGTCCAAAGAACAGAAGGTGTTGGGAGACGGGAGACAGAAGACGTTGGGAGACTTAAAGGAGTTGATGCAAAAGTTAAATTGTTAGCCGCTGGGAGGACCTAAAACTAAACTGTTGGCCGCCGGAAGGAGATAAGGGAGTCTCCGCCAGATTTGTCCACGAGATTCAGCCCAGACGTTGATAAACAGAGGTCATCCGCCGATGCAGCTAATCATCATCGACGCAGACCGGGATGCAGACGCAGAAACATCGAGGGTATCGTTGTATTGTATTAGAAGGAGTTCACATTTGCTACGCCTATTACCATTAGAATCTAAATTGCTTCTCAACTCACCCCACAGAGTACCCTGATTTTAAAGTCCCAATGCAATTATATTGTTTTTAATAATGCTTTATTTGATCATTTGTAAATACCATCTATTCTCTTGCTGAAATACTTTATTTGTATTTAATTCGGAATTTTTGCTAAACTAGTATTTTCTCTTCAATAATAAATTCCAATGAATACATTATTATATCATAATTAAGTAAATAAATTTAATTCCCCATCCCATCAGTAATTATCATTACAATATATATGTATAATATTTTAAATAAAACGTTAAATACAATTAATTGAAATATCGATCCAAGTCTAAGCGGCTCATAGACCAGGCACTGCTACCTGCTATTTTACCGCATTTGAAACTGTTCGCATGTGGGATACAACCCTAAACACAAGTCTACGTATATTTAATACAGCATTCGTACAATAATATGTCCTCGATATCAGTTTCTGTTTTGAAATGAAAGAATGCGTTTCTAGTAGAGTAAGCCCATTTCATAGTAGTTTCTGTAGCGCGTAAATAAACCCTTGGAAAGATTCTTATGGATTTTTGAAGACCACCGCACGATAACAGTAACACATTGAGTGAGGGAAGCGTGCAACTGTCTGATAATTAAGACGAACGTCAATTTTTTCAAACACTAGGCAATAATACTCCATTAAAAAGTAATATTTCATCCACACTTCTTCAACAAGGTTCATAAGATACATTGTATAAGAGTTAATATTTTATAAAAAAAACGCTTTCCATTCAGGAACAATAGCATTGCTGTAGAATCAGTGCCAATGTTTTCACGAATGGTCGATGCTTCCATTTTGCACGTTGCGTGCTCCACGGTCTGGAGCTCTCTTCCCCTCTCCAGCCGCCATTGCTCTTCACTCAAGAGTCCCAGCAGCTTGTGCCAAGTAGCTCCTGAGCGAAACAGAAGATAATGTGTGTTCAGCTGAGAACACAAAATAACGATTACGCGTACTGAACCTGTTGTGCTTAGCCGCCACACTTTTAATAGAAACTGTCTCACTGCGAATCATCGTTTTCTCTCCCTCGTTTGTTTTTAACTACTCACGTAAATTTGTGACGCAAATATGGGCATTCCACTTCACCAACCAATAACAAACGAAAACCATTTTCACTTCTAAAGTGGTGCTATATCAAGAAACAAATCAAATTGAATTGAAATTCGTTTGGTATGAATAACAAAGGTAATTAAGTGCACCCGTAATCGTCAAATTCATTAATTCTTATTTAACACTAAGTTAATGTAATAATAATAATAATAATTTTATTGTGGTATTCAGTGCGAAGACTGGTCTGATGCAACCATCCATGCTAACCTAACTTGGGCAAGCCTTTTCATTTCCGCATAACTACCACCTCCTCCCTAATCTTCTTAGCGTATTCAAGCCTTCACCCTTACCTCTAATGCTATTATTACAGGACCCTCATACCTTAAAACGTGACCTATTAATCGATGTCTTAAAATGGGCGACTGTTTAAATAATAAAAATTAATTGATTGAGAAATTATATTAAACGTTTTTTATTTTCAAATAAATTACAAAGAAAAAAAGTAGTGCATTAATCGCTCTTAAATCAAAAAACATTTGAGTACTGTAACATGTGTTGTACTGTGGTATACAGTCCTAAGACTGGTCTGATGCAACCCCTTATGCCAACTTATCTTGTCAAGCCTTTTCATTTCCACATAATTATTACAGACCACATCATCCATAACCTGCTTGGCGTATTCCATCCTTGGCATCCCACTTCTGTTCTTACCCCACACACTTCCCTCTAATGCTAATTTTACAAGACCCTCATGCCTTAAGACGAGGCCTATTAATCTATCCCTTCCCTTGACCGACGTCCTCCATTTTGTTCACTCTTCCCCTATTCTGTTTAGAACTTCCTCGTTAGTTACTCTATCCACCCATCTGATTTTCAGCATTCGGCTATAACACCACATTTCATAGGATTCTATTCTTTTGCAACTCCTATCGTCCACGTTTTGCACCCATATAACGCCACGCTCCATTCGTTATTTTTAGCAACGATTTCCTAATATTCACACTTATATTACCCGTAAGTGAATTCCTCTTTTTCTCGAAAGCCTTCCTTGCCTGTGCTATCCTACTCTTTATGTCTACTATACTTCTACCATCACTAGTTATTGCGCTTACCAAGTAGCAGAATTCCTTAACTTACGTCAAAATATCACTTCCCAATCTAATACCCTTTGTTATTCCACTGTTTCCCAAACTAACCTCCATTATCTTGGTTTTCCCTCTATTAATCCTTATATTGAACACTTTCTCCGGGACTCCGTTCATGCCATTTATTATGGTTTCCAAGTTTTCTTTCTGATTCCCCTAATACTACAATATCATCGGCAAAGCGTAAGGTTTTTATTTCTTCTCCTTGCAGTATGATTCCTTTTCCATATTCCATTTCAACTTTCTTCATCGCTTGTTCTATATATAAGTTAAACAGCATGGGCGACAGACTGCATCCTTGTCTTACTCCTTTCTTTATTATGGTTTTTTTCTTGATCTGCTATTCTAATTATTGCTGCCTGTCTTCTGTAAAGGTTATGTATAAGTCTCCTTTCTCGATATTTTATTTCTGTGTTCTTCAAAATTCCAGTTCACAATATCATTCGCTTTTTCTAAATCTACAAATGCCATGAACGTAGCCAGGCTTTTTCGCATAGACAAGCTAAATAATATTTATGTGCGTATTTATAGTGTTTAGAAAAATATTTATAGACTTATTTATAATGTTTAGAAAAACTTAAAACAATAACAGTTTATTATACAGCGAGTTCCTTAACAGGCTCTAATATTTCTAGCAACCTTGCATACTATTAACACTTCAATGTAATTTTTCAAATTCTGGGGCCTAGGATTGTTAATAATTTAGTTGAAATGAGCTGAAAAGATACAAATGAGTATTCGATTGTGTAGCCGACTTCCTGTGGACTTGTGGCTAGCGTAGGTCCCAGGTTCAAATCTGGCATGAGATTGGATGTTTGTGCCGTCACGATCATGAAAACTGTTATTAAGACTGCTGACCATGTGTCACCCCAAATTCGGAATGTGTCATGCAAGATGACAGTCCAGTGTCGAACCGCTATGCCGAGGCCCTCAATGGGCTGTAGAGCCAAGGAAGAAGAAGATTCGATTGTGTTTAAAAAAAGACAGTGTAAGATATCAACCGAAAAAAGAAAGAAATAATCGAACATTTTGAACAGTAATAATTCTGCCCGCTTTCAAGGTTTAAGTTAGGGATAATACCTGCAGTATGACATTCTAATCACTCCTCCAACAAGAGACAGAATTCAGTCTCGTCCTTACTGGGAATAAGATGATTTTAACTAAAAATTCATTTCTTCAGTTTTCGGAGTACTATGAAGTGGTAATTTCACAACAGTTTCCTTTCACAACATCTTCACTTTTAACGTTAACACATTTCACCCAGCGGTCGTCCACTGTCTATCTGCCGGAAGTGCTGCTAAGTGCCCCGCCTACAGCAGAAATGGCTTGTTAATTGGACTAAATGGGTTGTCCAGAGAGGAAAATAATGAGTAGTCAAAGGAAGCTCATGTAGGTGAGTATAGCTAATTTAGAAGGCAGACAAAAATGGAAAAATGTCTACAGGACCAGGGACTCTTGAATATAATCAGTTTTCAAAACAGATAGAAGTTCGAGGGATCCAAATCTGGGGACTGCAGTCGTAGAACAAATCCCGCAAATTTTCCATAGCCAAGATATTTTTGATGCATATAATTAGGGTTGCTTTTACAAAATTTTTAGTCCAATTGCGTTATAAGATTCGAATTAACGATCATCAGTTTCATTATAAACGTACTGTAGTTCCTTTCGCATCCAAACAAATGACGCTTCCGGCAATATTACCGTTTTCGCCTTCTTTGGAGCTGAAGAATCAAATTGTATCCACGGACTGTTGTTTCAACTCGCGTGCGTAATGTTTAATCTGTGTTTCATCTATTATCACGAATGGTGGAGACACGGAGAATGGAATGCTGCGACCCCACAGCAAACTCGTCTCCCGTCATTCGGAAGGGCGTGAGAATAGTACCCAATGCCCGACCTACCTGATGCAGGTTTTCTAGGGTTTTCCCTGCATCTCTTTAGGTGAAATACCGGGTAGGATCCTTAAACCATAGCCCGGGGGCCCTAGTTAACCCTTGACTACCTTGCTCTACCTTCCGCACCCCCTCCCTTTTCAACTCCCTTCCTAAGCTATTAAAGGAGAGTTGTCTGTTTCAGGATCACCCTCATGTAGCCTGTTAACAAAAAAACTATTGTTATTCACAAAAAGCGCCTAACATTGTTGGGAAAATGTCGCCCGAATGCGTTTTCGTTCCTCGGTAAGCATTTTCGCCACAGATCTTGCGAAATCCTGTTTAGTGAGTAATGCCTCGTGCTAAATATAGCCAACGCGATATTCTGATATCATTGATGTATTTTCACGCACATTCTTATGCTAATCTTCCAAAATAATACAATAATAACTACAAAAGTTTCGTGAATCAGTGTAAAATTATTCTATTAAATGGCGCTTTTTCCTCTGTATAGGGATTTCTTAATCGTTCCCCTAATAAAATTAAGGTTCTTGCAAAATTGTTGAATGTGTTGCATTGTAAAATAACCATCACATAGCTTTAAACGTTCTGTACAGTTTTTATGCTCTTTTCATGTATTGTCTGGAGCTACTACGGAAGGCCAGGTTCCTAGACGCTCAACTCCGAGAAGTGGAAACTTCATTGCTTATGCGTGTGTTTCTGTTTCTCAGAGTGTTTTTATCCTCAATAGTGTACGTGTAGTGTTTTTAGTAACTTGTTAGTGGACATTTAAAATAATAATTATCGGATGGTGCGAATTTAATTATATGATATTTCATAATTATTATAATATAACGAGATCAATTAATATAGGGCTTTCAAATATATAAAGACAAGACAAGAATAACTATAAGATACTTAATTTAATAATATAAAATAATTAAACATGAGCATTGACGGTAGTTACAAATTATTAAAGACTTTGAGTGCCACCCACAGTTAGGAAACGCAGATGTCCGCATCCCCCCTTTTCAATTCCCTTCCTATGCTATTAAAGGGGAGTTGCCTGTTTCAAGATCACCATTTGTAGTCTCTTAACCCACAAAAAAAATTTAATTCTAATAATATACGGACCACAACTGATGTAAACCACTGCCTGTAGGTAAGCAGTCGATTGAATAGATTGCAATATTCTCGCGGCGTCCACTGGCATGTCCCGAAGCGAGAGAAAAAATCAGGGCTGTAATTTAGAACCGAGATCGCAAGCTTGATAAGGTTATGATAAATTATAATATTAGAAACTTCCATTGAAAGATATTAGCAATTAAATAAAATTAGAATCAACTTGGAAATACAAACACAAAATGGACTCTTAATAAAAATAAAGCTAATAATAATGTTGATTTGATAAGTTTCGAAATTAATTCAAAACTGTGGCTGAAAGATGAATCGATCACTACATAGTGCAATTCTGCGCGGAGGGTTTCTGCATGTGAACCGGTTTCTGAGAAGGCAAAGACAATGAATTCGGCCGGGAAGTGATGGCCACCGATTTGAGGGATGGGCTTGGAATCGTGCACATTGTTTGTGTAGAAAAATAAAGAGATAAATGGAGATGTTTCCTGTCGGTATTAGGTTGCTTCAACCCAGGAGAAACGTTCCCATTGTAGGATGCCTACAAAGGAAAGACATCTTTGCCTAATACGCGGAAGAAGAGATTATGATCTTTGGCGGAGGAGAGAGTTATCATTGAAAGGGGGGGGTCATGTATGGCTGGCGACCGTCCTGTTTGTTTGGAAATTGGAAAGATTGTTACTGGCTAAAATTTCATTGTAAGGGATTTAAAAGGTCACTGATGTTTTAAGGAGAAATCTGCAGAAGAAATTAATTTGAATGGAAATGATTTTGGAGTAAGACAGCGTACTATTGTTTTCATATATTAATTTTTTCCTCAACATATTATGTTAAAGATATGTGAACCTTATTCATTTGTAGCTTTATTAAGATATTTGAATCCAAGTGACGAATTTAAATTCTGAGAAACATAGTATAAATTTTGTTTCGGATATGTGGCGTAACGTCAGTAACGTTTTTTTTAGAATCACTTTTTTTTTCTGGCGGTTAACAGGCTACATGAGGCTGATCCTGAAGCAGGCAACTTCCCTTTAATAACATAGGAAAGGAATTGAAAAGGAGGTATGTGGAAGGTAGAACAAGGTATCCAAGGGTTGACTAGGGCCCCCAGGTTATAATGTAAGGATCCTACCGGGTGTTTCACCTAAAAGTGATGCTAGGAAAACCCTAGAGAACCTTCATCAGGTAATTCGGGTTATTGCAAACTACTCCTACGCTCTTCTGATGACGGAAGACTGGATTGTTGTGGGAACGCAACAAACCCGAATCCATGCCTTGATAAAATTTGAGAGGCAGTCGGTTGACTGGTCCAATGAGATCAGCGAACAACTCTCACCGCATGTCTCAAATTGTTCGAGGTTGTCTCAGCTTGCAAGGGACTTAATTTAATTACCTTGACCATGGACCAAGGGGATGGGGAGAGGAAAATCAGGAAGGAGGAAGTCAGCCCTGAGGACTTTCCACAACTCCACTGGGTTTTCACTCATTCCCTGTCACAATCTTAGAATCGCATCTAGCCTGGTATAGGTATATAACATGTGAACACTAATATAGATGCGAGATATACAAAAAAATATTTCGCCATTTTCCAAAGAGGATGATGTTGTTTCCCTCAAGAAAAAGCATCTGAGATAACGAATGTTGCTGTATCGATCATATTCGAGACGTTCGTCTTCTTATTAGTCTTAAAAATATTCCAATAGAAGAGAGTTTACGTTAACCGACATCATTTCCAAAATAAACGCCTATTTTAAGGATCTTCCAGAAGATTTGGAAAGCTGAAGAAAATTGGAGAAACACTGGACTAAGTGAAACCAGATAAAAAGGTTATGTTGAGAAAAGAAAATAAATCATCCGATAGTAATGAATTTTTCTATTTCTTTGCAAGTATTTATGTATCTATCATAGAAATCAGCTAGGATGACGTCATTAAATTAGGAACGTTACGTTTAGCAAGGAGTATTTTTTAGATTATTTGACATGACATCCATCCAGGGAGCCACGAATAGCAGAATATCTGAACTTGGAGAGAAGTGCGAACATTGAAATGAAAAAATATATACGTGTGTTCTGTAGAGTATAACAATTTACTCATTCTTTTCTACTAACCAGTCGTTATACAGAAACAAATTTATTGTACCATGCGTTACTTTATGATTGGTTCCATAAGACAAATTCCCAACTAATATAAAATGGAAAATCTAAAACACAATTCCAAGTTAAATGTAAAAATTCTTTACCATTCACTACAAATCAATTACGGTTTTCATTAAATGAGTTTATGTAGCTCTATCATACAGAATTGCGTACACCACGGAAACAAGTTGATATTGTGTGGAACATCGAAGTAAAATAATTAAAGTTGGAAGAACCCAGTCTTTCATAACTCCCTTCCACTTTTTTGTTCGATCATATCACGTATAAATGACGACTCAGTGATGACACGGCACCAGTGAGCTAACACTCAATGCCGGATTGTGTCAGACGCTCACACGTGCAGTTTACTGAGTCAACTTGCATCACAATATGATTCCTGGCAACGAACTGACTTAATGACGAATATCATTGGACGCACAGCTGACAGGAAAGCCGAAGCCGCACATGTATTGAAGAATCATACAGCTAAAACGTAATATGACAAATTGTTTTCACATTATTTAAAGTCATTCTCCTGAATATTATTTTATTGTTAATCATTTATCATTCAGAAACAACAATACGTAAAACATGGTGCCACAAAATGAATTAAATACGAAATTAAATAAAAAACAGAATGTTCAGTATTATATAAACTGATACATCACGGGCAACAACAAAAATGTATGTAGTGAAAACAGTAAACACTCTCATGGAAAGTTCAGCATTTCAGAAATGAACGAAGTAAGCATCCGTTTAAATATATTGGACTAAATAATATGAAAACCTGCATTTATACAATATTTATTGATTAATAAGCAGTTGGACCACCGTTTGCTTTGAGAACAGCTGCAATCGTCGCAGAATAGATTCGTAGTGCCCGAATAGTTTCCAAAGGAATGTCCTCCCACTCTTGCAGCAAAACATCCGCCAATTGCCGCAACGATGTTGGAGGTGGAAATCTCCTCCTCACTCTCTGCTCTACAACTTCCCATAACGGTTCAATGATGTTGAGGCCTGGTGATTGTGCTGGCCAGGGAAGATGTTTGATGACATTCTGATGCTCTACAAACCACGCCTGAACCTTTTTGGCTGTGTGTATAGGCGCATAATCATATTAGAATATGGCAGTGTCTGGCAGGAATATGCTAGTCATAGTAAGCACTTCCTTGCTGAGGATGTCGAGAAATATATTCGCAGTAATCGGGCCAGTAAGGGTAACGATCAGCCCTGCTGAATACCACTACATAGCCTTCCAAAATTATAACAGAACCTCCCTCGTGCTTGACTGTAGGAAGCAGGCAGGCATCGCTCTCCGTAGGACTATGAAGAAACAAAATTTTCGCTACTGGGCTGAAAATAACCCCGAAGTTATCAAACAAGGTCGCTACACTCCCTAAAGTAACGGTGCCATGTTCAGTATCACAATTTGGTGTGATAAGATCGTACTTCATTGAGGACGAAGGCGTGACCGTTAATGCCGGACGTTATCTTTCAATTTTCTGTAGTCTAAAACGGAAGAGATTGTTGAAGAAGAGGAATTGGTGGAATTATGGTTGCATCAGGATGGGGCTACAGTTTACACAACCCAAAATTCGCTTAATATTTTGTGAGAAATATTTACGGGACGTCTGGTCTGTTTGAGGGGTGGCCTGCACAGTCACCATATTTGAGCATTTTTGACTTCTTTATTTGGAAATATCTCCTCACACCCTACCACAGCTAAAGGAGCGGAATATTGAAGAAGTGAACGACATACGCTTGATATGCGTCGATGAGATGTTCAAAGGTTCAGAGATCGTCTCCAGACTCTATTGTTGATAATGATGAAACCATTTTTCTTAAATCAGTCACACAATTTAATAAAACCAAAATTGTAATTTAATTTTGATAGTAAATTTTGTGACGAGCTTTCGGTATATACCACAGTCTCTACCATTTAAAAACAACAAATTAATGGAAACATTACAAAACATAATGTATAGAAAATTCATACAATATAAAGAAAATTTGGTTATAACTTGTTTTAAATCTTAAATCTACTGTATATACCTTCAGTTGTCAATTAATGCAATATGTAATACATTATATATTATACTGAACTGGGGGTTGGGTTTTAATTTAAATAAAAATGAATTATGGATTAAATTAAATAAAAACAAATTAAATTTATTTACAGAAAACAACAATAATTACAAGACTTAGGGTCCAAATAAAAAAAAATTATCATAGCATTTAGTAAGTCTCGATCTTCTTAAGGGTCATTTTTATGAGATATATTGTGCAGCAACAAAATCGTCATCACGTACTTTTCGATATTGGCACTAACACATCTGATATTTATTGTGGGTCGTTAACAGCTTCGTCCTTTACCCGCGCCCGTATCTTGGGATCCGTCTTCCACGAATTATGGTCGCCTCTGGAGCTTGTTCCTGGGCTCTGGAAAATCACTTGGACAGGACTCCACCTTTTTACCGTCGCCTCATTGTAGGGACATCCTTCCTTCTCTTACGCCAGCAAGATTCCTGTTTTTTTCTGACCTATTTACTTTAAAGCTCGTTCCTGATTATCTAATTTCGTGTGTCGTGGCTCAAGTAGCACGCAATCTCCTGACATACTACTTGTTCAATTCTCCATTCCCAACTGACCAAATTTCTCCTCAACGACTACCGTGCCATGGATCAAACACCACGCACCCTCTAGACTTCTTCGAATATCCCTGTCCGACTGACTAAATTTCTCTTATCCATCCTCGCAGGTCATCTCCTTAATTCAACCAATGGCGGATCACCGGACCCTCAGCCTCCAATCAAGTTTCAGTTTTGTAAGTTGCCAAACGGTGTTTTTGGCACGTCCTTAAACCCGATGTCTCGCCTCTCTGGAACCTTGGTGTTCACTTGGACTGCTGTGTCCAATATGGGTAATTCTTCACTCAGTGACGAAATAAAATGGCGGTTGCCACATACACTCATTACAATATAATATCTCCATTTTTCGTGGCATGTATAGAATGTGCTGGCTTACACAGGGAATTTGTCGAACTTCTGAGTTTCGTAAGTTCAACAAATTTTACCGCTCCTATGCATTCGATACATATGGTTAGGAAACGTGGGGGAAGGACAGAAAGGATACGTGGTGGTATAGAATAATTCTGAAAATCAGACGTTTTAAGTAGAATGGGGGAGGAGAGAACAATGTGGAGGACTTTTACTAAGAGAAGGGATAGATTTATAGGCTGCATTTGGAGGCAAGCAGATCAGGGAGGATGTGGGATGCGGTAGGTACACAGAACTGAAGAGGTGGGCAGAGGATGGGTTGGCTTGCATCAGACAAGTCTTAGGATTTAATACTCAAACAACACTACAACATTTCGAAATTGTATAATTTACGAAGCAAAATTCATATTTCCCAAACTCTACATAAAAATATATATACGGGTGAAGAAAAAACATTGTATATTTTCTGCAAGTTTTTAAGTTGGACAATTGGCATGACGGCATACAATGTTGAGTTGTAAACACTCAGTAGACGAGACTGTGCAAGTGAGCAATGGCGGCGTAATGCGAGAAGCAGCGGAGGGAAGCCGACGCCCGACGCCTAGGGAAGAAGAGAACGATTTATGGCGTCACTCAAGACCAGCTCGCCTAGGCGCAGCGCTTCGGGGAATTGGAACCAACCTACCGCAAATGGCAACTGCTTCGTTCCAACTAACGGCCCATTTTTGCCTCTTTTTTACAGCCCGTGAAAAATTTTAATTCATTCCGACGATAGTAAACAAATCTAAGCTATCGTAATCCCGGCTAACAGGTATCAAATACATGTGCATTTGTGTAATACGATAGACTAGTCTGAGGTAAAATCTCGTTTGGTTGGTTCAACGGTTTCCTTTTTAGTACTAGTTCTTTCTTTATAAGGGAGGTGGCGTGATGTCTTCCCGGGCTTCAGACGATCGTTAATTAACCAATCACTGTCCATTTCCAACCACGCGATTCTACATGTCAGCCAACCTCGGAAATTGCGGTTTTGTACCAATTGCAACCAACCAGTGTCCAGCCCCTATTAGAAACGTTCATTCAGCTTCTATTGCACAGTGTGGACGATCTATCTCAAGATATTCAAATATCTAGAAAACTAATCATCATGTGCAAAAAAAGTGTGAAATGAAATTTGTTTATCAAAGGAGTCCTTCCCCCCCCCCCTCAATGGTTTCGAAGTCGACTCTTCCGAAAGTGGGCGAGGAAGAGATAAAAACACTTAAGTTGAACACAACTTTTTATAGCAGATTTATATTCTCCAGAAACATTTACATTGGCTTGACTTGCTACTGAAGTCATTTAGTTCTCAGATCACATTGTAATCGTCAAAAATAGAAATGGGTATAACACCCCACTGAAAAAAACAGATATCAATTTGCAAAACTGACAAATAAATGTCTTTGGTTGTATATTACCTAATCACCTTGTAACCCCCCCCCCCCCCGGTAGGTCGTTTCGTATTCCAATTTTCCGCAGCTGTGCGGAACATTGGGAGATCTGTTATCCAGAGACAGCGAGAGAGAGAGAGAGAGAGAGAGAGGGAGAGGGGGGGGAGAGAGAGAGAGAGAGAGAGAATCAAAGAAGTGTGGTTTATGTGCTTTGGAGAAGGGGGTAGAATCTTTAGGCAGAAATGGCCGATGAGAAGTAATATAATTGTATGATGTGTCAGATTATTTGTGAATGCATGTTTTGTAAAATATAGAAGGAATATTTAATTGACGGAATTAATATTTACTGTTGAAACAAACACTGGAGCGTACATTCAGTTGAGGTATCATAATATTTTCAGAGCGTTAGATGGTTTCTACCCATTTGAATATCACAGGTCAGCAACATATTACTTTAATTTATTTTATATATTAATACCACTTACCAATGCAAGATATTACTGTAATAACTAGAGAAGATAAGGAAGTAACCTCAAATGAAGTGAGTGATCAGTATATTTAAAAAAACTTGACTACAGTTTAGTCAACATTTCAGCTAATATGGTCTAAAAATAGGAAATCGCATTGGTGAATAGTCCACTTTAGAGGACGCAATTCAGTTTATTTCCAATTTCCTGATTTGTAAATTTTCTCTTCCTCAGTCAAAGTGTATCTCGTGGGTCTGATTCACATAATTAATTATTTTGAAATTAAAGGTTGTATTTTTACGGGTGATTTCTATAATAATTTAATAAAGTTTTTGTCCAATTTCAGACTTTACTCAAAAATGGGAAAACAACGTTTCGGTAAATATTTTTATCTTCTACAGGCTTTTATCCTTTGGTAAATATTGATAAATCTCGTGGTAACAAGAATTCAGACACGTTAATGTTTCGTATTTCAGTATTTAAAGGTTGTAGTTTTCCGTCTTATTTATGTAATCAATTATCAATATATCTCCACAGGATAAAAACTTGAAGAAGGTACAATTACGTACCGAAACGTTGTTTTCTTCTTTTTAAATTGTCTGAAATTGGACAAAAAAAAATAATTAATTAATTTGAAATTATTTTACCCTTGCAATTTTGAAAGCTTTCCTTGTATATGGAATTAAATTTCTTACTAATTGTAAGTGCTCGAACTTTCACCACCTTAACGAGTAGCATATTTGGGAAATTAATTGTTAGCTGCCACGAAAAATCATTTTTAGATAAAGAACCCACCTTATTAGGGCTAATCCAGGCATAATACAAAAATTCAACAGTTAATTAAGGTTTAAGTAAGGTCCGCATTGTCCAAATGTGTTGAAACGGAAGCAACGTATTTCTTAAATAGGAAAGCTCGTTCTTTATAGCACGGTTCAAGTACGCATTGCTCGATTTCCTTTGTCAAATGTAGGCAACCTGTACCGAGAAATAGACTGACTTCCTCTCCGAGAAGTTGTAAACCTTTGTTAATTCAGAAGCACGAGCAAGTGATCCCATTTAGGAGATTCAACCTATACGATCACAGCGCAGCAACATCCTACTGGAACACAATAAAGGATAAAAAAAATTGAAAACAGAAACTGCAAGATGAATGGCTGAAGCCATCATCGCTAATAACGCGGAACTAGAGATTTCACTGCTGTTATATGTCTAATTAAATCTACAAATTATTCTCTATTCGTCCGGTTTATCGATGAGACCAGAGTAAATGATAGTTATATCGCTTAAATAAAATTAGCCTTGCTACTTAAAAGTCATTTTATACGGTTTTTCAATAAAGGCGGGTTAATGTTGAAATGGAATAAAACAAGCTGGATGTCCGGTATTTACGGAATTTCTTTACATGGGCATACATATATAGGATGTTCAGTTTATCTGAAGACATTGAAATATCTCGAGAACCACACATCGGATCAAAAAAAGTGTGAATGCAAAATGTTCGTCTCGAAGGGGGACATCTGATGATACAAAACGCGACCCCACCGCCCCTAGCAAGAGTCTAAGAACTTAAATAGGAACCCCTATTTTTTAATTGCAGATTCGGATTCTCCAGAAAAAAATACTTCAATTTGACCTACGATTCGAATCATTTCGGTCACAAATAGCGTTGTAATCGACAAAAATCAAAATAGGTAAAAATCGTTGAAAAATGGGGATAGCTCAAGAAATAGGCACCAAATTATTACAAGTAAACTTAACTGAATGCCTAAATGTCTCAATTAATAAATAAATTCTCATCTATAAATTCTCATGAAGCAAAACACCTACGCCTACTACAGGATTGTAAGCTTACATGGAAACCGCATCTAACGCCCAAAAAGAATCACATTAAAATTAAGCTTTCATCAGATGATATTTTTTTAATTTAGAAATTAGAAAACACAAATTGTGGACGTATGGGATTCAACTGTGGGGTTGCACCTACCCTCCGAATTCAAAAATTATAGAACGCCTTCAATATAAAATTCTTCGTGCGATCTTGTGAGAAATAAAACAATTCGTGGCAACGTAGCTATACCTAAGTCGAAGAAGAAATCCACAGACTTAGCACTAATTACTTTCAAAACCTCCCAGGAATTCCTCATGATGGTGTCGCAGATTGAAAATGACACATCTAACAGATCTACAAACTTAATTATATTGTGAAATATATTCTACTCTTGTATCATTTAATTTAATACGAAGAAATTCAAATTGAAATATTTCTTTATTGAGCATAAGCTACTTAAAAAACAACTATTTCATAAAAAGCAATAACGTCTAAAACTTAAGCCTGCTGGTAACATGTTGGTAAAAAACATAATAATTTTAATAACACTATTTGACAATAAAAAAACAAGATCAACGAATACACAAAACCTTCTACTCTCGATCTTTTAAATACCACAATAAACTTTCCTTAAAACTTCCCAAAGATTTTGATTGCTTAATTTTAAACCATTATTAAAAATAAAATTCTGACTGTCTTGCAATCTAACTCTAGGAACAACTATGTGAGACTTACTTCTATCATTGTACGCGTTACGACTAGACTTTACACATTATCCTTATCGAAATAATCAAGTATCTAATTCTTGGTCAACTTATAAGTAAACACTAACATAGACATTATAATGTAAATACTCCTTCAACATCTGTCACACTGTCTCTCCTCGATCTCCTCAAAATCAACACAAACAATTATATATACAAATTCTGATCTGTTTACTCAAAAACTTGGAACATCTATTTAGAAACCCTACCTCACGACTAGCTTTTTTTACATATAATGTCAACATGGTCCTTAAAACTTAAATTACAATCTATCACAACAGATAAATATTTAAAACTGGTAACTCTCTCAATTCCTACTAATCTATCAATCACTATCAGAGTTATACTTAGATCCTACTAACATAAGCTTAGTCTATTTAAAGCTTGTACCATCTCAACTAACGAGACATAATATTACAGCCAAGTATATACAACAATGCATCAGCATACAGCCTTACCTTGATCCTACAATTGCAAAAACATTTCACTAAATCGTTCATATAAAGCATGAAAAGCAACGGTTCGAGCACACTGCCCTGTGGCACCCCCACTTAACAACAAATTAAATAAGAAAGCTCCCCATTTACTAAAATTCTTTGGTATCTGTCAGACAAGTAACTGCAAAACCCCGTACTCCATACCTCCACAGCTTGGAAAGCACTAAACCCCTATCCACCATCTCGAAAGCTAGCCGAAGGTCATTAAATACGGAAAGAACCAAAGCGCCCTCGTCCACTCCGCCGTCTCACAAGAGTACCCATTCCTAAACAAGGATTGAAACCCATATAACATATTATTTTTCTTCACATAATCGTTTAATGCTCGGCTACTCTGTTTCTGCTAACTAATCCACTGATTGTAACATGTCCACTGGCCTATAATCACCTGCCTCCTTTGCAACACTTACTTTTATTATGGGAACAATACTGCTAAATTTCTAGCCCACGATTAAAGAATGGTTTATAATTGTCAGTATCGGGAAATTAACTATAAATGTTTTTTAGCATCTCAGCTCGTCCAACACAGAGGAACTGTTACGCAGACTTCACACAATCGAGTTCAACAAAGCCTCAGAAACCTCCCACATATCAACCACTTCATCCCGCGCAAAAACGAATTCCACCTCCTCAATAGATTCTACCACCTGCATTAAACTCTTGATAAAAAAATCGATTAAAATTATTTCCATGCAATTTCCATGGCCTTGTAAAAAACACCGAAATCTCCGCCTTAATCATTAATTTTAGTATACCTTTAAGAGTTCTCCTGTAACTATCAATCGCCATTTCGTAATAATTTGCCACGGTAATCACAAACTTATTTCTCGCCTGCTTATGAACTCGAAAATCTTTTATTCCCAACTTATAACCCTGATACTCTCTAATCTTATCTTCTTTTACCTTTTTTAAATCGCTATCCCACAACGGAACCCAATTTCTAAATCTTCTGTGTCTCTCCATTTCCGGTGTAGCCAGATCAACATTCCTCTCTACCTCATACTGATCTCCAATCAACATTCCATCAAATCTGTAGCAACTTACTGCTTCAAGTTCTGATTTCACATTATTATTTTTTTGCAAATTACAATTTTAACCTTCATTTGTTGGAGCCTACTTTGCTTAAAACAAATTATACCGTGATTACAAAAAAGTAGGTTCTCCTACTATCACATCAACTTGTTTATTATTTGGAAACAACATAATCGCAGTATTATCACTATAGTTTGTAAATTCATTTACTTTTTTATCATACTCAATCCTCTCAAACGGCTCCTGTAGTCTCTTGAAACCTACAGGGTACCTGTGCTGTGGTAAATTGAAGTCCCCTGAAGTGTGGCTTTGGACCACTTCTCCCTTCAAGTAATTTAAATCATCAAATTTACTGAATACAGTAGAAGACATTATAAATTTACATATATCTCGAAAAGTCTCTGTGAACGTGGCCCAGTACTAATCGATAGACATAGGCATCGATACTCCCTCAGATCTCGAATTGTAATGTAAACACACGTGTGTAAACGTTAAAAATCATGTGTTATTAATTTTAATGTAACTGTAAAATGTCAACGGAAAATAGTGACAATGGAGTTAAAAGAAAGCAATTTGGAAACAGATTCCTAAATGAGGAAAGTGACGTATTTCAACACAACAGCTGGTAAAGAAACCTTAAAAATTATCAGATCATATGATAAACCTGCGAAAATTATTGTTTTATAAGCAGAATGTAGCTAGTACGTGTTTTTGCCATACAAGATACAGAAAAAAACCGCAATATGGCAGCAGATACTTAGTTGACACTACAAAAGTTTTTGAATTTAACGCCTGGTATGTATTTTGCTTCAGACAGGCAGTATCGACAGTATCAGTAAATTTGTGTAGTCGGAATTTCTAAATTAAATATGGGTAACCTTTGATTATTTTATTATTTTCACATTTGTGGAAATAGTTGAAATATTTTTCCTACAGAAAAGTGGTCTGCACAACTTTATTGTATGAAATTCTAAATATAATGATTTACCTTCATTCTCCCATAAGTATGATATTTGAGCAAAATAGAATTTTTTTATTGACAATTAGCTCGTTTTTACTCCGGTATTTATCATTTACCGTTTCGATCAACAATTATTGTGTGATTATATTTACAATTGATGTTGTGCCAAATATATAATTCTCTTATTAAAAAAATGTTGGTGTGGTTTGTTATATTTGTGAATTATATAATTTATGTGAAACTCTGAGATATGAATTTATTGGTCACACATGTAAAAGGTCATGTTACAACAAATGTATTGGAATTTTAAATATAATATTATTTTCTGACTTCATATTATAAATGATATACAATATATTTCTGACTTTTGGTCATTTATTGTCTTTTAAAAGTATTGAAAATCTAATAATACAAAACGGTTCTGCTGTTAATCCACGTGCCTCATTTTCAAGTATATTCTTCAAACAGAAGACTTTCCTGTTGTATGTTGACAAAGTTTTCTTGGGCTTCCAACCAGGTGAAAGAGCAGTAATTCAACAATGTTTCAATAGTTGTTATTGCTATCATTTCACCCAGTTCGTCAATTATATTATCAGTAGTGTTAAAATATGAGGGATGAAAAGATGAAAGAATATGAAGTCAGTTGGATATTATAAGTAGACAATATGAGAGAATATGGATTATCCCAGAGGATGAAGACAGACTTTCAACTAAATTATACAATCTATCTGATTCCTCGTAATGTTATAGACAATGGATTATCAGAAATGGCCTAATCATGGGTTGACAAATTTTGAATGTAATTGTGAAATGTCAACAGAAAATATTGACAATGGAGTTAAAAGAAAGCAATTTGGAAATAGATTCCTAAAAGAGGACATAGTTCAATGGTTAACTTTAATTTATAACAATACTTTGTATGTGGAACTGCATTTTCATTATTATTAATTAAATATATTTGTGTGTGTATATATATGAGTCAGGAAATGACATTGTCATGTTAATTAAAACAATTAATAAGGAAAGGAAAGAGAGATAGAAAGTAGGTGACTTAACTGAGGTTCATAGATGATAGACCCCTTGTGAGGTTTAATTCAAGAACTCCAAAACTCACAAGGTGTCTATCATCTATGAAACTCAGGTAAGTCAGCTACTTTCTATCTCTCTTTCCTTTCCTTATTAATGATTATATATATGTAATGGTCAATAAGACCAGTTGCTTTCTATAATTCATTTATTACTTTTTTAATTACTCATATCTGCATCCTTGTTACCACAATGGTTTGGTGTTCTTTTTGTAATTTGTACTTAATTCTCAGGGACAATGTTCAGTGGGATGAAGATCAGGAACAGCTAGCTAGAAACAAAGTTAAAGAAAATTCGGTTGACATTCTGAGTGAAGATGAAAAGGAAAGATTTGAAATCAAAGCAAATGAATTTTGGAATTCATTTTATGGAATCCATCAAAATCGGTAATTTTTTTAAAGAGAGTCATAATTCTGTAATATTCAAACTCTCAAGTTTATTATTATTGTTTCTAGGTTTTTCAAGGACAGGCATTGGTTGTTCACTGAATTTCCAGAATTAGCTTCCGAAGGAACATTGACTAAAGAATTTCCAAGTAGTATTCATGATGGAACTACCAAAGCTCTTTCATGTTCCACAGATAATGGGATTAGCATCAGTGATGGAAGAAATAAAGTTGATCTACAAATACAAATGTGCAATGACGACTTGTTATCTGCAAAAGTTGATGATCTATCATTATCAAAATGTAATAGTATCAAACCATCAAAAACAATATTTGAAATTGGCTGTGGTGTGGGAAACACTGTATTCCCTATTTTACATTATTGTGCTGATCCAGATCTATTTATTTATGCGTGTGATTTTTCTGAGAAAGCTATAGAAATATTGAAAGAAAGTCCTGAGTATGACCAAAACAGGTATAATATCTAATGAATTAAATTAAATTAAGAACAGTAAATAATATATATAGATATTGTTGTTCTACTTTCATTTTGTATTTAGATTTTGGTTTATTAAAAAATTAAATATTTGCAAGCATTTTAATGTAACTTCTTCTTCTTCTTATGGCATTCTAACCCGCATTCGGGCCTTTGCCTCCTCAATTAGTTTCTTCCATTCTTTTGTCTCGGAACATACTCTTCTCCATGCCCGTGCTCTGAGGAGAGATATAGTTTCCTTCCCCACTGTCCTGCAGCCTTCCTCTTCATCACCCCCCTTCAAATTTACTGTTTAACAACTTTTTTGGAATTCGGCTATTTTCCATGCGAATGACGTGGCCCGCCCATTCCAGTCTTTTAAACCTGATCCATAGGGAGACTGCTGTGTCATTGTACAGATCATACACTTCTTGGTTGTATCTTTGTCTCCAACTCTCCCCATCCTTCACTGGGCCCAGTATCCGCCTAAGAACTTTTATTTCAAATTGATCCAGGGCGTTAGCTAAAGACTTGGGTTTAATGTAACTACAAAAACTTATTTAAAGGCATGTGTAGTATTTGATAAACCCAGCTCTACGGAATCCCCTCTCCTTGAGCAAGCCGTGCCCCTTAGTCTTCTTTCACTACTCTGTGACTTCACACTGATGTCATAACCTTCAGATGCCATATAGTAAAAATAAATTATATAGGCATTAAATTGAAAACGAATTATTGTCTTACCTAAGCATAGGGCCAGTATCACATTTTGACCTAATATTTAAGTTTTCCTCTTACAAATCTCAAAATAGTGACAATAGTCAAAAATTAAATACAGAGTTAATTAAATTGAAATTACTAGCACTGAAACCATTGGAGATGACACACAAATTCTAGAAAAAAGTAGAATATTTCAGGAAATAACAATACACCCACATCATCTTCAAAATTTTATACTTTATGAGAGGAATCAAAACGAATAAAATTATACCCTTTATTTCTTCTAGGAAAAAATTTAGAATGCCATAATTGATAGAAGACTCTCCTTTACAGATGTTTTTTCAGCTTATGTGAAAATTCTTAAGCAAAGCTCTGTAGCATTCATTTATCGTGGAAGTATATTATTCACTTAACAAAGAGAAATGAACTATATTGTTTCTTTTGGCACAATGAAATTATATTTGCTTTTCTATTGAAAATTAGGATTCTCATTCAGTTTGAATAGTATGGCAATAAAATTGATTGACTGATTCTGTGAATTTTCTGCTCTAATGGTTTCAATAGTATTCAGCATTTCATTGCAAATTAATATATAAATAAATAAAAGGTTTATTTTATAACTACATGTGCCAAAGGCTTTCATGTTAATTAACGAGAAGTTTTTGAGATCACATACACTTGGAAAGCCTTTGTTTGTTAATAACTTTCAATATAATTTAAATTTACACTTTAAGTATATTGGATAGATTTGGCGCCTCTGTGCCAACATATAGCCATTCACATTTAAAATCTATCACCTAGAGAATAATTTTGACTGTACTTAGAATAGAATTCTCAATTATTTATAGTAATTAAGCTAACCAAGCTCTGGCATCTCAATATGTGCCTTATCAACTTGCTAGTATGTACCAAAGGTTCCTTCTTCTAAAATGTTCTCATATCAGACTTTATCAGTCCATTTTATTTTCAACATTCATCTGTAGAACCACATTTCAAAAGGTTCTCACATAAATTACTCAATTGCAGTATTATCTTTTATATTTTGTTTTCAGATGTTGTGCTTTTGTTTGTGATCTTGCATCAGATGACTGGAATCCTCCTTTTCCTCAAAATTCTTTAGATATCATTGTTGCTATATTTGTTATGTCTGCTATCAATCCAAAAAGGTACGTTTGTACATATTCTTATAAATGACAGAAATACTTATTTTTGCATCTAATAATTTTATTCATATGACAGACTGAAAAATGTTGTGGAAAAAATGTTCTATTACTTGAAACCTGGAGGTTTAGTTCTTTTCCGAGATTATGGACGGTATGATATGGCACAGGTTAGGTTCAAAAAAGGCCGTTGCTTGTCAGACAATTTTTATGCTCGTGGTGATGGAACAAGAGTGTACTTCTTTACTCAAGGTAATGTATCTCAGTTCAATGATGAAATATTGTTTATGTTTAATTATATATTACATCTTTTCCTTATTGATTTTGCAGGAGAAGTGAAAGAACTATTTGAAACATGTGGCTTTTTAGAAGAGCAGAACTTAGTTGACAGACGATTACAAGTGAATAGAGGAAAATTGCTAAAAATGTATCGTGTTTGGATTCAAGCAAAATTCAGGAAACCACTCGTTGAGAGTTGATAGTCTTTAAATTAATGCTTTCTATTTCTGCAATTTGTTTTACTGTATTAATATTTTCACTCAAATAAATTTCATTACACTATTATAATAGTTTGGTCCTTCATTTCCATTATGAAAAAATATTTTATTTGGTACTGCCATTTCTGACTCTAAAATTGTTACAAAACTATTCTGCTCAAATCAGTATGATGATTGTCAACTTCTGTATTAGTTCAAAAATTAGAAAATCTGGAGGTTATGCTGCAAAAAGTCTGATTCATTCTGACATTGTTAAACATGTGCAAGCAATATAATACAAAGTTAATATTCCATTGACCTACAGTCTGGTAGAAGCAGATAACAGTTAAGTTTGCAGACCTACCAATGGCTAAATGGGGATTCAATTTCCAAATTTATGGTTTAAAATCTTTAGTATTTAATCTATCGTTAAGTATTTCACTTTACCCCAGAATTAATAATGGAGGGAATTAGAATTGATTGTTAATTCTCCCCAATCTGTTCTGGTAAATACTGGAATGAATCTTAAGGCTTTGTCAGTTTCTTGCAAAATATAACCACTTGAGTCTGAGTTACACAACATGAAAAAACAAATTCTCATAACATTAATTGAGGGTCACTAAATTCCATAATGTTCCGGCACAAATTATTATGACCACCTGACCGTCAGTGTTGCCAGTTTAATATATGGGAATGCAGGAGAAGTGAATCATCAGTTGTACTGTGTTTTGTGGGAAGTATTGGGTAAAAGATGTGATTTAACAGAGTTTGAACACAGGATGATCATAGGTGATCAAAGCATTTTAACCAATGAAGTGTTCGAGAGCAGCAGTTTATAAATGTTTCCAAATAGTGGACTACCAAGCAAAAAGCCAAGTCTCAATGTCAACCTTTTGCTATCACCAGCTACTCTAGCTGAAAGAATTGTCCAGTCAACTGTGAAGGCCTCTGAATGAGCTGTTCACAACATATTACACCATATGGGCTGTGGAAGTTAACAACTTGTTCAAAAGCCTCTACTGTCTGCCTTGAACAAGAGCAGACATCTTCAGTTTGCAAATGAGCACAAGGATTTGACAGTAGATAACTTATAAATTGTGATTTCAAATGCATCATACATGAAGTTAGCAGGGTTGAGAAAACAACACAAAAGCATGGACCCCAACTGCATTGCCATACACTTCAAGCTGGTGGCAGCAATATTATGGTTTGGGGATGTTTTCTTGGCATGGACTGGTCCTTTAACTTCTGTGAAATGTCAGAATGTCCAAGTATATTTAAGTATTGTCAAAGATAAAGTGCATCCTCTTATGTTAATGGTGTACTCTGCCAGCAGGTCGATGCTCCGTCATAAAGCTCGCATTGCCCTCAGATGGTTTGAATTACATGGCAGAGACTAACCTTGCTCCCTTGGCCTGCTCAATCCAATTGAGAATTTATGAGACAAGATCGAACAAGCCATCAGGATTCAGTACCATAAATAATAATGAACTGAAAAGTGCAGTTCATCAGATATGGTCTCAAATTGCTTTTACCAGCATTTCACAGAATCCATGCCCAGAATTCAAGCAGTATTAAAAGCAAAAGATGGCCAGTGTATAAGTTGCTTTAAAGCAAAGTACAATTTAATTATGTTTGAGGTATTCAGGAGCATAACAGACTATATAATATTGTGATTGAACCACGTGAAAGACATACAGTACACATGTAAAATTCACATTCCAAAATATAATTTGCTTCATCCAGACACCGAAATGTAATTCGCATTATCAAAGCTTAATATTGAAATTGTTTATGTAATGGATATTGAAAAAAGAAACATCCAACACATTTCTTGTATATTTTTATTAGTCACCTGATGTAAATTTTACAAATTAGAAGCAACATTATTTCTGTAAAAAAAGGGCTCACTTCAGATTGAATTATTAAAAAATATAATTTTAAATGAAAACACGTTTTCCAGGTTACTGATAATATCTTTTCACCATTTTAGCACACACTAATCTTGAAATTTGTACTAGTGTCTGCTAAAGGAAATGTGCAAGGCACTAAGAATGGTGTTTTTAATGGACGATGCAAAATGGTCACACTACTTTTGTTATATTGTACAAGGTTAGAATGGAATGAATGTATAAATAATGACAATTTACATGAAAACATATCAATTACATGCAACACAAAACTTTCTGTATACTATTGATATACTTATCTGCAGTCTCTTTATTTAAGATTACAATTAGTCATTCACACAAATATGCTCTATGTGAAAAGACACTTCGTTAACATTAGGAACACAAATAATGAAACAACTGTTTTTACAAATACCCTGTATTTTTTTAATTAACTCAGTATTTAGTATGGTACACTAGTTGTTTTACTATATGTTATATTATTTTCTACAGTTTGTTAAAAGACTTTTTAATCAAACGATACTGTGCCTTAAAATTTATAATCATATCACAAACACTACTACTTTAAAGTAAACTTAAATATTGATTAACTGAATTCGATATCAAGTTGTCTAATTTGAATAAACATTCAAAAATAGATTAACACTTCTCGGACAGTACTAAAAATGGTATCATTATTATTATTGTAGGTTTTTCAAGTCTAGCTTAAGTGTGGTAAGAGTTGTTCAAAATAGTGAACAACAAAACATTTCTAAAACTGACTCTAATATCTACTATTACTAAACCACACAAAGTCTGGTTAAAATTTTTGTATTTACCTGAATATAAGAATTATATATATTTTTTATATTTCATGAAGACATCGCTGGGTATTTTAGTTATAAATATGTCATATCAAGGGAATTTCTTTAGTTTTCCCTTCTCCAACGGCTTTGCTACATATTCATGCTTTATAGTCCGCTGTTTTATTATATTTCTTAATACAGAAAAGGAATTTTTCATAATAATACTTATATTCAGTTAATTCAGAACCTAGTCACTCATTTTATGTAGTAAGAAGTCAAATTTTGTACAATGAACAAAGGTGACTGAAATAAATATATATAAATAAAAAAGACTGCAAATATAATATAACAATTTACAATGGTTTGTATGGTTGTGCGGTTTTAAGACATGAGACAAAGTTCAGATAATACAACTTGCCATTCAAGTTGTGTGGGATATGTTACATTAAATTTTAATGCTACTCATTTTAGATTATGTATGATGAAACAATAAAACTTGTTTACAATTTTAAACTAACTCAAAAATTTTATAACCTTCCCTATTCACAGATAAACGGCTATTTCTGAAAAATGGGATGAATAATCAAAGCACTTTTTATCTTTTAAAGATAATTTACAATAACTTGACTGACTGCAATACTAACACTGAGAAATTTATATTTCTTTGAATAAAGTTATGAAAATCTACCTCTTTCCAAAATTGAATTTCTAATGGTAACAATATACTCATTTCTAAAACTCACAAACATTTAATACAATTACATCAGTGATTTTAAATACATGCCACTGACTTCACATTGTGAAGAAAATGAGTCTAAAATACAATGTATAAAATTATCACAAGTTTTGTTACATTTTAAAAAATTGGATTTATACCTAAGGCCTCTTTCTTTCCTTGGCAGTCATAAATTAAGTCCTGTTATACTAATTGAAGTGATTGGATGAAAGCTATATGGAACACTATGTGGTACTTCATATGAATGATCTATTATTACATATAAATCTTCAAACCTACAATCTATTCAAATTATTTACAATTTTTCATCAATTAAAACCAAGATGAACATCAATTTTTCAAAAATATCACATTGTAGCATTGAACTGAAATACTGACATTTTTCTGGGGTTATTTTTACAAATTACAACACTAAACATTTCATTAAATCTTAAATAATTTAGTAAAATAAAATTAAAACTGAACAAAAAGAAACAAATATTTGAAACATAAGATATGACAATTTGTAAAATGAGATGGAAAATATGAGAGTAACAAGGACGATATAAATATCAAGTCAATATGAAGTTATCACCCAAATATATACAAGTTAAACATAAATGTCATATATTACAATACTTAATAAAATAAGATGGAAACATATGTACAATACATTTATATACACAAAAGTACAAATAATGAAAATATGAATTGACAATATAATTAAAATTCTGGCACAAAATCCGGTTTAACCGTCATGGAAAGATGGATTGGTGGTTAAGTTCCAAAATAAATGTATTCACTTTACAACACAGTAAAAATACTTACAATCTTTTAAAGCTATAGAAATCTTTATAAACATAGAATTAATAGACAAACAAAACATACAATAATCATAACAATTTAAAGGACTTCCAATTGTACCCGACAATTTATTGAAATCTAGATTGCTTGCATGTATGATTATGTTTAGAGAAGATAATAAATAAAATTATTGCAACAAGTTTTTGGCTTTCAAGATTTGCAAAAAATATTAATAATTGAAATAAAAATTGCACTTTTTTGGCGAATCTGATTTTTGTTTATATTTCTTCTGCAAAGTTTCAGACAATAATTTATAAAACTAAATTTAATTGCAACATGGAGCATTGTGCTTTTGTATACACATTAAAACTAGGTTTCTAGACAAATAATAGCTGGAATAAATGAAAATACTCATACTACTTATTCTTCAAAAGGTTCTAAAACATTAATATTGCACATGGTACACACATTAAAATTTTAATCAGATATTACCAAAAAATAAGATTTTCCATGGCAATTCCTAAACATGACAATATTTTTAATCAATTTTTGCTATACAGTCTTGCTATGTATAATATTACTTCTGGAAGAAAATTGATCATAAAAATTCATAATCTACATGCAATATAAATTATCAATGGCACATCTGAACAGTTTGTACTTCTATTTTATAAAATAAAAGCCTTTAGTAGTTCTCATACAAACACCAATAAATTCAGAACAGTTCTGATACACATACATAGAACATGAAAGTATGCCTCTTTAGCTGCCTTAATTATGAAAATTGAAGCTTTAAATTAACCCATGACAGGAGACAATATGTACAAAACCAAGGACTAATGACATGTAAACCATAGAACCATGAGGAACATTTCAGTTATTCCTCATTTGTTTCATTTCATAACTGGTTAGCATGGTGTGTATGAATAAATATTTAATTGAGCAACCATAATTAACAACATAAAATTTTTAATTATTTGAGTATATATTTGGGTAAGATCTTCATTTTAAACTTGTATTTATGCATATAAATTGTGCTCTAAAATTAAGTCACCTGTGACAGAATTTCTTTTTACAAATATACTAAGTATCTTGCTCCCTTACGACATGCACATTACCCACAACTTGCATTTAGTTATCAAACAGATTGATCAGAAATATCACATATGATTTGCAGAATATCTTCATCGTTGAAATTCTGGTAATGGCTTGACAAGACCTTCGCTGTAAGCTCGATGAACGCTTTTACACACAAATCGATACTGAACCTGTAAAAATGATAATATATTTTGTATGTGCACTATAATTAATTTGAAATTATCATATTTACTTTTGCATCTTAAAATTTTGGAATTTCCTTCAAATATTTAGCAATATATAAAATATTAAATTATAAGGAAAATATAATGAGAATTAAATTAATAAGACATTTGTCAGAATGAATGTATCACCACTTTTTAAAAATATTGGATTTGTAGTTTTTTATATCCTGGAAGAAGGCAAATTTTTTATTTAAAAAGAATTATTATGCAGAAATGGAATTGTAGCCAATGTTATTATCAGTACAATATAATACAAATTGATTTCTTTCTTAGGGAAAGACTGTATATCTGTCAAAAGCAAATTCAACAAAAATGGGCTTGTACAATATTATGGTTTATTTAAGAAAACAAATATCATAAGCATAAATTTTATTTAAGTAAAAGATGTTTCTTTCTTAAAAAGAGTTAGTAGTACTTTATTAACAACAAATTTCATATACAGTATGTACCCTAGCAGTCCTTCTAGGAAACAAGATTAATTCCCAATAATTTCTAACAATCCTCATAACTAAGGTTGGCAATAATCATCTTCCAATTCAGAAAATAAACCATACTCTCTGTATATACATATTTAACTTATTTTAGTTGTTGCATCAGGTAAATTTTAATATTTAGTAATCACTCATTTTTATTGGCTCTGAAACGTATGATAGTGTCAAAATCAACTGCTAGTTATAAGGTTTGCCCTGAAGCGATCATAAATAGATGATACTGTACTTTTTATATATTCAATGAATTCAACTTTATCAAAATTCTGTACCTCCCGTTTTGTTTTTAGGGCAAAATAAAAAGAACTATTTCAGCACTAACGAAATTACGAGGGTTAGCTATTTAAAAATAAATATTTTGGTAAGAAACAAAACCATATTGATAGCGAGAAGAGAACAAATACATTTATATATATATTAGGATAGTAAATGAGGGAGAAAGATAGGAAATGCGCTTTGAAACATATGTTTGGCACAGAATTATGCTCAGGGAAAGACATATGTCAAGCGTAGAGAAGAAAGGAAGAAAGACTGAAAAATATATATATATATATAGCAAAAGGACTTACTGCTGTCTGTATCATCATCCCTCTTTGATCACGCATGGAACGAACAATGTCCAATGGATATACAGGTTCATTGGCCTCAATCAAACACATTGCTGTTTCCATAAGAATTAATACACCCGTTCTTCCAATGCCAGCTGAACAATGGACAATGGTAGGTTCCACCATGCCAGCACGAGCTTTTCGAACTCTGATGGTGAACTCAAGAAATTGTGATGGATCCTCAGGTACACCATGATCTGGCCACGCTAAATATTGCATATGACTAATATGTCTCTCCTCTTCAGACTGCAATTATAAATTACATGCTTCTAAATAGGTGCAATGAAAATAAAATCATCATTTCCTCAGTTGTGAAAATAATAATAATACATCAATATCACACAGAAAACCCAGCTTTGATTAAAACAACATTTGAGATTAATAATAGAAATTATAGTAAATTTAATGCAAGCACAACATTCCTGGTTCATAACATTTATGATAGCAACAACTTTTTTCTCATTTAATTCTCTTTACCTCAAGATTTGTAAGTCGGAATTCTCTGAACACAAAGCTACCAGTTGTCTCTGTTTCTTCACGGATACAAGTAATGTGTAGGTGGCCCAATTCCAAAGTTTGGTTGTAAGCAGGCCAATATTTGTGGCACTTAATTCGTCCTTGTTCCACAACTGGTGTCACCATGACAATCAGCGTACTCTGGGCCTCAACAACCATCTGCCAAAAGTCTGACACAGTCCCAGGTAATGGGCCTAAAATATATTTGAAATGTACGTTCAATAACAATTAATAACAAAATAAAATATGTAAATTTTGAATGACAAAAAGTAGTAACCTTGTGTAGCAATATATCGATTGATAATTCCTGACCCTGGTATTTCCATATTGACATAGTTAGCATTTATGTAATCACCTGAAGCCCCTCCAATTAGAATAACTCTAGTAGCATCATCTGAAACCAAGGTGAAATTTAAAGGCTACCATTAGTGTTGCCTATAATAAATATGGCATAAAACATAATTTATGCATTGTGCACCCCATGCAATTTAAGTCAAATAAACAAAACCCAGAAGTTATCTGAATGTATCAATTGTATAAGATTAGTAAAAATGGGCATTTACAAATATAAAAATGCAATTAAAATTGTTTAAAAAAATCTTATTCTGGGCCTTATTAACAAAAATAATAATAACTTAGGCCATAATTCACAAAAAACTAATTTTGAGCTTATACTTACAAGGAGAAATGTCACGATATCTATTTTTATTTACATTGTCCTGGCGTTTAGATTCATTTGTTGTCAGGCCAGGTTTTTTACGATAAAGTTGCTCAAATTGTGCAACTAAAGCACCACTTGCAAGACCATCAGCCAACAAGAGCATTGATTCAGCAAAAGCATCAGCATGCTCAATCCCATTAATACTTGGACGATCTGGCACATATTGATAAGGAGGTTCCTCCACATCTTGAGCTTCATAAACTGCTGCTCAAAAGTAATATAAATTAATTTTCAAAGAGACATTTTTAATGTTATTACTGTTATTTAAATATTACAAAATTATCTAGTTAATTACTGTTACATATCCATGTTATATAGTGCAAGAAAAAATTGTTTTCAACACATTACATGCAAATAATATTTTTAGTTTCAACTAAAATATTTTTTCAATAAATTTAAGAATTATCATAGAGTAGAAATCAAACATGCAAATAAATAAATTAGGAGCACCTTTTAGTTTTGATATTTGATTTTTCGGATAAAAGAATCTATAAAATTATTAAATACATTTAAGGTAATGTTATACAAATATGTTTTAAAATACAGTTTACTATTTAATTCCAACAATGGTTTGACAGTACAGTCTGGTAGCTTCCCTTGCAATTAAAATTTAGCAAAATGCTGTAGGATTTATCGAAATCTTGAAATACTGTTTTAATACTTTGGCAGTTAATTTAATTTTAGTGTAAGTTTGTATAGAACAGTGCATTAAAAAAAGAAATTATTTTAATATCTAAGTGGAGAAAATATGAGTTCAGATATTTGATGTTTCAGATAGCTGATGTTCGGATAAATGACGTTCGACTGTATTTTAGTTACACAAATCTCAGTCTTCTGATTACACTAAATATTTTTGTTTTTAAAAATCGTAATTCTCAACACTTGTATAAAAGAACCTTGTACCAAAATAGTTGTTATAAACATATAATTACCACTTGGTTTAACTGTCAACAATAATTCCCCAGTAGCAGTCTCTCTTGTATCACGAATCAAGTTTACCACTTGTTCATGCAACATACCAGCAATACTATGGCCATTTATAAAGAGCACCTGAAAAACAATAATCTTAATTTTATTAAATGGATATAATTTACTTCAATCAACATTGAAATGATTACTTTTTTTTATAAAAAAGAGAGAGACTCAATACAATAACTTATTTATATTTGATAATATAATCCCTTTTTAGAAAATTGCCTTCACTAAATTGGCACCAGAATTTAATTCTATATAAAATTTGTAGCGCGTTTTTAAGTATAGGTACAATTAATTCAAACTGAGATTTAGACAGTGAATCGTGTGAGTAATCATGGGGCGTTGAGTACTACCATGTGGAATGTTTGGAACGTCCAGACCCCAGGTTTGAACATCTGGAGGAAGTAAATGACAGGCCTGCAGAATCGCAATGCAAGGGTATAGAAACGGACCCCCTATGGCGCAGGGCCTCTTCAGAATCTTTAGGCGCACGAGGGTGACCAATGTGAATAATGTGACACACACCCCTGATGGAGAACAAAGCAGATGCTCTGGTGATGGAAAGTTGTGGAGTTTTTGTGCCTTTAAGAAAAGCAACTGCCCCAAAATTATTTAAAAAGGGCATGAAAGAGGAGGGAAAGGTAGTCACTGGCAAAACTTTGAAGATGACACTACAGAGAGTAGTCGCCATCATTCGATGGCAAAACACAGAAGCCGCCAGGGTCCATGAGAAACCAGACAAGCTGACTACACAATGTCGCCAAGGGGAAATAACAGATAAATTCCACTCATGGTAGTGCTTAGCATTCTCGAAGTTACGCAAACATCGTAAATCTGTCATTTTTCCAGATCACATTTGTCCCACGGTCAACCAGAGATTCTAAGATTTCATAGCTGAGTAGCCAGTGGAAGAATAAAATGTATCGATAATTGAGTAGGATCGGTCCACCAAATTTTCCTTTTAATATAAATTTTTATATTCTTTAAATCATTCTAATAATTATTTAACTCCCCTCCCTTATACAAAATGGCAACAAGGACATCCACTCTGGCACCCAACCAAATAAGAGAGTATGCCACAAATTACAAGCACATTTAAAATAATCAACAAATATATTTAACATTTATTAAGATGGTATTAAAACACTGAAAAACACCACACAACACATTTTTTTTTAGAATTAGATATTACCAGTTACAACGGATTAAAAAACCTATATAAAGTACAGAAATTTCAAAGAAAAACTATTTCTTCATGTCATGTATAATTTTACATAAAAATTTTCTCTTTACCTGATCACCTTCACTCAGTTTAGGGCAACATCTGTCAGCAGGAGTATTAGGCGCTACTCTAGAAACAAGAATAGGCATATTTAAATCTGCTCCTCCTTTCACATTGAATCCAAATCTTCCTTGTTCATCTGGAATAATTCTAATATTAACAAGGCCATCTTCAGAGAGCTGTAAAAATGATAAATTCATTACTAAAAACACATTTAAATTGAATACAAAAAGGTAAAATTTTTCCTATCCATTATTTAGTTTGGCCAATATAGAAAGCAGGACAGAGTTTGCAATTGATCTGGTAAATGATGTGGGAGGACAGAAGAGAAATGTTTTCTTTAATTTTGTAGGTGGCATTTTGTGGAGGATTTTTGAGAATTGTGGTAAGCTGACACAAGGTTGACAGCCCTCCTTATGTGGCGGGGTTTGGATGAGGATATTGTGGACATTAAGAGGGAAACTGGAAGTGAACTTAGGTGAGGAGTATTTTGGGAAGGATCAGAATTGAATTACATTCCAGTGTAAAGGTAGATGGAGAATAGAGTTGAGTTTTTGTCACTTATTATCATTCAGTATGTTAAACAAGCCAACCAAACTCAAAGTGGATAGAAAAATGTCTAATACACTAATTATGGCATAATTTACCATAAAGAGTGATAATAATAATAATAATAATAATACCTGTGATTGTGTTTCAGCATATGCAGGAATTTCATAGACTTCTGTGCTTACACTCCGATCTGTTTCAGGCTCATCATCAACATAACTCAATGTGCGACTAGCAGATAATGGAGAGAAATGAGACCTTTCTTCATTTCGATCAAGAAAGCCACCCTCACTAAAAAAGAGAAAAGTTCTTACCAAAAGTAACACACAATTTGATAAAATGCCTGGACATGAAAACATACTCATCTGAAGGGTGTACACTCTCTCCCCAAGCTCGTCTAGGTTCCCAAGATCCCAAGGAAGTCACCTTATTGTCATATGATCGAGAAGGCCGAGAAGGTGGTTGAGTACCTTTTGTTTTTTCATCAACAATTCCAGGTACAGGAACAGTCTGTCGCATGTATCTTTTGCTGGGTGATGACCTGAGGTTTAAATTAGAAAATTAATCTGAATTATGACATAAATAAAATAAATAAGCTTATGTAAAACATAACTATGGAAACAGGATTGAAACAGCATTCCTATATTTCAACATATTGTAACTTAAAAAGGTCCAGCAATCAAAAAACTCTTGAAACTAGTTTACTTGACCCCATTCTAAACAAGGCTGAGAGCATTAATAAAATTATCATGTGTTTGTGTATACAAAAAATTCTCCTGACTAACTTAAGAATTTGATGAGACAACTAAATAATCGTCTGTTGAATAAAAACTTGTGAAAAACATACCACTTCCAAGCTACAACCACTTCTAAACAACCTTTGCTTTAATTTAGTTAAGAATGACTCAGTATGTCACATTTCTTATAATAAAACTCATTAGGTAAAAATAGTAAAGAGAAACCTCTTTTTTGTTCCTCACCACTACAAATCCAGTAACATCATCATGTACATATGAATGATGTTCTGATAAACTCACTCCATCACACCCAGTTGATGTCTCTTCAATAAATGATTGTTCACTAGTGCAAACGTTGCACACAGTTTTACAGCAAACTGCAGTGGTCCTCCAAAGTTGACCAACATTTGGTGGACTGGTTGAGAGGACTGGTTCGAAACAAACATCAAACACCCGTATGTTAAACGTAAGGCCAGATTGGCTGAGAACATCAGCGTGGTGCACATTTTTTGAAAACAAAATTGATGAGGCTGAAGTTGCTGGTGTATACAAATAAATCATAATTGACCAATGCCCTTAAATTCAACATAACCCATGCCATTAAGTTGGTACTGCGAAGAAAGAGGGGGCAGTGGAAGTGTGACAATAGGCTCCAGTGGAACGGTGGCAGTGGAAGTTCATGAGGTGCCCTTTCACATTTCTGGATGTGTTAATAAACAGAATAGGCATTATTGGAGTTGTAAATCCTGGGGAAAATCATGAGAAACCTCTCCAGGTCACAGTTTGGAATGCAACCGGTGCTGAGGGCCTTATTTGCTTTAGGAGAACACCTGAACCCTTTACCATGGTGGACAGTATGTGAACATAATCCAAAATTTAACTTTAACAAATTCATATGAGGCTAATTTGGTTTTAGCTGGATGGTGCCACGGCACACACCACTCAGCATTCTATAAATGTTTCGAGGAAAATCTTTCCTGGTTGTTTGATTTCACAGTACGGCAACATTCCAAGGCCTGCATGCTCACCTGATTAAAGTCCGTGCAACTTCTTTCTTTGGGGTGATCTCAAAACTTCGGTTAATAAACACCACCCAAGAGCCCCTGTGAGCCTTGAATGATGCTATAAACCTTGAAATAGGCCATATTCCACAACAGATGCACCATAGAGTAATGCAGAACTTAAGAAACCAGCTGCAGCTGTGTATTGACAATGAGGGACGTGACATGTCAATGATGGGAATATTGAACCTCCTGCAAACTCTGATCAACTGCCATAAATGTTGACACAATTTTTTTAGCACAAGGGATGCGAAGCAAACTTTACCTCTTTGTTGTGCATCATGAATCATCAATTCGACAACATTTTTTTGAGTAAAATTAGTGGAATTGACTTGATTTATGAGGTATCTGAAAACAACTCATTAAGACGAAAAGTTTCATGCGGGTGATTTCACTACTCTTCAGAGAAATTTGCTCATACTGTTTCGATGGGACACATGAGTCAGGAAATGACATTGCCATATAAATTAAAACAATTAATAAGGAAATGATGACTGAGCAGCCAAAATTTGCTGTGCTATATATATATATTTGAAGTTTTCCTACATCCCTGCCATTGGACATCTACCATTAATTTTTTCTTAAAGGTCACTTGGAATGCATCTCCTGACAAAGGTAGGATGCCTTAAAAAATTTGAACATTCACAATCCACAATGGCAATTTCAGTCTACAAGCCAGCACCTATCTTTCTCTCTTTCTTATCCATATCAAATTTGCATTATATTGTATATTGTATTATTATGTACATTTAAATACAAACAAGGATGACATTGATAATCTAACTACCACAATTGGTAAGGCCAGAAAAGAGATAAAGAAAGCTGGTGGCTTACATGAAGTATAAAAGCTGGCAAAAAAAAAATTGTACGCTCCTCCCTAAACATTGCTAACTACTGCAGCACAGTCAAACTTTTCAAAACCCAATTTTCCATACCTGTCCATGCCCCAAACCACAACAAGCAGTATGTCTTGCAGTCGAGACAAGGCCCTGGACTAAACATCCTCTAGATAGTAACCTGCTCCCCCCTCCCTTCCCAACTGACCACAAATAATTGCACACATACATGTGAACACATTTAAGTATAAATGTTAATTTGTGGATGTGTGCATCTAACCCACTAAATCACTTCTTGGCCTATGTCATGACCTTTCATTGAGAGAGAAAGTTGGGGTCTTGTGGAGTCCATATTTTCCTGGGATCAGCTGTGTGACGACTATTTAACCTACTGCATGTCCTATTCTCCTGAATTTTGACAAATACCCATAATCTACAATGGACACAGCAGTTTTTAACGCTTTGATTACATACTTTCTCTGGATCGCTCAGGCCATCGTAAACAAGGTCAGTCACACATTGAGCCAGTCAGCTGTTCAGCCTTGCACAAAATGTATGCTGCTTATGTACTGAGGTACAAGGGAAATGTGAAATAATAAGCAACAATTGGGCACAACTATTTTTTTTTTTGAGATCTATTTGTTTCAGAATGTGACCCCAATGTTCCACGTGTAGTCTTATAGGTATATTTCCATTTGGTAATGATCCTAGTCTTTTATAATCTTGTAACAGTACATTTTGTAATAACACTTCGGCTTTTTTGTTTGTCTCGAATGACACACCATGAGCAGGCTAGTCTTGTGTTTGGTTTGAATGAATTACCACGAGTCATCATTTATGGACCAAATTTCTTACCACACGTCTCACTTGTGGTTGTAGGCCAAGTTTAAGCCAAACTTCAGGGAAAGCACCAGTTTTTTCTCTCTCTCTCTTTCCTGACCTTATTAATTCTGTTAATTATTTTGACATTGTCATATCCTTACTTTATAAAGGGTTCAGGCTCTAGAACATTTGGCAAGTTACTCCTTTCCAGCCTAAAGACACCTACTATTCATTTATGGTGAAATCTATTGCTTCTGGCCTCCTCTAGAAACAAATATTCTGTGCCCTATCTACTACCTAACAACTCAAACTCACTGTCATAACATCAGCTTAAAACCTGTGCCAATATATTTGGAGATCTGGACAGAAACTGAAGAAATGTGGAGGAAAAAGAGCACTTGCCACTGAAACAGCCGAAGAAAAATATTGAAAGACTTGCAAATCAGGCCTTTCTAGGGAAATGAGCTATCATCTGCCTGCAAAAAGACTTTCATTATTTCTTTGTAAAATAATCATTTGGGTGTATTCTTTTGATTCTGTAAAAACCAATCCCTGCTAAAAAAAAATTATTCTGTATAACAGTACAGTACAGTAATTATAAACCTCATAATTTTATAAATAAATCCTCTTTAAAAAAGATTATACCATAAATTAATAATAATGTCTCCACACCACCCTTGAACGGTACAATCCACCCTTGACCACAACTTACTGTCATGGACTACAAATACTCTACTTCATTCTTGACCTAGTGAAGATGAGTGCAATCCATCCCTGATATTAGAAAAACCCTTCCCACAATATCTCCACCTGTCCAAGGGTTACCTCTACAACATTCTCATCCACTCTTGAAGGCCCTAACCTCACACCACTCAAGTACAGTTGCCAACCTTGCAGTTCGAATAGATGTCATGTCTGCCCTATCCTTCAACTGGCTACAATTCTCCAAAATCAAATGAAATATTACCTACCTCCTCTACCACATCATTTATTGGATTAATTGCAGACTCTGTCCATCACTGCTAACTACCACAGCACTGTCCATCTAAAAACCAGTAAATGCTCAGTCCCAAAGCCTCAATACCAACAATTTCAATCATCAATTCAACAGGTGTCAATTTAAAAATACACGAGTTTAAATTAATACTTAATTTCCAAAGTCTATAAATTCCACGATAGACAGTAAATGTTCTATAATTTACCTTATAAAATGCCTCTCAAGCCTTGCTCTCTGTCTTCCTTCCTCAATTGTTTGAGATTCTGTTCTACCTGAATAAGAAAATTTTGAGCCAAGAGTAAGATGAAAACGTCGTGATCTCAAATGAGGAGAGTGAAGTCTGAAGAATGTGTGATGTTCAACACAGGATTTCCATAAATTCTTTGAAGACCGGTAAGTAGTCATATTGAAGCCCAACAATGTATCATAATTCTCAGACTAAAAAAGATGTATCATAATGATTAAAACACAAAACATTTATAAACAAATAATATTTCATTTAATCATTAACTAAGTAAATTATACTGCTTTATTCTTAATGTCAACTTACACAATGACATTTTTAATATATTTTCAAATTATTCAACCTTAGAAAAATACATAGAACAACAGTGTGGCTTGTCTTTATCAACTTTTATCAGATAAAAATTTTCTATTTTAAAATGTGTTGAAAATATTATTACACCTAATATCATTTAAGGTAAGTCAATGGCTGCTTTCTATCTCACTTGCCTATCCAATTACATTTATATTATATGTTGCAGTGCAGTTGATTTATATATAAAATCATGGGCAAACACATACATTGTCTTTTATTTATATAGATAACCAACAGGACTGGATTTACAGTAATACATTAAATTGTCTGTCGACATATTACGAATAGTAGATAACAAAATTACAATGAAAAGTTTATTTCAAGCCCATTAAATGCTGTTACTGCAACCAAATTATTTTTCCATTCATACATGTAAGAAATGTATTTAATATTAATTAGCTTTTTTCAATGTAAGTAAACAATCTGTAACGGAGCCAATTTGAAATTACTTTAATACAGGATGGACAGAGAGTAGTTCCTTGTAGTGGTATAACACAACTCAATACAGAATTTGGTGGTACAAAATTATGGCAGTCGGCTTGAGAGAAATTGAAGGAGGCTGCAAATAATTGGTAATAAAACCTAGATGATTATCACCAGCCCAATATTTCTATAAATGTTGAGACTATGTGACACATAGTTGTGACGAGGCCTGGTATTTTCCCCAAAAATTTGTGGTAAATACTTTTGATTGGAGAGGATTTTGTCCCCACCACCGCAAATTGCAAATTGATTCCAGGATTAAGAATTAAGGCAGTGGAGACTAACAATGGGCTTTATGATTATGGCGAGAGAGACTTGGAGTGTGAGTGATAGAGAGAGAAAGTGGTAACTAGGAGCAGGATAAAGAAACCATTTCAATTTGTTGAGTGGTCATGAATTGGATGATCTAAGGCAGAATGCTCTTGACCGTGGCACTGGAGAAGAAGATTAAATAAGCAAAGTGTTCATTTCCCAACACAGAAGTTTAAAGGAATCTCTTTGGACTGGCATGATATCTGAGGATGAGTGGCAAGTTCCAGGCAAGCAAAAGATGATAATTACTCGGTTTGTAACCATTCCTCTGATTTTATCGTACTACCCATTCCAAGTAGGCCCTTGTATATGACATGAGAATAGATCTCATGTTTCTAAATGTTAGTTTGTAAGTAATTGAATTTTAAAAAATCTTCTAAAAAATTATTGTCAATCCTAATGAAAGGCCAGCTCCATAAAAGGAACTTGATTAATAAATAGTATCATATCAATTAATAAATGTAAAGTTATATCATTTCCATCTATTTATAATATTTAGTATTCAAATATTCATAATACTACATATTCATTTCTTCCCGTAGAGGCAGAATCTAGAATCACTGAAATTATAATACTGAGGAAATCTTCATAATGTAGAAACTTGTTATTTCAATAGTATATCATTGTATTATAAATAATATTTATTCAGGCACTTTATACACAAATATTTGAAATATAATGCAGTGATTAACTTCATATATTATCCTAAATAAACCATTACTCCAAATATATAAAACTTACCGGTTCTCTACGAAGCTGAATAAAGAACTGTTTGCGCTTGAAAGATATCTTCACAATTTTAGACCAAGAAAATGTATTGAAGCGAATATTATTTTGAAATACAACTAATCCAACAGACGTTACCCCCAGTTGAATTTCCTTGTTTGTTGAATCCTATACAAAGCAATGAAACATTGGAAAAATAAATTTAAGCAAGAAGTTAGTAACAGTAAGATAATTACAAATATGGCAAATGAAAAGAAAGGAAATTATATGAACCAGAATTTAGTATAATGAAAATATGAATGTTAAGAAAACAAGAATGGTTAATGGGTCAAATAAATACCCAACAATAATCATAGGACACATTCGTTACCACAATTTACTTAAAAAAGTGAGGAAAATTAATAAGGTTTAAATGTAACTTATTTGTACAACACTTTATCATACCTTCATTCCACAAGTTGTCATCCTGAACATACCAAACATTCCATCCCATATAGCCTATCCCAAGTTTAGCTCACGTGTCAAAACCAACCAAATCATCAATGCTGTCATAAATAGAAAACATTCTATACACTTCCTCTAAAATCAAATAAGGCATATTTGATTTCATCAGGGAGTGTAACGCTTTTTTTATATTTATAAAGGAAAATATCACTATGTCCAATTACCCAAATCCACTCTTTACAAATATAAAAACCATAATCCACTCCTAACCACAATCTCCTCTCCTAGATTATAAAAACTCAATTCCATTCTCTTCCCAGCCTACACAGCCACAACCACACACAAAAAAACAAATAAAAAACACACAACCTTCTCAAGGGTTGCTTAATCTGTTCAGATTAGTAAAGAAGACAAATAGTGTTGAGATTAGTGGTGGAGCACTATTTTCAAGTGGAATTCTGCAATTTACTGTTCCACTTGACTGTACTCAGCCTTTCACATTTCAAAGTACTGTATATTTAGATTACTCAGTAATTTCTTAATTATAAAGCCTGGTGACCCCGAGTATCATGACGGCTGCATTACAAAGTGTGATGGTGTGTACAGACAGTTCTCTATTAAAGTTGGACTTAGTTTAAACTCATTGCATAATTAACAGAGAAGTACTACATCCTAGTATTTAAGTCCTCCACTGAATGTGTTTCACTTGTGGCAAAATACTGTCTCAAACATTACAATTATGGCAAGAAATTGACTTTATGAAGAAAAAAACAGGAGCAAGCCAAATATTTTGAGGAAATGGACTGTTACATTGAACTACTAATTTTTTGAAAAGTTAAATGGGTTGACTCTTTCACTGCAAGAGCACAACATGCACACTTTAAAACTAAGAAGATTCAACTTTCAGAAGAAAAAAAACTTAGCAGTATAGAAATGGAAAATTAGTGAACACAATATCAATGATTGTTTTCCCCATGCACCAGTTTTTAATTCCTAATGTACTTGATTAGCATTGAAATTGATCTGTTTTTGAAGACATTTCAAATGGTTCGAAAAATTCAGTTAATATGGAAAGATTTATAAAGTCAACTATTTGGCAGCCACTATAATAAAAGGGAAGTATTGCATGCTCATCCATACCATTAACTGTTTAATTATACATCTTCAATAAATTGTTTCTGAATTTAAAATACAGGTTTCATTTATTAAATTTTTAACTAACCTAACCACATAACCAGACAAAGTACAATATGCTCTAAACAGCAATGGCATGATCTTGGGGCATCATGGGACTATTGTGAATTAAGAGCATAGGGAACCAAAAATTTTTGGGAACCAATGTGGTAACATTATAGGAGCTAAGAACTTCAAAATATTTCAACTACTCATTTTATTATTAAGAAATTAAATTTAAATAATGATAAAATTAAAAAATATTAATAAATTTTACCCTTGCACGATGAAGATCTACACCATACATATCAAGCCTTTTTGCATGCTCAAGAAAATTGAATTCTGCATCAGCAGGTGTTTGACGCCTGTAAGGTAATATTTTAATCAATTTTTTAAATTTATATACTTCATATATAGGAACACAATATCGTGATACTTATAAAATGATTATTTTCCTTAGTTGCCAAAGCTTATAGTCAACAGTTTCAAATAAGTGAAATGAAAAATTCTCTTACTTGTGTAATTTGTGAAGTTCAGCAATTTTCTTCTCCATATCTTCAGACTGTCCAGGGACTAGTTGTAAAGATGATAAGTAGCCAGGTAAATGTTCATCAGGCTGATAGTCTCCAAGCTCAGCTAAAATAAAAGTTGAATGCTGTAGAAATAAACTTTTAAAAACTGCAGATGATGAGACAAATAAATTGTGACTGTAAGAAAAAGTATTTCTTGTGTGTGTGTGTGTGTATTTATATATATAATCCAACCTATCCAAACTAAACCTAATAATAAGACCGACTATATTCGGTAAGTCACACTTGGCTCGGTGACAGAATTGGTTAACACAACTACAGCGGAGGTTATGGGTTTGAGTCCTAGCTGTGTCAAATATTTTCAGTCTTTCTTTTTTCTTCCTTTTCTCACTGCGCCTAACAAATGTCTCTCTTTCAGCATAATTCTATGCCCGAGTATATGCTTTAAAGTGAATTGCTACCTTTACACACAATACAATTATCCTGTGTGTGACTGTCACATTTCAAATATTATTCACAAGAGTTGCAGCTTCATGTAGACAGTGGTCTGGGAGTATGGGGTTTGTAGGGTTGAATGCGTGTAGGAACAGGATACATAACTGCGATTTCCTTCTAACCCACAACAATCCACCAGAATTCCATTAAGAACACAACCTTCAAAATTAAAGAAAACAGTCTGTGTCTCCTCCCACAATACTAAAATACTAACCATTTCAACCAGTGCTTAATGCGGGCTATCCTCAAAGCCCCCCCACTCTTCAGAAGTTGAGCTCTATCTGTGGGAACTCTCCTTCCAACATGCAAGAAGTCTCTCAGTTAAGACAAAGCCTTGGACTCGGCTCAACATTATATACATAGTAGTTGATACTGGTAGGTAGCTTATTTTTTGGGAGGGTGAGGGGTATGGTAAGATGGAAAATACTTAAAAAAAATACTGTAGACCTGACTCTGGGATACCACATCCCAATTCTCCTCTACCATCCCGCAGAACCATCATCAGGCATTACTTCATGGTGAGTAGTATTGCCAAAGGCACTTCTGGTGTGGTTACTATTTTATCAAGTAGTAGTCAGTCTGTAGGTCCTGGGAAATTGAGACAATAGTTGGTGGTTTATATACGATCAACAGCTAGCTATAAAGCAATTTATACTGCTCAATCAATGTCTGGCTGTCACTTGAAATGCATTTCTTTATTTCCTGAAGAAGGGGGCGCTTGCCTCCAAAAATTTGAATAACACCTACAACCTATAAATAGTGCCTGCCATCTCTAAACTTCAGGTAAGCCACCACCTTCCTTTTTCTTTTTTCTGTCCTGAAGTTGAAGCTTGGCTTCGCTATGAAAAATAAGGTGAAGTTATTTAAATTTTCTGAGTCAGCCCCATTCTTAATGAGAAAAGAAGACACAATCCAAGTGCCAGTTGGTGGTAGACAGTCTACTGCAGCTGGCAGTTGTAACATGTCTCTCCAAAAGTGTGAAAAACTTCACCCTATTCTCAATGGCAGCACCGAGCTTCAATTTCAGATAAGTAATCACATCTATCTTTCTTTCCTTTCCTTACCAATTGATGTATTTCAACAATGTAACAACAAAAAATCACAAAAAATGCTTTAAAAATCATAAAGTTCTATATAATACTTGAAGAAAGGGTAATCCTAAAATATTATAAGTATATACTATTCAAGGAACACATTTAAATAGGGGATAAATTTTACTTACATTGTACAATATAACTGGCTAAAAGGCAAGCTGTGCTTGACGGTAATTGAAGCCTTCCTTGGAGAATATCATTTCGAATCTGAAGGAAGAAGTGATACCTTGTATACTCCTCTTGAAGTTTGCTTGGGTCTGATACATAAAATTTAACTCTGAAGTAGAATGATCCCCCTGATGAAAACAAAAAGTAAATGAATGAATATATTATTGTAAAGACTAATAATAACTGAAGGATGTAGTTTATAATTACCATTTCTCATTTGTTTTTTAACAGGTTTGGACGGGTCAAGCCAGCGCTAGAGAAATATAAAATGAATTATGAATATGGCAATAAATGTGAAAACATTTATGTATGTAAAGAATTATTAGCCATTTCAAACCCTAAATGAGTTACATTTTAATTTATTGCTATTAAAAACTTTCAATAACTTACATACCAAAAGATCAGAATTTGTTGCATTTGGAGGTGTTCCATTTTCAGAAAATTGAAGTCCAAAATAATCTTTCTCAATAAGTTCAAGGTGCTGAAATACCATGTCTAAAAGAACATGGCCTTTAGCTCTTTTCTGAAAATAATTACATTTAAATGTTTTAGTTAGTTTAAGGTATCTGTGTGTGAATAAAATATTAGTTACAAAAGTTTTCATCCTAAAAGCTAAGCACAACTAAGTTATTAGTGTAAAAATGGGCTAATTATACTATTTACAAATCAATTATAGCAAAAAATAATCTATTTTAAAAGAGAATTGATATTACACTTTCATACATTACGAGTTAATTACTAATATGAATAACAGAGTCAAATCTATTCAATGGTAAAAATAAATAGTTACTGCAGTAAATTTAGTATCTGTAGCATCAGGAAGTAATACAGATAAAAAAGATACTATAAATAAAAGCTACCTGTGAGGTTTAATGACTACAAATGACTGAATAGGTAAATACTATCATTAAAATAAAGACAAAATGTTTGAGGGATTTTACTTCAATTTGAAAACAATGCTGAGTATCATCAAGAAATGTGACTGTAACATTAAGGGTCTTCAGTCTTCGATCTCGAGCCAATTCTGAAGCCCTCACGTTGTATGTGCCACTAGATCCACTAAATGCTCTTCGAGAGACACTTTCAATCATGTTTCTGCCTTCAACCGGCTTCTCTTGGTAAGATAACAACCTGGTAATCCAAAGTAATGCCATTATTAAAATATTCGCAAAACTTTATCAGTACAACTGATCATTTAACAAACATTTATTCAGTAATATAAAACATACTTTATGGAAAAGGAAATTTCAAATGTTTATAATGGATTTGTGTAAAATAATTCTTAACGTATAATTCTAATATTTCTCTTAATTCACAATAATTATTAAATTTATTACAATGTCTGAATTTTTGTTACGCTAACTGAAATAATTACAATTTATCAGAGTGACACGTTCAAAATTATTTAAAATTTAATTTCCTAATGTTTTCATGAAGAATATACTGAAGAAAATGATCTCGGGCATCCAACTGGATGGCAAGTTCTGCATACAATGTTTCATTGGCAAGAACTATTGTAATCTTCTGTTTAAGTAACCAGAATAATAAGTCAACAGTTTGTCAATGAAACAATGTAAGAAATATTCACAAATCAGTTGAATGCTAAAGTACACTTCCTTCCATATTTAAAATTTATAAAGACAGGCACGTTTTAAACTGAAATTCATGAAATTGTGATTAAATCTACAGAAATATTTGATGGAAATGTTAATTACACAATTGAAAATGTTACAGGAAGCTGCAGGTAATGACATACTTTCATTGGTTTATTTGCTTAGAAATATAAGAGCACTTCAATTTATTGAATTAAATAATGTCATATAAAAGTAGGCAAATAAAAAAAAACATAAAAAATGATGACAATGAAATCTTTAGAATAGTATTCTCTCAACCATAATCAGATATATTTTCTGCACTTGGGGTGGGGGGCAGTGCCCTTTATAAACCCGTTGAAGATAATTAGATTTTAAATACCAAACATTGCATTTTAAAATGCAACATTAACATTATTTTATTTGCTGTAAACAGTATTTAATTATTTATAACACATACTACTACTTTAATTCAGAAAAACAAGTGTTAAATCACATAACATATAATCATGTAAACTGTTACTTACTTTCATTCTAGCTTCACAAGATGTTTATCAAGATGACCTGAAATGAGGAAATATAATTAATAAGTCCCACACAACTATTAAATGAGAATGAAATTCAGATGTCTGCTTAGCATATACACAATTTGACTTTGTAAATCATCTATTCTTTTTTCAAAAAAAACAACAACATATATATATACCCCACAAGGTGTCTACCATGTATGAACCTGAGGTAAGTCACCTTCTTTCTATCTCTCTTTATTATATATATATATATATATATATATATATATATATATATATAATTGGATACAAAAGAGACAGAAAAAAAGACAATGACTTACCTTAAATTGATGCTGAGCAGGGAAGTACAAAATATGAACTCTTAAGAGCCTAAACTCTCTTTCTCCAGACAAAAGTGTCTGAATGACTGGACAGCTACAAACTATTGACAATTCAAATTACAGCATTCCAACTGTGAGATGGCAACAATCAACACCCAACAAAACAGCTCTCTCAAGGGTAGGCCACGACAATGGAAAAGTAACAGAAGAGAAATTGAAAAAAAACATTGAACTAAAGTTGGAGTTCAGCATCTGATGAATCAGAGGGTAAGACTTTGAGGAGGGCCAGTGTGAAGTACTGGTTGAAAATTATTGGTTTACAGTTTTTGGCATAAGCAGCTATATGGACAATGTGACACTGCTGCGGTGGTTAGCAATGCATTCAGTGAGAGGTCATTTAATTTGGCCAGTATAAAAAGCAGGACAAAGGGGCTCTTGTGTCAGTCAAGAATATTGTAGGAAGGTTGGATTGCAGTCCAGTGTAGGCCAGTTGACTCTAGGAGTTGAGTTTTTGTAAGTTGGTCAAGGATGGCTTTGAGTATTTGGAAAGTGGAAAGGGTTGTGTGTTTCTGGGGGAGATCTTGGGAGTATTTTCTATCAATTAAAGCATTTAAAACATGGTGTAGGATGATAGACCATATATATGTTAATATAAAATTGGATTCTTTGGCCAAGAGAAGGGACAGATTAATAGACCATGCTTTGAGATATGAGAGTCTTGCAAATTAGCATTAGAGGGAAGTGTGTGGGGTAAGAACAGATAGGGAGTCAAAGGATAGAACAAGCTAAGCAGATTAGGGTGGATATGAACTATGGTAGTTAAGTAGAAATGAAAAGGCTTGCACAGAATAGGTTAGCATGGAGAGTTGCATCAGACCAGTCTAAGGACCGATTATTTCAACAACATTGGATCTTATATTTCTTTTAATCATTTCAGATTTTTCACCTAATAATAAAATACCTAACAACATTTCAAACACTGTCAAAGTTATTTGGATGATTTAATACACAATTTAATAAATATAGTATGGAAAAGCACATTAGGCAATAAGCCAATGAAGTGAGCTGTTTGGATATTTTAAAAACTAATCTATGACTTCCATAAATATTTACACAATCTAAAAAAATCCAGAAACAATAGGTTTATATCTTTATGTCAAGAACTTAAATCTAAAGAACAGAAATTACAAATTAATTTATGATTAAACTTTAATAATTGAATATTTAATAAATCTCAATACGAAATGTAAAAATAACATAAATTATGTATTAAATGTAGCCAACACAGCTATCAAATAGGCACACAAATATTGTAATGTTCTTTATATCAAATTATCAACTCTAAGCCATCATCACTTGAAATGCTATTCCTAATCTTCTGACTACAAAAATTAAAAATCCTGCACTCAGCAAGGTGTCTGCCAAATTACAATTTTAGCGAAGTAATGACTTATATATTGTAAAAAGCAATTCATTGAAACAAATATATTATTATAATAAAATACTTAACTATTAAAAAATGTAAAGTATAAGTTTCTAAGAAACTACAGATCTCATACAACATCCATATTAATTGTATTATTCTACAATCTTGTATCTATAATTGGGTTGCATCACATAAAGCAGTAAAAAGTATATAATCACATACTATCAGCAAATTTTTGCATCATTACAACCACTGGAATAATAAAGCAACGTAGGACTGGTGGAGTTATATTCTCCATGTGTCAACTAGTGACATAAGTCTGTTAACCTGTATAGAATGAATGGAAACTGTGACTTATTATGTTACGGGAATAGTTCCTCTTTAACCAGAACTTATTGTACATTTTCATGTTGATAATTAAGTCCAATATATATTAAAATTGAAGAAAACAAATAATTGGTTATTTAACAATAAATATTAAACACACAAAATTGTTCCTCAAGGAACTGGACTAGTTTGGATACACCACTCGCATCTTTATGTTTGTTGTATCAAAACTTTTTCATGTAATGAAGGGAAAATGTAATAAAGGAACATTCTGTAGTATATCTCAACTACAATAATACTCTCCCTGAATTAATATCATAATGATCAAATCAACACACATACATATTTGTGTCAGTCTAAATTTATGTCACCCTCATCTTAATGTTTACTAACTATGGAATGAGCTTAATTGTTTCTAGCTAAGGCTATGAAGTGCTAAAAAGAGTTGAAAATTAAATCTTTTATAACTAAACTACCAAAAATAAATTCTGATTACAAAAACAAAATATTCCTTATTCTTTGTCAATATAATTCTAATACTTATTCAGCTAAATAAAACTCAAAAATAATTTATTTAACAATAAATGTTTTATTGAATGTTATTTGTATAGGTGAATTTGTACACACAAATTATCATAAAATATTTAAGCCAAAAACACACTTTGCAACAAACAAAAGTTTTCTTTTCTTATAATAATTAGACAAATTTTAATTTTTTATAAAGGCCAAAGGGCTTAGAGTGCTTGCCTTTTGAATCGCCAGTGCTGTCAAATACTTCAAACACCTTACAATATATCCAGTAATATTGAGAGAAATGATTTACATCAGGTAGTTGTTTACTTCTGTTTATGAGTAGTTTTTTGAGATATTTTACCATTCCAATATTTCACAGATTTATTGTTATACATTATTTAGGGGTATAAGGCCTCAATAAACTTCACACCACAATAATTTCGCAGTTGTACAAAGTGCTGATATTTATATCACAGGTAGGTCGAACCATTATAGCTTGATATCCTAAGGACGGATTTAAATATTCTAATTAATTAAACAACGTTAAATTAAATAAAAGTGAAATAACTGATGAAGCCGTAACGCCGCAAATTATATTTGTAATTTTTTTACTAAAAAAAACCGAAATCTTCAAAACATCTAAATCAATGTTCCAGCCAATCAAATCAAAGATACTGTCCGACCAAAGATGTCTTCCTGTAATAGATAAGCGTTTCTTGTGTTGATGAGGCTTGAATTTTGCTTAAAAAACTATCAAAATTCTTGACTTGATAAACGTTTAACGTATATAACTTCAGTCTTTCTTCTAGAGGATGATAACGTTTATTGTAAGAGATTTTTGGGAAACACTTTTTTGGTAAAGAAAATAGAATTAAAGTATATTCATTTAAATGCATTAAACAAAGTTTGTGCTGCATACTTTAAAACTATAAAACACAAGATTTTTCATTGGATTATTATTAATAATTAAATACGTTTCATAAATAACAATAGTTAAAAATCCAAATAATCTAACAGGTGCTCAGATCAATTAAATTTTTCACACATATAATACAAAAACATACGACAATATTCCCTGGCCAATCAAAGGCTACAAAAATGCTTAAACGGAATGAATTATATGGAAATGTACTTTACAATAAATTACACCAGAAATAATATGGAATACAATAGCTTTTAGGAACAATGGAAAAATAAACTTACAAAAAATTGCTTTTGCTCCATTGGGAAATTCCTAATTCCGATTGAGTCAACATTTTCATAATGGCCCGTCCATTCTATTATATTTATTGTTAGTCTACAGTTGGGAGCAAGCCCGGTGGCAGATACAAAATTGAATTTCTTTAACATAAATACTCCTAATCTAAAAAAATAAACACAGACCTTTAAAATTTCTGTAGCCTGAAAGAAAAAAGAGAAACACTACAAGAATTATATTATCTTAACACTTCACTTCACTTTGACTTTAACGTTTAAATTCGAATATGGATTTATATTATTAAAAATACACACTACACACGTTTTTTTAGATTTGTCCTGAATTTATTTTCCTGAAGAGGATTTCCTCCAAACACTCCAAACGTAGATTATTCCAGTCGTTGATGGTCCTATTTAGGAATGAAAATTTACCAATATGTGTTTTTTCTTTCTACATTTCGCTTTGAATTGATGATCCCATCTATTCATATAACTGGGCTTTTGCATGTAAGAGCTAATTCCAATCCATGGTTTTTGCCCCTTAAGCTGTGAATAGCAAATGCAGCCTTGCTTTCTCCCTCCTTTGTGACAATATCTCCAAAACCTAGTTGTTCTACTTTTTCATTCCTATGACCCGTCCCTACTCACATAAAAGTAGAAGCCCTTTTCTGAACTTTCTCTAATGATTCTATTTGATTTTTCCTATAGGGTCCCGACAAGCCGCCCCGTATTCCAAAATTAGTCTAACTAAGGATAAATATGCCACTTCCTTTGACTTTGAACTTCCTTTTTTAGTTCCTCATTATGAAATTTAAAGAATTCCATGCTTTTCGGGCCCTGAAATTCACCTGTTCCTCCCATCCAAGTCTGTTGTTGAAATACATCCCCTGACATTTGCACTTCGTTACCCTTGGAATTCGTTCCCCACCTATTCTATATTCTATCTCATTTAACAAGGTGCGTTTTGTAAACGAGATTGAACTGCTTTTCTTTCCATTAATTTTCATTTTATTTTCCTGCGTCCAGCTACTGACTTTATCAAGATCTTCTTGTAATAATATCGCGTCTTGCTCGTTCGTTATCTTTCTTTAGACAATTCAGTCGTCAGCGAAAAGCTTTATTCCTGACTTTAAATAATTTGGTAAGTCATTCATAAATATTAAAAACAGTAATGGCCCGATTACAAAGCCTTGAGAAACTCCCGACGTTACAATGCCTAAGTCCTAAAATCGTTCTCCGACTTTGGCTTTTTGCGATCTATTGCTTAATAAATTTTCTACCCATAGAACCACTCTTTTATCTGTACCTGTTTTATTTAATTCATCCAATAGGATACCATGAGGCACTACATCAAAGGTCTATGAAACTTTAACAATGAGTTAATTCTGTATAGAAAATTATCATAAGTTGCGCAAAACACCAAAATGTACATTTCTAATAATCCTAATGTTATCTTTAGTGAATCTGCCAAAGGAATTTGACTAAATAGTTTTATAAAGTTGAAACGTTATTACCAGACAAATAAATACATAGAACTTGCAATAAAAATTAAATCCATTACTTTAGTTATTGATCAATTAGAAATTAACTTGAAAAGACTTGTGGATAGTAGCACTTTTTAACTTCTGATAATAATGCCAGAGCCTATGCTCTAACATATAATTTATCTTTCAGAATTATCGTTTCTTCTACTAGCAGCCCTCTTCATAACATTTCTATATTTTTATATAATTCTCTTAATAAGGAAAATAATTTTACAGTCAAAACGTCTTTTAAGTTTTTGGACCATTTAAACGTCACTAATGATCATGTTTTCTTATCATTAGATGAAGAGTTCTTATTTAATTTTTACCCCAAGTTTTAAAAATAGATGGGATAACTACTTTTGGAAATTGACAAAAATTATTTAATCAAAAATTCTTATCTTAATAAATGTAATTATAAATTCCACTTATTTTTCGATCAAGAATATTTACTATCACGAAATCATTGGTTCTACCTTGGGAATTTTTCTTTGTCCTTATTCGCGCAAATTATGAGAGATTTGGAAGCCTTATGTATTACATCTTTAGATTTAAAACCACTGAGATATTTCAAGAATGATAACTTTTTAGTATCATTCTCAGATTCCACATAAACCATTTGCTCAATACTTTTAATAATTACAACACTGAAAGAAACTTTAAAATTGAATCGAAAAAGATCACTCTGTCAATTTTCTTGATGTTTTGGTTATTGTTTCTATCAATAAGATAGTTACCAATTGCTATAAAAATATCTACTTACTCAGGAATAATTCTTAATTACATGTCAAATCAGCCATTATTCCATAAGATACTATGCTTTATAATTCAGTAAATATGGACGTCAAATTATAACGTCAGCGCTATCATAAATTTAATCTGGGAAAAATAAATATTGCGTTCTTCTTAATATTTATCCTTTGCATTTCGCTTAAAAATACATTAAAATTGGGTTGACTAAGATTAATACGAAATTAATAATTTACCCGTAAAATTACGCAGTAAGAAATAATACAAACTTATGACATGATTTAATGAATTTTGATATCCAAATTATCTTAAAATCTTGCAATAATTTAAGCTATGTTAAAATATTAAAAATAAATTCAGTAATTTCAGTATTTTTTTATATTGTAATTACAGTTATATTGGCCAAACTATGCCCACATTTAATATCCGCATTTATGGGACTTGGAAAAATATAAAATTCAATGTGAAAAATTATTCAGTTTTGTGGAAGAATGCATATTGAAACAACCATAAGATTTATTAGAAAAATATTATAATTTCAGATGTAAAATATAACATTTATTTTAGACTCATGGGTGAGACGCATCACATCACACCAATTCGGCTATTATTATTATTAAAAGACAAGTAATTTAAATAAATTTAAATCGCTACTTTTATAAAATTTATGTTTCATTGAAAGATAAATATTTCGATTTTTATTCTAAACACAAAAGTCTCATGAGTTATTGTTACAAATTGTTAAATGAATAAATAATTTGGCATCTTCAAATATTAATGAAAAGTCCAGAAAATTTGTCATAAAAACGTAGTTTAATATTTAATTAAATTAACCTACGACGCTTAGTCCATATTTGTGGAATTCATACTTATAGCTTGTTTTACTATTAATGTTTTACAACTCTCAGATATTGCAACTGATTAAGTATTTAGAAATATATTTAAAAATTTTGCTAAATATGAAATTATATGTCTTGTAATGTTAAGTGAGTTCCGCGCCAAAACGGCTGATTTACGTCTAATAATGTTATGCGAGTTTCGCGCCGAACTGGCTTGCGCCGAAACGGCTCGCGCCGAAACGGCTCGCGTATGATAACCCCATCTACTCCATCTGCAAACTCCTGAAATAGATTTATCATTTGGCTTTCGCACGAGAAGCCTTCCTTAAAACCATGCTGACCATTAAAAAAACGCCCTTTTCTATCAAATATATTAAATCAGACCTCCTAGCATAATGGACTTTTCAATTATATTATAGACATACAAAAATGTATCTTTTTAAATAAACTTCTAAGATTCTTTTTCAATTATAGTTGAAGTACAATTTATTATTTGTTTTGATGAACCAATAAAGTATTATTTTCTGTACCACGATTTCATCAAAAGTACAATATGCATTAACTTATTATTTTTATTTGCACATCATCTAGACTTCCATGACATAAATTTTTTCTGTATTTAAGAAGATTAATTCTTCACACATAATCATAATTCTCACTTGTTTCCTAAGAATATCTCAAAATTCGTGAGGCAAAATGTTGCTGTAGCATTCAGTCTTAAGAATGGTCTGATGCAACCTTCATACTAGCCTATCCAGCGCAAGCCTTTACATTTCTACAAACCTACCACATCCTCCTTAATGTGCTTAGTCTATTCCACATTTCACCTCCTTCTTCTGTGCTTACCTCACATACCTCAAAGCGCTAATTTTCCAAGATCTTCATGACTCATGCCTTCATGCCTATTAATCCATCCCGTCACTTGGTTAAAATCCTCCAAATTGTTCTCTCTTCTGCAGAGAACTTCCTGGTTAGTGAGTCTATCCACCCATCTGATTTTCAGCACTCTCCTAGAGCACCACATTTCAAAATCTCCTATTCTTTTCCTTTCTGCAACTCATATCGTCCACGTTTCGCACGCAATAATACCACAATCCATAAAAATAAAATGTTCATAGGAGTGTGGCTTTATTGGGTGCGAAACGTGGACGATTGAGTTGAGGAAAGGAAAAGAATAGAAGATTTTGAAATGTGGTGCTATAGGAGAATGCTGAAAATCAGTTGTGTCGATAGAATCACAAATGAGGACGTTCTTAACAGAATAGGGGAAAAGCGAACGTTGGCTAAGAGAAGAGATAGATAAATAAGCCACGTTTTAAGACACGAGGGTCTTGTAAAATTAGCATTATAGAGAAGTGTGTGGGGTAAGAACAGAAGAGAAGAGATTGGGAAGGATGTGGGTTGTGCTAGTTATAGGGAAATGAAAAGGCTTGCGCAAGATATGTTAGCATGGAGGATTGCATTAGACCAGTCTTAGGACTGAATACCACAACAACAAACAATGTTACTTATTGTTAGATATATCGCCCCTCAGAGTTTGTTTAACCCTGTATATATAACGATGTTTTATGTAATGTTTCACTACTGAACCCTTCAGGACTTTTTATTCCTTCAATGCAATAATATTGATTTTATAGTCGATGAAAAGGGTGTATTTAATATTTAGTTACCGTATGACAGACATCCCCAAAACACACTACGAGAAACAAAATCTTAAGTAAACGTGTCAGATTAAACCAAGATTTTATACTTCACACGATGCGAGTGTGAAACAGCGTGCATAGGATAAACGCGACGAAGTCATCTATCAGAGTGAGAGAAAAAATAGCCATGACGCTGATTCCAGTTCTTTTCTCCAATCCACTGACCCCCCATAAAAACCCTTACTGTGCCTTCCCAGGCTTTTACACAGTTGAAGAAAGCCCTTGACACCATCCTTCCTAGGACTGTCCATTTACGGATTAAATACATACATCCATACTACGGTTGAACTACGTCTAACACTCATTCGCCTTATTATCTCTTTTCTTGCCTTGGAAAAAACTTGCATGTTATATATGCAGAGTCAAATTATAAGTGTAATATTTTAATTTTAGGGGCAACTGTAATGAACTGAAGTACACGGGGAATATTTAGGCTGCGAAGTATTCTTTTATGACGGTCAACGGAAATGGGAACAAAAGGGACCAGGACTTTTTCTCGGGTAATGTGGACCCAACTCTGAAGACAAGCCGTGTATAAATGTAAGACTGATTTACCCCTGTCAGCTTGAAGCCTGGCACAACTAATTTGAAATATCGGCTAAATACAACACGTGCAAACACAGTTGTTCGCATCCAGCTGCTGGAATTTTTTCCATTGGTTACAATCCTGAAAAATTCAATCATTGGAATTTATTTAAAATTGAAGTTGATTGTCTGTTAGAAAAGGAGGAGGAGAATTCATAGCAATAAGAGATTATGTGTAATGAATTTTTGCGAGGAGAGGGTCATTAAAATTCCGGGGCACGAGCGAGAGAAAAGGGTGATCTATTGAGTTCTGGGTGGCGATCGAGGAGAGATAGAAATTCAAATCCGAGTCGGGACCAAAAGACTTCGGCCACGAAAGCTGTTTCTGTGATGAGGTGCAGCCAGAATACATCAACGGGAGCTGAGGTATAGCTCCATATCACCCCCTGCTGGTCATACATCACTGCTCAGTTGATCTCACCAGTCAAAACACCCCGAGGCCGACATGGCTGCAGTCTTTCGGTATCGTTCATTTAAAATTTCGAGCAAATTCACATTGTTAAAGGCTTAACTTCTACATGGTTCACCCCACAGGTGGCCCTATTTTAAGAGTAAATTAAATTACTTATAAATTTTGAGTGCTCTACCGTTTTAATTTATTTCATTTTATTGTTTCATAGATGTCATTATTCACCCACCTTTTGTTGAATAAATGTTAAATTTTTATTTTAAATTCATTCCTTTCATTATTATTTATTTTCCTTTAAAATATAATTTCCCCCTATAATTAATCATAATTAAATTGAGTATTGCTGCCCAACAGTAGGGGCTAGTAAAATTACAATTAATTAAATTCATATTACATATGAAACGTATACCAGTTCTGGAGATGCATTGACTCAAAACTACGCCGTAAAGGTACTATTTCTTGAGTGCAATGATCCCATTGGAATATGATTATTCAGTCGACCCCCTTAATGTCATTACTAGTAAAATATACGAATTTCCAATTTTTTAATACGGTTCTTCAAATTTCTGGCCATTTCTATAAATAATATATATATATAATGTACTACTGACAACATGTATCCTAACTTTTCTGACCATATTATTATTCTTGAACATTTGTTTGAGTTATCAATCGCGATTTTTCATTTCTGTTACCCTTTCCTATTATTTCTATGAAAACGAGCCTAAGCTGAAGTCATCAACAATATATTTGAAGCGTCATTGTTTCACTAATTAGCTCAATTCTTCATAGACCTCTTTTCTTCATTTGGGTGGGTTGTAACTGACACATATTTTGCATTCGTATTTTTCAAATAATCCTAGAAACATATGTGCCATCAAAGTCAATGACCTTAAACTCATATATAAGTGTGCACATAGTTGAAGACTATTTCGTGTTTGATCAGCCGTCAGTCTCTGGTACTCCAAGAAAAGTAGCCACCGGTCTATATGAACTAGTCCATGAACAAATTGATTCTTGTATGCTCTTACGGCATTACGCCCAAGTTTTCCCAACGTATACCTGGTGATAACAACGAAGTCGTGTCGAAATACGGCGCGCAGTAGTCCCTTTGCCGTGGAGCTGTCTTTAACAGGAACCTTTATTAAGGTAACTACGTAGCGTAAGATATTCTGAAAAAAGTGTCGCAAGGACACATATTACGTTCAGTTCATGATATGTTGTACATCTAGAAACGTATCCATTAAAGTTGAGGGATGATGAGGATGAGTATAGGGTGTGGTAAAAAGACCTTGGAGCTGTCTGTATGTCCTATTATTAAGAATATAACGATTTTTTTAACAATGTTAAAAGACACTCTCCAACGACTCTTTATTGCCGGCGGTAATTAATCCCTCTATTTTATCTCTTCTTCTACTGTGCAGCTAAGAAACTATGCCATATCTCGGGTCCTTTACTCGAATACGACGGCCATTTCCAAAAGACTTGTCGCAATTCTTTTCTTTGACCACGGATTCAGTCAAACATTTCCGATGAGCTGTCTTGTTTGTTCTGCTCCTCCTTTTCCGGCTTCACGTTGGGCGATCTTTCTCTGAGACACAATATTTCCGTTGACGTTCTGCGTGTTTAGTACTCCATATTACCTCTGTAGCACAGCCTTCTATATTCTAAACCACGCGATGATGACAATGTCAGTTATCTATTGGGAAGCTTCCGGTTCCATTTTCGACTCTTCCTCGTCCAGAAGACGAGAAGCTGAATACAGCTAATCAATATTCTCAAACAGCAATAATTTCAACATTAACACTCTGAACACCAAATAAACTGTGTCTTAGTGTGCACATATGTAAATATAATAATCCACAGCTCTCACAAACCGTAACGGCGGATCAGCTTTATTAACCATACATTCCTTACTCCAAGTTTATTTCACTGTTAGTGGGTTATGACTTCAGCGTGGCAGTAACAACAGGTAAATACTATTCGTACATTATTTTAAATAAAAAGCTCGAAGGCTCTCGAGTTTCCACGCAGGAAGTGAAAGTATTAAGCAAGGATCTATCTGCGAGGAAAAGCGATTTATTCATGAAAGTATTAAATCACAGCCCGCAGATCTTGCAGATAATTACTTATATTGAGACATGAGTAATAATCTAGTTTTAAAATATGTTAATAATGGTGAGGTAATATTAAAAGAATTGATCGAGTATTCTTGTGTTAAATGTAAAGATAGCTCTCAAGGACTGTTCAAATATATTAAGTCTACGCCTTGATGACTCCTCTGACGTGCCAATACATTTATTCATTGATGTTATTTTTAATCACAAATAGGCATTTATTTTTGAATAATTCTGATATTCATCCCTTCAATACAAGGAACAAAAATAATCTGTACAAAAAATGTAAAACATTGTCAATTGCACAGAAAGGTGTGCATTATTCTGGGATATCCATCTTCAATAAACTGCCGCATAGAATTAAACAGTTGTCCTGAATTATCCTCATTTTTGCTTAGCCACTCCTTCTATTCAGGAAAGGAATACATAGAAGAATCGGAGACGAGTAATTAGTTTATAATGTTGGAATCGCATTTCTATTTGGTTACAAGAATTTGTTATAAGTATATTTATCTTTTATAATAAAATAATGTAATAAATGTACACCCTGACTCATTCCACATCCTTGAAGCTTAGCTTCTTTACAGGATCTACGGAATATGATTATTATTATCTCGTTTTATAAGTCTGAATGCTACTTATTTCCCTGAAGTCGAATATAGTTTCTTTGTTGTTCGAAACGTTTGAGTAGTCTCTAATTTCTTCTGGTCGATATATTACTTCGTCGCTGTCGCTTTCTTGAATCATCCCCGATGCCTTACTTGCTGATTTTCTCTTTTCTTTGTCTACGTTTTCCATTGTTCTTCTTCTCTTGGACTTTCTTCCGTTTTTACTCAATGGAATGTACGATCAATGCCAAGCGGCACTTGTTACGAACGCAAGCCAGAGTTATTATATTTTCTGAGACACGCGTGGTCTGTCTAACTGACACTGGGGGGTGGGGGAGGGGGGGCTGAAACCTTTAATTTCTGTGCCAGCACGTATCTAACGAACTTTTCTTATTCAAAGCCCCTAAGGCGAGGGTGGAGAACGCGCCTCAGGCGTACGTGATTTCCGAACTCTCTCTGACCGCTGCCACCTCTGAACTCGAGGGTATGATGGTGCAGGAATCGACAGCCATGCGACCTACGCCGTTAATCCAGTGAGTGACGTTGTGCAGTGATCATCAGAGCTACATCAAGAAAGTCACCCAATCTCTATCAAGAGTCTTATATGAAAAACTAGTAATTGTTACACAAAGACTGGAATCCTCTATCAGGAATTTACTTAAGTTCATTAGCTGAGAATAGAAGGGACGTAAACGAGGATGAATAAGTGAGTCAATAAAATGAAGAAATAATAGAGGATCGAGGAGTCTTTAAGCTGGACGGCTACATTTGCACATAAATTTCGTGCTGTTTAATAAAACTTTAATTTAAAGCCAAGACTCCTGAGGTTGCTAATTGAGAGTCTCTCGACTAAACTCATTCTTGAGAATTTTCTTATTGGCTCCCGGCTATTATACCGCGTTATTTTAATTGTCATGTGTGACAAAATGCTGAAAAATTTAAATTATTGAATGTTCTAAATATTACCCTAACATCGTAATGGCAAAAAGGTTAATTAATTTATATTGGCATGCTCCAAACATAATACAGAAATAAAGCCTATAGATTTACTATTATCGGTTGAGGGTGAATTGATTTTATAATCAACGAATTCAATCTACTTCTAACATATTTATTGATGAAACTGGGAGGGTAAGAATTTAAAAATAGATTATTATTTTTTCCCAAATTCTCCTTGTGGAAGTTATTGCGAGATCTGCCAAATTGTAAACAATAGCTCTTTAACGTTGAAATAATTTAGTGAATACTTCATTATTATAACGAAAGAGAATAACTTCAACAAAGTTAATGGTATTAATTATTTCTAATTCATAAATACATTTTTAATTAGGGTTTAGTTAAGAAAAGTATTAACAGATATAATCAATTTAGATTATGGAATTATACAAAAATATTATCAACATAGCCTGCATAACAAAGTCTTCGGATATCTAAACTGATGATAAATTTGAAAAAAAAAATCAAATTCAAAATTATATTAATTTATAGAGCAGTAGGACCCCTCCCCAATTTTAATTCACATTTTATATTTTAAACGATCGAAATTCAGTAAGAATATTCAGAGACAGGCAGGAAAGAGGTATAAATCCCAGACGCCAAGGTGTCGCATAGCAGTCGTGTCTGCCCCATGTCCAAGGGATTAGGGTTGTCTTAGAAGCATGGACGTTAACCCTGAAAATTGTCTCAAGGATACCCTTCCCTTCCTCAGCGCAAAAAAAGTTTGGTGTAGATACGTCATGTGGGGTGGCTGAGAGGTGAGAAGGCGAAAAATCAATCAGTGTAGATTGGACGTTGAAAGGACGAATAAGCAGAGAGGCGAGCAGTGTTTCTCGGAAGTTGAAGGGAACAGGAAGTAGGAAAGAAGAAGAAATGAGCAATTAAATAGTCAGTGTATCTTGGCATTTGAAAAGAGGAGTTATACTAATATATCGAAGGAAGTACAAGTTAATCAGAAGTCTACCATATTAGCAAAATTATCGGCTAAGAAATAATCATTGTCAGGGGGAAAACTGTTTTTCCTCAATCAATTTGAAACGAAATTCTTGTAGTTTATAAAAATTGGGTTACAACAATACAAGTTTTGGGATGCTTCTTTGGCATTTTTTTCTATTATTAGTAATTAGTACAAAAAGATGCGAAATAGAAAAACTGCAACAACAGGACGTGCTTCAGAGTTTCAAAGAAGTTATGAGGAGTAGAATAATAGAGAAAAAAGAAAGAAACAATATAGAAGAGATGTGGGCACTTTTGAAGGAAGAAATGACTAAGACAGCAGAAGGAAAAATAAGAACAGCTCAGACTAATAGGAAAGCATAGATAACACAACATATAATAAATATGATTGATGAAAGGCGTAAATATAAAAACGAGAGAGATGAAAATGGCAAAGAGCAGTACAGACGCTTGAAGAATGAGATAGATAGGAAGTGCAAATCAGCCAAAGAGGCTTGTCTTCAAGAGAAATGCAAAGCAGTTGAAGATTTCATGGAAAATGGAAAATAGACGCAGCTTATAGGAAAATCAAAGAATCATTTGGCGAAAGTAAAAATATTAGCAAGAACATCAGGAGTGCGGGTGGGAAGCCAATTCTGGATAAAGAATAAAAAACAGAAAGGTGGAAGGAATATCTAGAAGAGCTGTATCATGGTGGAAGTCTAGATCAGTTAGTAATAGAAAAATAAGAGGAGGTGGATGACGAAGAGTTGGGGAACAAAATTATAAGGTCAGAGTTTGATAGGGGCTGAAAGACCTGAATTATGGTAAAGCGCCAGGAATTTATAACATTCCAGCAGAATTGATAAGAGCACCGGGCGAAGAAGCAATATCATGGCTATTCGGGATAGTTTACGAAATATGTGAAACAGGAAGAATACTAGAAGGTTTTAGTAAAAACATAATTATACCCATACCGAAGAGGACTGGGGCTGATAGATGCGAACAGCACAGAACAATTAGTTTAGTATCTCATGCATGCAAAATATTAACGAAAATAGTATATAGGTGAATGGAACGTCAAATAGAATGCGAGTTAGGAGAAGATCAGTTTGGTTTTAGGAAGAATATAGAGACAAGAGAAGCAATATTAACTTTGCGATTAATTTAAGAACAGGATACGAAAAAACCGGCCTACGTTCATGGCATTTGTAGATTTAGAAAAAGCGTTTGATAATGCGAACTGGAACACGCTATTAAGGATTTTGAAGACAAATAGAATAAAATAACGAGAAAGGAGACTAATACATTGTAATGAGCGTAATTTTCGTTCTGGCGGTCAAGCAAGAGAGTGTCCGTAGGGATAAATTCCAACGGAAATCGTGATGTTTTTCACCCCGGGATGATTAGTAAGTTGACCTGAGTCTGCAGGGAAAGTCATCGACCTGCAGAACCTTCTAGGAACACTGGTGGCAAATGTCTTCAGATGCAATTGGATGTCATGATCACGTGGCATATCAAAAGGAGGGTCCTAGAAGCAACGTCAGGAGAAATAAAGACAAAAAGAGGAGAGCCTGCGATGAGCTGTTGGTCGATGATCGATCGCTTGCCACGCAAAGGCGCGACTACGAGGAAGGGTGTCCTCGAACAGGGATCGGGGCGGAACATCACGACCTACGAATTCCGAGGGGCGAACCTGCGGTCTCCAGCTGCTTGCTCCACCGCCGCGGACGAGAGACAAGAAAAAAAGACCATTTTCTCTTCTACACGGCCCGCAGTTAAACCCTGTACATAGTATCATGCTTTTTTAAATATAAATATTAACTTTTTAAAATAAAATTTAATAAGTCAAACTGGCTTTATAAATTCAAGAAATCCAAAATATAATTTTACAACATAACCTCTACAGAAGGCAGACAGCAGTAATTTAGAATAGATGACCAAGAAAAGAAAGCAGAAGTCAAGAAAGGAGTAGACAAGGATGCAGTCTGTCACCCATGCTGTTTAACTTATACATATAGAACAGGCGACGAAGAAAGTTAAAACGGAATATGGAAAAGTAATCATACTGCTAGAAGAAATAAAAACCTTCCGCTTTGCCGACGATATTGTAGTATTAGGAGAATCAGAAGAATACTTGAAAACCATAATAAATGGCATGAACGTAATCCTGGAGAGAGTTCAATATGAGGATTAATAGAGGGAAAACCAAGGTAATGGAGTGTAGTATGGGAAACTGCAAAATAACAAAGGGTGTTAGATAGGGGAATGATATTTTGGCGAAAGTTGAGGAATTCTGCTACTTGGGAAGCATAATAACTAGGGATGGTAGAAGTATAGTAGACATAAAGAGTAGGATAGCATTGCAAGGAAGGCTTTCGCGAAAATGATGGATTTACTGACGGGTAGTATAAGTGTGAATATTAGGAAATCGTTGCTAAAATGTGTGTATGCAGCGTGGCGTTAGATGGGTGCGAAATGTGGACGATAGGAGTTAGGGAAAGAAAAAGAATAGAAGCCTTTGAAATGTGGAGCTATTATATGCGAATGCTGAAAATCAGATGGGTGGATAGAATCACTAACGAGGAAGTTCTTAACAGAATAGGAGAAAAGCGAACAAGAATAGGACGTTGGCTAAGAGAAGGGTCTTGTAAAATTAGCATTAGAGGGAAGTGTGTGGGGTAAGAACAGAAGAGGGAAGATAAGGATGTAATACGCTAAGTACAATAAGGAGTATGTTGGGTGTGCTAGTTATAAGGAAATTGTAAGGCTTGCGCAAGACAGGTTAGCATGGATATTGCATCAAACTTGTCTTAGGACTGAATACCACAACAATAAAGTAATATTATTGTCTAAAATATGGTCACAAACTCTCTCCATAAAACGGAAAATATTTCGTTTCAAAAGTGTAAGAAGTTAACGGTGAAATGAGGTTTCAAAACTCCCGCAATCAATTGAAGAGAGACGAGATATTTTCCATTTCACAATGTTAAAAATGTATAGGTTTGGGAATGTTCTGGGTGAAATTTAGTTTTGACGTTGCTATGATTCTATATTACATTATTACTTCTGAAAAAAAAATTCCATAAAGATTCGTAGAAGTATTTATAGATGAAAAATCAATGAAATTAAGCAAAGATTTTTTAAAGTAGTAAATTATTTTCGTATTACTGACAGATACGTCAATTGTTAATCATATACACTTATTCTATTCCTCTAACATTTTTCTTTTGATGATTGACGACTTTTATTTTATTGTTTCTATCCAAACTGTCACGTTTCTTCTCCGCCAGAAAAAAAAACTTAGTGCATACCTGCTTATGACTTTAATACATATTATTTTTTTTGGAAAGGGGGGGAGGAGGGTTAACAGACTACACGAGGGTGATCCTGAAACAGGTAACTCCCCTTTAATAGCATAGGAAGGAAATTGAAATGGGGGGATGCGAAAGGTAGAGCAAGGTAGCCAAGGGTTAACTATGTCCCCCGAGCTATGGTTTAAGGATCCTACCTGGTGTTTCACCTAAAGATATGCAGGGAAAACCCTAGAAAACCTGCATCAGTCAGGTCGGGCATTGGGTACTATTCTCACACCCTTCCGAATGACGGGAGACGAGTTTGCTGTGGGGTCGCAGCATTCCATTCTCCATGTCTGTACCAGTTTCAGGAGGCAGTTGGCCAACTGATCCAATAGGATCAGCAGACAACTCTTGCCTTATGCCCAAGCTCTTCGACCCCAGTACACATACCTCCTAAAATAGGCGAAGGTGTCTCGACATGCGAGAACTTTGAAAAAAGCCCAGAGAGAGTACGAGGCATTCCCAACATAATCAGGTGAGCCCCACAGTCACTCTGGAGTGATTGCCATCAACAGAACTCCCGCAGGCATACATATAAATCAGCAACTTCACAACTTTTTATATTGAGTATACTTTTCTGCCTACAGCAATAATTAGATTATTCCTTCATCTGTTCAACATAATGTAGATAGTATCATACAAAATTCAACTTGTTATTCATTAACACTTAATTTCAAAGAATAATTTTCTATTATTCGTCTTTTGTCAAGTTTTATTGTAATGTATAACATTACAATAAATTATTTCCAGCTTTGAAATTTATTGACAAAGGTGTTGAAATATATGGAGAAGAAATTATCAGGTGTTCAATTGTCTATAGTAAGAAAATTACAAGGTTGTGGAAGAAGAAATCCTTTGATTTTACCATTGAATAGAAAAACCTGTCAAATATATTCAAAATGCCAACTAAATACGTAAATGGAGATAACATTGTGAAGACAGATTGTTTAGGTGTGTAGTAAAGTGCCAGGACAGAGACTACTGAGGCAAATGAGGAACTGTTTAAGTGAGGAATAAAAGGTCTTCGCTTCAGTTTGACAAGTAGATGGCATGGAGGAAGACAGTCAATATGGATACCTGGTTTTTCAAACCAGGCAATCCATAGATTACTGGAGGCCAAGCCAACATCAAGCTGATGTAATTGTTCACACACACAAAAAAGTCAATGGGATGAACCAAGTATGTCTACATTGGTATGATATGAAGTCAACTTCCTATTCTCTGAACCGATTCTTCTTATTCAATGATTTAAGATGTCAGTCCATCACAGATTCCTCTCTTTGAATTACCTTTCCTCTTCATTATTGTTATTACAAATGGCCTTGTATCCTCTAGAAGAGTTGTAGGAAATAGATAAACAAATATATAAAAGGATTAATCAATAAATATTATGTGTCAGACATTCATTCTTTATATTTATCCCTCTTTTCCACTCTTATTTCCATTTACAAATCAAATGGCAGAAAATCCAAATAGTGCTATCCCAATATTAATTCCATAATTGTAATTAATTACAGTTATAATAATGAATGGAATATGCTAAGCAGATTAGGGAGGACGTGGGATGTGCTAGTTATGAGGAAATGGAAAGGCTTGAGCAAGATAGGTTAGCATGGAGGGTTGCATCAGACCAGTCTTAGGACTGAATACCACCACCACAACAATTGTCATTAAATTTGATACATAAAATTATACTAAAGATTGAAGGTTTCGCAGCTTCCACCTGGGTCGATGGCATTCACTGACACATTTTGCATCTTTGTCATTGAAATGCCATGGCCTAAGCTGACAATGACCTGGGTGTAAGCCCTAGAGCTACTATAAAATTATAATTGGGAATCTTTTATTGTAAAATTTTATGAATTTCCATAAGACTGGTAAACAATTTTATATCCCCAATGTACAACTCTATAAGGTCACATGCAGAATTCTTTATTATACCACTGTGCTTATATTAAAATGTAGATGTTAACATACAAAATTCATCTTGTTATTCATTAACACCCAATTTCCAAGAATAATTTTAAATTATTCCTCTTTCATCAACAGTTTTATTGCAATGTATAACATTATGTTAAATTATATCCAGCTTTAAAATTTGTTGACAATGGTGTTGAAATTATGGTGAAGAAATTGTCCGATGTTCAATTGTCTCTAGTAAGAAAGAATAGTAATACATATATTACTATAATAAATAATTAATTTTAGGTAGGTTGTAAATGAAATAATGTATGCCGATTGGCTTTTGTTTTCTCGGCAATAACTATTGAACCCAATACTAGGTACTGCTAATGTTGTTAATAGATGATGCTCCAGGTGAATAATTCAGCAGGAGTCTGCTCAAAAAATTCTGACCTGCAGCTTATTTAGTGAGCTAGACAAACTGTAGAATTATAAATTTCATCCTACAAAGTGGTAAAGTTTTATGTTTTTGATATGCTTTTGACCTTTCATTTATTTCATCTTCAAAAATTTATTTCATAATCAACATTTTGTAAATTCAAGAAGACAGTAGTCTGACTGACTTATATATACATATAATAAAGATTGGTGCAGAATTTTATTGTGCTATAGTTCTTTGGAAGCATCAAAAAGGTTATGTTGTAGTAATTGCCACTGATACTCAATGTGAGAAGAGAAATTTTCTTTTGAGGATTTTACATTTTCTAAATGAAACATGAGGTTTTTTTCAAAAGTGCATAAAAAGTATGTGTCATTGGGGAACATGCTCATATCATGTTTGTGGTGGATTATGCGTTAAATGTTGTACTGTAAAGTTTTTCTGTATTTCAATATATTTGTGTTTTCTTGCAGATGAATACAACCAAATAACCTGATTTTGTAGACAGATTTTAGCTGTCTTTATTCAAAGAATTTATTTGAGGTTGTAAATTTAGTATCTTTCAATATATTAAAGATGAATAAAAACATCGAAAAAATATAAACTAAAAGTAATTTTATTTTATAACAATTAAATTACTTCTTGGATATAAAACTATTTCTAAATTATAAAAAGAAATTATTTACACTCACTTGATCAAACATATATGGCAATAACATATTTACTAGTGTTTTACACAACTATCAGATTTTCATATTTGATACCCAATTAAAATTTTCTTTCCGAATTTTTTGTAACCTAGCATCCAAATCTCCAAAATAAAAATCATTGTTACTCCGATGCTTCACTGGCATTGTTTCCACTTGTCTTGATTTATTGACTTTGGATACATCTTTAGTACCTTGGGAATGTTCAGGGTCATCACTGTCACCATCAGTATCATCCGATGATATCCTTTCTTCCTCAGTTTCTTTTTCTGACTTCTTTTCTTTTCCATCTCTATAAAAAAATCTCAATTACTTTATTTTCCTATAAGTTTTTAATTATATATACATTAACTAGTATCTACTGTAGAGAAATATTTTTGTTCATTTATATATATACATATATATTAGTGAAAGACGAAAATGTTTATAAATAATAAATTTACAGCCACAGCTTTGATACTGAATGTTACTCCTACAGTACGATAGCTGTTATTTTTTACATTCAGCTTTTAAATGGACAATATAATGTTTCTGCATTCTTTCACAGACACTAACTGCTTTAATTTTTACCTAATTACTGAAATACTAAGTGTAAAATAATTTATTTTAAGTATTTGTCATTTATAATTATAGAATGGAGTGTGGTGAAAAACATGGACGGTAGGAGTTGCAGAAAGGAAAAGTATAGAAGCTTTTCAATGTGTTGCTATAGAAGAATGCTGAAATCAGATGGGTGGATAGAGTAACTAACCAGGAAGTTCTAAGCAGAATAAGAGAAGAGAGAACAATATGGAGGATTTTTACAAAGAAAAGGATAGATTAATAGGGTCTTGTAAAATTAGCATGTGACCGAGTGCCACTAAAACAATTATAGAATATTTGCTTACTGCAAGTGAATTTTAATGGTGTAGTAACACACGATACTTTATCATCATATATTTATATGAAAACAATTTGTTTGGTGTCTCTGTAGTACCAACCAAATCATTTACAGGATATATCAATAAATTTTACAATGATTCAAACCTATGTTGCCACCAAATTTGTAATTTCCTTGTTTGGTTATAACTTACATTCCCAATTTGTGCCATATCTGCCATAATTTCTATTGATAATCTCAAACACTTTGAAAAACTTGTATTATCACATTTAAATGTCATGAAGGTATAATAAATAATAAACAAACCTAGATTTAGATGTCATTAGAGAGGAAAGTACAGATCCACACAGTAAAGATATTGATGGCATAGTATGTGCTGGTGCCTGAAGGAGCTGAAACAAAATGTGGAGTTTATGAAAAGAGCATTTGCATCCAAATTTTACTTATCTATTAATGCTAAAAATAAAATTAACATTAGCAGCTACATTCAAATGTTTCAATCAGCAATTAAACATCGTTTGAATGCATGTGAAAGATATTAAAAAAAATACCAGTTTTAAAACATTTCAATTAATGATATATATGATAACAGTAGTTGGCTTACCTTAAATTGACAGTAGGCATTAACTGGCAGGGATACAAGATATTGTCAAATTTTTGAGAGCCTAAACCCCCTTCTTCTGATCAGTGTGACAGCCATAAACAATGACTGTCTCAAAGCAGAGAGCTCAGTATCTCAAAACTTGGTTTTAACATATTTCTGCATTGCTGCCAGTAGATGCCTATTATTAATTTAAGTTGGTGAACTTCTGATCTTTGCCTCTTTCCTATTAATTATTTTGACTTGATGATGATAATAATAATAATAATGTCATTTTCTGTACATCCTGTAGAGAAGCTTAACCTCAAGGATGAGAATTAGTCATATTTTTTCATTAATACTGTGTGTTAACTATTAACAATCAATTGATTATGGCTAATAATATTCTACAACATAAACATATGAATGGCTCATGCTTGCATATAATAATAGTAATATATTTTGCAACATCATACTATGAGGATACAGATTAATAGTTCGTGCTGAGTTAGATTATAACTAAATTGTACATCTCAGATTCTTTTACAGAATAGGAGGAGTGTCTAAGAAGACAACTCAGCTTTAAATTGGCCTCTGTTATAGGATAACTCTTTAATACTTTGTGTCAGTCTGTTAAAGATGGAGATCCCAGGTTACTGCACATCTTTCTGTGCAATTGACAATGTCTTACAGTATAGATTTTTTATTGTATTGAAGCTATGAACAACAGAATTATTCATAAACAAGTGCCTATTTGTAGTTACAAATAACATATGTGAGTAAATGAATTGGCAAGACAGAGTGAAATACCAATACAAGATTTGTGAGTTGACCTGGTATTTTGCTAGGACAACACAGTATTATTATTGCTAAAAAAAACATGTGTATACCTGCTGAGTTGCCCAAGAATATAATCCTGTATAAAAAAAATGAAAATATGAAAAGTAAACTACTTTTCTTGTTTTTAAATCACCAAAGGAGGGCAAAATTTTACAGCAAATATGTGGCTGATCTTAGGCAACTAATCTTATCAATCTAATTTAATTTATTATTTAATAGGAGACCTAGTAATTTATAGATGAAGTTTCATTTCCAATATTGTCATAGTCTCTAGAATTATAGATTGTAAAGTTCTGCTGTATATGTGTAATTACATGAAATATGTTTTGTCACAGTTAACTGTTAATCCACAGATAATAAATATTGTTAAAAAATTTAATTAAGTTATAGTTGCTTGCCTCTTCTCAAGTGTCTGTTTCTTTTTACAGATATATTAGTGTCATCTGCAAAAAGTATACCATTGGAAGACAAATCTACAGTTTTGGAAGATCCTTTATATAAGGAACAGTAAAGGCCCTAATACTGAACCCAGGGACTCCAATTTTATTAATTGCCCAATCTGATTTAAGTAATAAATCGAAGCACAGATCCTTCAATACTACCAGTTTCAAGAATTTTGTAAGTATGATTAAAAACAAAAAATTAACTTCCTGTAGTTCCACAGTATTTTATTTTTTCTAACAGTATGCTTGGTCAAAATAATCAAAGGCTTTACTTAAATCACGAAATACACCCAATGGATGGCGTTTTTTATTTAATTCTTCTAAGATTTCATCTAAAAGTGTATAGATTACTTTCTCGGTCGAAAAATGTTTTCTACATCCAAATTGTGAGTCAGTGAGCAGATTATGTTTATTCAGTTGCATTATAAATCTAATACATACTACTATTTCAAAACCTAGTGATAATACTGGCAACAGTAATATAGGATGATAATTTGCAATATCTCCTTGTTTGAATAACCTATTTGATTTTTTCTGAGAAGACTGCAGAAAGTAGTGAGTGAATACAAATGTAACTAGGTAAGGGACTAATACTCGGTGATTTGAATTTAGCATAATGCCAGAAATTCCGTCATGGCCTAATGAATTTTTGTTACTTAAAGAAGTTATAATTTTTAAAATTTTATTTATTCCAACTTTCTCTGAAATGGTTAGAAAGTTATCATTAGTCACTCATCTCCTAATTTTACTTTCAAGGTCGTTTTGTATGGTTTCAGCTAAACTAAAAAGTTACCTTGACTTATCGTATTATAGTCTAATAATAAAACTCGTGTTGATTTGGAATTTTTAGGTAACTAAAGGAAACAAATGTTTGAATGGTAGGATTACACATTAAATAAATAAGTGTCATTTTGCCACCAGTATAATTTTCATTCTCTTATCCCGAGTGAGACAGATGTGTATGCAACGAACCTGACACCCGAGTGCAGCGGGTGAACATGCTTAAGGGGCTACAAAAATATCCTTCAGCAACTATGCAACAAACCATCATATTGCTGGATGTTTTATTTTCCGATTTCCAATTATTTGGAAACTGTTTAATACAATTTTCATCTGTTACAGGAAGTTTCATTGACGTTAATCTTGCCTGATTTAAAATTCATAATACGTCAAAAATAGAGTAGAGAATTACGTTTGAGTTATTTATCTTCGCAAATATAAATTCATATTGTAAGGTAAGAAGGCGGCTATGAACGTAGAGGACGTTGTTAACTCGTACCTAAATACGTTTTGTTGTGGTATTCAGTGCGAAGACTGGTCTGATAAAACCCTCCATGCTAACCTTACCTGTGCCTTTTCATTTCTACAGTTACATCCTTCCTAATCTGCTTAATGTATTCTATCCTCGACCTCCCCACACACTTCCCTTAAATGCTAATTTTACAAGACACTAATGTCTCAAAACGTCTAAAAATGAGGCCAACGAATATTCATAATACTGCCACTTATGCAATTTTACGCATGTAAGAGGTCGCCACATTGGTGAGAGAAATCGCATGCGTTTTTGGAATACGTTCAGGACTCTAACCAAGTTTGCAGTTGGCATAATGACTTCGATGAGAGAAGAGGATGTTACAATCGCTGTAGGGTCGTAAGTTACCTCAAAAAGAAGAGGAAACGAAGATTCGATGTGCATCCTATTAATCCAGTTCGACCATCACATGGGCAGCTCCATACCCTAACGACATTGTTTATAGGTGACCATAATAAACGTTTTGAGTATTTAATATGCAAGTTTCATCATTTGAATAACTTTCATCATATGAACACCACGTTTGTTCATATTTTCATCGTTTGGAAATCTGTCCCAGTTTGAAATTACAATAATCACCATAAATTACATTTCAAAACCCTTTCGATTTACTCTTTACGAGTATTATCCAAAAGAGGAGGACGAATACTTATTTAATTGATGAACATATGTATCCAGCATTGTAGCACGAATCTACAAAGAAATTATCATTACACCACTGCAACAACATTGACCGGTTCGACAATGTTGGGAGAACCACAAACTGCGAATTATCGCACAGTGTGGCCGGCTCCGTAAACATTTTTGAGGAAGGCAACATACTACATGAGGGTGATCCTGAAACATGCAACTCCTCTTTAATAGCATAGGAAGGAAATTGAAAAGGGGTGGGGGTGGAAGGTAGAGCAATGTAGCCAAGGGTTGACTAGGGCTCCCGGCTATAGTTTAAGGATCCTACACGACGATTCACCTAAAAGTGATGGTTGTAAATTATACAAAACCTGCATCAGGTAGGTCGGGCTATTAGGTACTATTCTCACGGCATTCCGAAAGACAGGACAAGAGTTTGCATTATAAACATATCGAAAAAGAAACACTAGCAGCTGCGCTAGTCGGTTGCGAAAAATCGCAAGTCGTATAGTGTGGTTCAATGCTTTGCTAAGAGCTTGCGATTTATCACATGCGTAAAATCGCATCCTGTGGCCGGAGCTTTACAACAGAACTTACTGATTCGGGAAGTTCACGTTTATGAAGAATCTAGCAGTATAATTTTTGTATACATCTAAAATAACAAAGTAGGGCGATTCTAAACCTTCTCATTAAATACTACTTCAAAGGATCAACTAAGTAGAGCAACATTAACACAAGTAATAAGAGATTAAGATCTTTAAAGGAAGAGATAATGCATAATTATAATAGGAGCGAGGCTCATCTTGCCTCGTTAGAATGGTTTGATTGTCTCTAAAAGGGAAACGGTCAGCGGGATGAAATGTTGATCCACTTCTCAGGCGAGTAGGCAGCTCCACGTGTCGACAATGGCCACCGCTCTTGGGCAATGGCGGCTGCAAGCAGGTCAAAGCTCCAACAAGCATGTCAACGAACCTTTGCGGCTCACTTAAGCATCCCCGTAACCTATTTTCGGCTCTCAACTCAACATTGGACAGCGTAAGAAGGGCTCTGATTGCGGGTGAAGTACGGCCCCCTCGGAGGTAGCGACACGTGCCGGAAGTACTGCTCCTTGTGGGCGCAGAGGACCAATGAAGGACAATCAGTGACACTGTCTCGCCAACACTTCCTTTTATACTGCATAAACACTGTGGAAGACCCGCTCATTTCGATTTGCTCTAAGAATAAAAAAGCGATAGTTTTCTTCCATCACATGCATGTTCTAACAACATGATTGGAATACTAAAAGATAGTTTAAAAAATATTAACGATACATTTAACACTCTTAAAATTCAATCCAACCATGAATTTTATCTCATTTCCGTTATAGGCAATTACCCAGTAGAGCCTGTTCTTGTCAAACGACGCTAATCTGAATTCCGAAGCATTTAAAACACAGAGGCAGGTAAAATATTAGTCACAATGTTGTAGCGACTAGGTGCAACAAGTCATGGTTTTGCTTTTGCATCTGACCGACTTGGAAAATTGAGACGTATAATTTTCACCGTATAGTCCGCATAATTGCATATAATTAAATCCAATAAGCGATTAATGATTACGTAATCAATTTGATTGCTAACTTCATATATAGTGTTTAGTTTCAGCAAAAATTGGCAAAACAGATATGGACGTAATAGGTAATTATGTGGAAGACCCATAGCAAATACGTCACGCCAGAACCGCCAATTATTCTATAAACTGTGAATAATTATATCCGGATCATCCGTCTGACACCCGGAATGGCAAAACAAGTTTTTTGCAATATTGAGCCATTATCTCTATGAAAGACGGCTGAATTGCTAGCAGAGGCAAAGGCGGCTGCGCTCCTTCATTCAGTCCTTGACGTTACTTTACTTCAAGCACTAGCGTTTCGAGTGTATTTCCTAGAACTACTAGATCTAACGAATAAAATACAAAAATTTGGGAATGAATATTTTCATTTCTCAACTTTTATATGCTTTTCCCAGCGCGACTTAACAGCTTTGATATGCTGTAGAATGTAAGACCCATTGAGTTCCTCAAAATAATCAATGGCATACTTCACTTTTTTGGCAAGTATTTTACTATAGACACATCTTTTTGGGTGTACAAGAGGAATAGGGCGTGAAAAAGCAATACCAACAAACTAACTGATTTTTTGCCATCACGATAATGAGTAAACCAACGCATTATTGTGATGAAGGGGCACTTTCTTATATGCCAAATCCATCACTCAAGTTCTGCAATAAGTTCGCATAATGCTTGCCGTTGATTGTTTTTCATTTTTTAATTGACGCTATGATCTTGCCAGCGGATGAAACCGCCTTAATCTTCTTTGGAGGAGATTATCCCTTTTCCGATCTTTGTTTTGACTTTTCCTTCGTCACAGTTGTGAAGAAATGGGTTCTATGTTTAATCTATGGTTAAGAATCGACGCAAAAATACTACTTTCTTGCTGTGAAATATCGCCAATCACTCGATTTTCACAACGATGTTGTTGTCCCCTTTAAATCAAACGCGAGCCACCATATTAGACCAAATTTTTAGTGAATATGCGATGTGCCTTGTCTGATGACTGAAGCGATTAGTCGACGGTCATCCAGAAACATTTTGTGAATTTTAATCACCACTTCATTTGGTCAAGCACTGTGAAGTTCGTTTTGGCAGTTCGTACGGCTTCCTTAGAACTCACCACACCTAATATTTTATTGCCGTAAGGAGCCGATTCTGTGACCTTTCAAACAAAAGTACTGTATCACCAATCTTTTCAATTTCTAAAATCCACTGAGAGCGTTCATTAATGATTTCTTTCATATAAAAAATAAATCCTCTTCAAACTTAACCTTTATCAGGTTGGTAATTCAGAAAATTTTTATTTTTAGAATAAACAACCCCTCTTCTACACGTCAGGTCGAGTATTTCTGGGACTACCCACATAATGGGAATATAAATGGATTCCACGATCTCGTCAAATTAGCCAAGTGCTACAGATAAAAAGATTAACGGACAGTTATAGTAATTACCCATCTAAGGAAACCGATTGATGCGTAGACTTCACAACATATTTTTTTATATTTTTAGGAAATCAAGACATCAAAAAACAACAGTCACTAAAACGCTGGTTTAATGTAGAAATGATTCTGCAATAATGCAAACATCAAAATATAAAATGAGATTCCATTATTCAACAAAACAGGAAAATATAAAACTCTAAAAATAAAAATTAATGTATCCTATTTTTTCCGATGCCCCTCTATAGCATTTATTCAATTGAGATGACACTCTTGCGTTATGTAGAGCTCAGCCCTGAGAAGGCTTCTGTCTATTCTTCAAAGATTTAGTCTCCTTCCTTCTCCCCCTTTCAGATCGAAAACGGCAACCCACAACACAGGTACATAAAATTTAACAGATGGCGCGCATCACTTTGAAGGTTTACGGATTATTTATTTCAGTTTTGGTAACTAGGTAACTACCGAGTCGTTTAAAAAAATCTGTCATATACTTAAGGAAAAATATACCCTTTATGTCCATAATTTATCATGTACTTGCAAAACAGGCACTAAAAAGTTGCCATTGAAAACTCGGATGGAAATGAGTGACAGAATGGGAAACAATTTTGAGACACTTTTCATCATAAACATTACCGATTTATTTAATCTCTTAAAGAAAGGACTTTACACTGACGACACAAATCTGGTAATCACGGACACCGACTCTGAAACTGTACTGCGATGTGCCGCCTGAATCTTTGGTTCACTGCAAACAAATTTTCTCATAACCTAAACCAAAATCGTTAACTACACAGCAAACTCAAACTGTTTATCTCCTAATTTCGAAAACTTTACAGAGCACGCGTCTTTTCTTGGTCTGCTGATTGACATTAATTTGAAATGGTATCAGCACATAAATACACGGTTGGAAAAACTCAGCAAAATCTGATTTACATTAAGCGTGTTATCTCGGAAAACCGACATAGCTACATCCAAAATGGCTTACCGTGCAAATTTTTATTGTCACGTCTTACGACTTAGGAAACTGGAGTCGTTCGCATCACGAGCTTCAAATCTTTAAACAAGTATCCGGTGCGGAGTGGAATACTAGTTGCAACTCTATGTTTCTTAAACTTGGAATTCTAATCTTGCCCTGTACGTATATTCTAGAAATATTAAAATTTTTATGGGGCAACATCAATCTATAGGCACTAAACGGTTAAAGTCTTTTATACGACAAAAGAAATCGCTCTCAACTCTGTATTGAATAACATCGTCTAAGCCTTTTCGAAACAAGCATTCACTATTCCGGTATATATCTATACAATAGTCTTCCGGAGGAAATAAAAACTTTAAAGTCCAATTTTTTTATAAAGAGTTGTCCATCTCTGTTAATGAATGGAGCGTATTATTCGCTGAAAGAATTCGTTGATAGAAAGGACTAGAACAGTTTGTTGGTGTTATATCAAATTGTGCTATTATTTTACAACCATAATCTACTACAATTTAACTGCCGACTTATTTTCTTCTTCGTGTTTGACGGGAATCTACGCAATATTTGCAGCTCTTCCGTCGACTGAAAATTAAAGTTTAATATTGTTATATATTTTTCTTTTCGTCCTTATAATTGTAAAATTTTGTTTATTTCTTGTAATTCTATATTTGACGCATCGTATTTCATCGACCGAGAACTAATGGATTGAATAAGAAATCAAAATCTACTACGCTACTGAGATAATTTAAAATGTTGGTTCGAGAATATTAATAGTATTATGGGTTGGATGCCCTATTTTTGTCATAAATACGATTATAAGGATCAAGGCCCGCTAATGCGATTCCCTCCGGAGAAGGCAGTTACGTAACTGCGCTGAAGATACGTCTTCCGTAAAATGCCAAGTCAGTGCAAGCCCGAGTAAGTGCTTCCATGAAACGTTGCAAAAAGTGGCAAACCTCTTACATTAAAAGTTGAAGTGCGACACAGAAATGTTCATATTCCGTGCACTGCTCCGAGACAGAAATACAGAACGGGCCGAAAGACGTCAGAGAGGCTCGTAAATAATGTCCACATTACACTGGCGTCGGCTCCCGCAAAGCTTACCTCTCATCAATCATACATCTCGCAGTCTGTCCGTGGACGTCGAGAACATTCGTATCGTGGACACGAATTGCTCCTGATACAAATTCAGAACGACTACCGCTTTCAATACGTAATTAATTCGTGACATAACGATGGTGACTTTTTCGACACCAGTGGAAGCAATCGTTCAGTGCAACATTGTCGCCAATAATTGACAAAAATATTTAAGATAATAACACAAGTATGTTTATGTAACCTTTACTTTGCAGTACAAGTAAATATTTATAAGGGATTAAGCTTTTCACCCTTTATGAGACATACCTGGGCGAGTACAGAAGCTTCTGCAGAGCAGACACGATTATCATAAGAAATGCCGAGACTTACGGAGTTACGGACGGTGTATCTACGTGCAACTTTGTATTTCTATATTGTTGTTGTTGTGGTATTCAGTCCTAAGACAGTTCTGATGCAACCCTCCATCCTGAACTATCTTGCGCAAGCCTTTTCATTTTCTCATAACTGAACATCCCATATTACCCCCAATCTACTTAGCGCAGTCCATCCATGGCCTCCCTTTTCTGTTCTTACCCCACTCACTTCCCTCTAATGCTAATTTTACAAGACCCTCATGTCTTAAAACGTGGTCTATTAATCCATCCCTTCTCTGGGTCAACGTTCTCAATATTGTTCGCTTTTCCCCTATTCTGTTTAGAACTTCCTCGTTTGTGATTCTATCAACCCATCTGATTTTCAGCATTCGCAAATAATAGCTCCACATTTCAAAGGCTTCTATTCTTTTCCTTTCCGAAACTCATCCACATTTCGCACCCACACAACGCCACACTCCATACGGACATTTTAGCGACGATTTCCTAATATTCACACTTATATTACCCGTAAATAAATTCCTCTTCTTCGCGAAAGCCTTTCATGCCTGTGCTATCCTACTCTTTATGTCTACTATACTTCTACCATCCCTAGTTATTACGCTTCCCAAGTAGCAGAATTCCTTAACTTCCGTCAAAATATTCCTTTCCAATCTAACACCATTTGCTATTCCACTGTTTCCCCTACTACACTCATTACTTTGGATTTCCCTCTATTAATCTTCAAATTGAATTCTTTCTCCGGGACCTCGTTCATGCCATTTATTATGGTTTCCAACTCTTCTGACTTTCCTAATACTACAATATCATCGGAAAAGCGTAGGGTTTTTATTTCTTCTGCTTAGTATGATTCATTTTCCATAATCTATTTTAAATTTCATCATCATCTATTCAACATACAAATTAAACAGCATGGGTGACAGACTGCATCCTTGACCTACTCCTTTCTTGATTACGGCTTTCTGTTCTTGATCTTTTATTCTAATTACTGCTGCCTGTCTTCTGTAGCGGTTATGTATAAGCTTCCTTTCTCGATATTTTATTCTTGTATTTTAAATTAAAACGAATTGATGGATCGATTTCCACTGACGAACTGTCCTACTCTTTTATTTGACTTGGTCCCCATGCTCTAAGCGTGATCGTAAACTGAAGTCTTAGGACAAATATTTTTGATTACATCGTTTATAAATCAGTAGCTGAGAACTTTTGAAAATGACCTTCGTGATGAGGTACATCAAGGGTTTCTATAATTTCAGCTTGTAGCTCGCACGCGAAGATATCAAGACCTGATACTGTTGCGAGAAGTGCGAGCGACACGAAACTTGAAACCGACTATGGAAGAGTCATTAACAACGCTATTTTTATAAACAAATAGCAGGGTGATCGGTGTTGTCCGAGTACTTATTTATATTAGACTGGAAAAGGAATAAATTAGATACTAATCCCTACGTCACAACGTGCTTTAACTACTATCGAATGATGGAAATTATGGACAGAAACTGGTTAAAAATTTAATGATTTTATTGACTTTTAAAACATAGTCGTGGTTTATTTATAAATTTCTTTTAACTTGAAGAAAACATTTAGTTATTAATTATGGTTAATTATTGCGTGTCACCTAGACAAATACAATGTGTGAATTTTAATGTAAAAAATAAACAATTAATTTCGGATGATTATACGAATCTTTCTTTACGTGTCCTATCTGAAAATGACCAAATAAAAGTTTTCTTCAGTATTAAAAATTGACGAAAAACTATTAACTTTAATTAAAAAATCTTATCTGTTTTTTATCCTTCTCTGATATTTCAAATTCAAATTGAGCGCGAAGCTTAATCCAAAATCATCAATGTATAAAATATCGAAATCCGTCAACTCCTTAATAGAATAGTTATTTGTAATGTCGTCAATTCTTTGAAAGTCTCACTTGAAATCATGTAATCAATATTTGAATTATAAATCCACAAATTCAAAACACACGCAATATTAAATTCTCAATAATTTCTCTTAAATTATTCCGCTCAATACAAACTGACATCAAATCTATTAAATTAGAAGGATTAAGAAATATAACTATCATTCAGCCTTCGATATTTCACGAACTGGACCAAAGTCAAATATAAAAGCATAACCACAGGACGCGGTTCCGTGAAGTCGTGTTACACATTGCTAAATAAATCGAAAAGAAACAGACGTAGGTATTATAAAAACCTTTGGAATTGATTTTCATCACCGTGTGTTCCCTGTGTTTGTATTCCAGAATATAATTACCCACAATAATATAAAGAGGACAAAGCAGCCATATTGCGTCGATGCAATATTGCGCATTTACCAGTATTCAGTTTGAATGTTCGATGACGTCACAAACTTTCGTATACATTTACTTAAACATTTCTTTTAGCCTTAATTCCTTTCACATTTGTACTAAAAGTTTTCTTCACCCCCTCCCGAACCCACTGTTTCTCCACAGATTTTTAAGAATATGTGTACCACGTTTTGTTGCAATCTGTCCACGAGCTTAAATATCTATAATGACGATACAAATATACGAACGCAAATAGTAAGGTGACGTCCGCTCAGCCGTGGTCATTATTGCAGCATAATGCATTGCCAGTGGAATTTGAACCACCACCTGTCGAATCCCTTCTTTCAGTTTACTCTTCAGGTAACCCCTACAAGAGAAAGTTACTTGCCAGGCTCGCCTAGAAGAATGTCTACGGATGTACGAAAGTCGTCATACTGGAGTTATTTTTAAAACTTAGTTACATTTACTTTATTTGTCCTTTTTCATGTAATTAAAGAAGGTAAAAATCAATTTTGATCTATTGATGGATTTTAAGGCCTTTTCAAAATTGATCTCTTCTTCGCCATACCCTGTACAATGGATGAAGAAAGCTTGTACGAAAACGTAGCAAGTGAAATCTCGAACTCGATTCCCGGCCAAAATTTTTCTATCCTGATGCTTTAATTCAGTATTCCTTCCAACAACATGAAAGTGTATTAGTTTACATCGATCTCATTGTGGATAGTCGGAATGTACAAACGATTACTTAGAATTAAATTTAAAATGACGAATGATAAATATTTAAAAAACTTATGTTTGTAAAAAGTGTTTGGCGGATCATAAAAATAAAACGAGTTTAGGGGATAGCTGTTATATAACATAAGGTACGGTAGAATATAGTGATGTGTTATTCAATAAACTATTAAGAAAAATAACCAGCGGCAGTTCGTGAACAAGAGGGAGTTCTTCAACGAAGACTGGTCGTTTTGTATTCCTCGTTATTGTTATTGATTGTCGTTCCGTTTTCCGCTATTGGGTGCGTCCTCCTATCGTTTATCGTCACTCAGTGAAGGGCACGAACAAATGTTGCATTTCAATCTCACCCAAATATTTAACTTAACGTGCGTATGTCTAATTTATAGATCCTGTTCATTCCTTGTAAGTTTCAACGTAAAGTATCTCCGTATTCCATTTACTTTTTGTTTTTTGAGTATTGCACTCGAAGATGGACATGAATTTGTAAAACAAATACTTTTACAAATCACAAAAAGAAGTAGGCAAAGTACAATACATAAATTCGTGATTTATTGAATACCACATATAGTTTCTGCTGGCCTTGTAGCTTTCGTTAGGTGATGACTATACGTGAGAGCCGCGAGAACGACACACACAATATAGAGACGAACTCGATAACAAAGACAATCACGTCGTTCGGTATTTACTTCATTTACTGTCTGTATTTTGGCTATTACTGTTTGTAGCTTGTACACTTTAAACACTGAGCGGTGTTCGAGTCCCTGGTGCGGTCGACAATTTCCACTCTTGTCTTTCTTCCAAAATAGCACGGACATATATAATATATATAATATCAAAATGACAAATATCCATTCTTCATGTCGGTTCGCCACTGAGGAGTAAAGCGGTGGGTGGAAAAGTGCCGACCGCGTGTCAACAATGGCGGAGCAAAGGCGCAGGTACGCCCCTCCCCCGTGGCGCCGTGTATTATATATAGGGGGCGCGGCGTCACAGGGACGCACTGCACTCTGCATCACCGGCCATGAAGTTGCTCGCGATCATCTGCTGCCTCCTCGCGGCGGCCGTCGCCCTCAGCGTCGCGCACCCCGTAGGAAACCCGCACGTAAGTATGCACCACAACAGCTCATGCAGAAAACACTTATTCTATCAATTAATATATTTAATCGCACTATTTTCAACCTCAAATTACGAATGCGTACCAATGTAATTGAACAATTTCGGCGGTTCTAATAATAAACAATCAAATAGCGGCATATCTTTTTCTTTTAAGAAATACACTAGTACCGCTATATACATCATTCATTAAAAATGAAAATAAAACTATATTCGTAAAATGAGGCACGACGGAAATTAAACTCAATGAAGACAGTATAGTAAATAAAACCCTTCAGGCTTCACAAATTCGGAAGTTTTTAGCCTATAAACTAGCTATATTCATCTATAAAATTATACATACATGGTAATCCATAGAAGTACATAAGAATCATTAAGAAGTAATTATTATATAAAACCTGCGTATTTTACCTGTATCCCCTCCTATGACATTCAATTTCAAGATATTTTCCTTTACTAGTTACGTGTTGGAATTGCTCGTACGTCAATGAAGAAGGTAAAAAAATATCTCGTGGTGGCACGGAGAAAATTTCGAGTATAATCAACAATTATTATTAAATACATGCATATGATGAAAATATGAGGCTACAGAGCGATAATTTCAATAAATAAGTTCCTAGTTTACTCGTCACTGACAACTATTCAGTCCATATATTATATATGAACAAATTAATCGTTTTTCTTTTGCAATGGCAGGCAATATACACCAAGTATGCTACCACTCACGGAAAAGCTCGACTTCATTAAATATACATCACCCCGCCATACAGGAGAAAAAAAAGATGTGTGAACGACAATACACAGTCAGCGCTACAAGAGAACTAATACTTGCTAGGTCTAAGGGAAACGCGGGAATATCTGCGTCGGTTAGTCTCACTCCTACTACTGAAATGGCAATTTCTCAGCTGGCTGCTCAGCCAGAAAAAAAGAACCTGATGTTGTTCCTTTGTGGAAATAATACTGCAAACGAAAATTGTTCCACGTAACATATATCAATAAATTTACTGAAATACCTCACCCCAGGCACTGCTAAAGTCATTCTAATATCCTATCATAATATAACAATAAACATTATACCTATATAAATAAAAATGATTGCATGTCTGTTCTGTATACGTCGCTATACCATTCATCGGATTGCGATAAAACTTTAGTGAGTTATAGTGCTCACCTCAGAGAACGTTTCTGTTGGCCTTTCGAAGTGATCCTAGTCCTAGGGCCTGTATTTTCATCGAATAAATATTTCTTTCTGTATCATGAAATTAATAGTGGTTTTCCCGATGTTATATCTGTATAATCTCAACGCCATTCGTCACGGGAGTGGAGCATCCACAGGGGTGGGAATAGCGTGGTGTTACACAGAAATAACGCGAAAACGACTGAGACTGGTGTCTATTCTCAGGTTATGGAAGTCGCTGAATTTGTTTTTCACGTTCAACGTACCGGTTAAGTTGTATTTCAACCCTTAGGATTGGGGTGGGAGGTGGTTAAACAATTGCGCACATAATTTTTAACTCGTGGAGTCTTTTCGACGAATTCTTGTGTACAAGCTCTTTGGTCCTAAGACAGAAACATAGTGGGGATTAGAGGCACTGAAACTATATATAAAAGGCGACCGATATTTGCGTGGAATAAGTATTTTTTGTTGTCAACGAGATTGATAGTATATAATTTAAACCTCTTTCCGTTTGGGAAGAGAGTACCCTTAGATGTGGGGTGGAGTTACGGTAAATAAAAACAAAGCAAAAAGAAAGAGAGAATGGAATCTATTTCTAGCTTTTGGAAGTTGGTGTGTTTAATTTTAACATTCATAATCCGGACACAGAATTACAAATGACAAACGAAGAGATTAAGGCATAAACGATAAATAAAATACACGGAAGAATACATATGTGAGTATACGGTGAGCTTCATTAAATGATGGAAGACGATTAGGCAATTAGATTGTTAAACCTGTTAAGGCTGTGAGGTAACCACTTGGAACCCAATCACTTTTTTGCGTGAACCAGATTAAGTTAACAATTGGAAGAGTTTGAAAGAAATTGTTTGTCAAGGCACGTTCGTCGTAACATTGACTAATAAATGTAAATAGTTATGAGTCCTTCCATAATCTTTAGATACGAAAAAAGCGCCAATGTGTCACGTGACAAAAGTAAATTTGGTTCGATATATTAAAATAGGTGAAACGACAGGTCATGTATTAGTAGTAATAGCGATAAACGTAATCAAAATTGTAGAAACCTTTGACCGTGAAATGGCTTTACTTCAAGGCAATCAGAAGACGGCTGATTTGTTCTGATTACGAGCCAACCATCTAGCTTCAAGCCCAACTTTATTGAAGCAATACATCCGATACAGAATGAACTAAATTTTTTATACTAATTAACTAACACAGAAAAATATGGGCCCATGCGAAAAACGCATGCGACGATCTTAATTACACTTAAATCGAAGCCTCCGACACGGTTTTATTGAAGAATTAGAGTTCTGACACTAAGCCAGACATATTAAAAAAATAAAACTACCAGCTTAATCAAAACTACGAAATAATAAAAAAGAGGCGAAACAATTCAGAAAGTAATTAAATCCAAAATTACCGAATCATACGACTTTTTGTTCCACTTATGGAACTGCTCGGTTGTTTAAGTGCGATTTTTGAAAAGCTGTAACCGTTTTAATTCACAAGGAAGCGAGACGCATCTATGAAGCATCGTCACTTCGTGTTTTCCTACTGTTAGAGCGTTTCAAGCTGTTCAAAAAATTGAACTACCGGTCGACTGTGAAGTCAGATTAGGGATTAGTTTCTAGAACGCAAGGAACGACAGCAAACTTTCATCGGAAATTATATGAGGCGTATGGGGGAACAATGTCTCACATCATTCTACATTCAAAGCAACAATACATGAAATGGAGGGACACAACATCACCGTGAAGAAGAAATTTAAACGGACGCCTTCCACTGGCAAGAAAATGCGTACGGTTTTCTGGTACAGACAGGGTTTATATTATTGGTTGAATTCGACAAATACTTTTATTTTAAGGCAATACAAAAGCTCCGTCAAGCAAAACAGAACAAAAGGCGCTGAATTCTTCCTTAGGGAATCATTTAATTTTTGACAACGACCGGTCACACTTTCAAACACAAGATCCGATGACATCGGTTGGAAAAAATTCGACCTCTTCTCTCTCTGGTCCGGATTTGGCATCTGAAGTAATTATCTGGTGAAAAACATTTTTATGGTAGTGATGATCTGACACAGGAAGTACAGAATTGAATTTCAACAGAGGCATTATCTTTCTTTGACGAAGGCATAGAAAGACATGTTTCCCGTTACGACAAGTTCCTGAATGACGGCAGTGACTGTGCACTAGTGTGAGATAAAAGTTAATGACTGATAATAAAATATCTGGAAAATATCAATTGTTATTTATTAAATAAATAAATACATATATAAACTACTTGATTTAAAAAAAACTCGTATATATCAATGCAACGAATTTCGTATTTACGAATTGTAATGAATAAAATTTATTTCCTGTAGCACCATTTCTTGCAACAAAATTTAGAATGAAAATTTTAAATCCGTGCACCTTTAACGCATAATGTAACAGCAATAATTTTTCGCAAAATAAAATGTTAGTGAGGTAAGTAGTGTTTCTTGGATTTCGTCTTTGCTAATATGGACAATATAACTGCATTACGTTCTGTAATTCACATTCTACGAACAAATCCAGAAAACTAAATTCGGTTGGTGCCGGATTTGGATGTGTTCAACAAAGATATTTCTTTCAATAAGTGTGCCGTACGCCCCACACGTGAGCAATTCGAAAATGAGCACGTCTCAAATTTAAGAACCAACCACCTTGTATGATCATACTTCTACAAAATGAAAACTTTTTGGTATCTCCATTTTTAATAAGCGTTCATTAAGTGTTGTTCTTTGTATAGAGATTCACTTGAGTCTGGAGTAAAATAAGCTACAATTTACTGCAGAGTAATTTTTAATACACGTAGAAAAGAAATAGTGCGTACTGTATTAAACGATGCATTACTATGACCATCTCACCTTTACGAACAGAAGACTAATACAATCTTTGCGCATGCACAGGTGTCTCACTAAACCAGAAGTGACATATCGAACGTTGAAATTACTGAATATAATTAAATTATTTTGTGCTTTGATTTTAGTTGTCAATTAAATGTTCATAAAATTTACTTACTTTTGTTTTCTTAATAATCTATTGATTAGGTAGGGTAAGGTAGAAGAAAAAGGTTAGGAAGCACTGTTCTATAATGAAAGAGGTCAAACGTTGAAGGTATAAGCCACCTGCAAACTGTTGTCGTACTACAGAAGACAAACAATCCGTTCGTATCTCAGTACATACACAAGTTTAGTTTGGAGAAATATAAAGTACATTTTACTCAGAATATTGTTGATTATGTCTTGCAGGTATATGTTCCAATTTTAACATTTTGTACTGACGAGTGTAATGCATTAGTTGACCACAAGTGCCAGAGTTTATGATGAGGTAAGCACAGGTACGAGGCACATATCAGTGAGTATGGCAGCCGTCATCGATCCGCCAACACCTGGCCTGCTGCCTGCCTGACCTGCTCTAAGCACCCACTCGTGACGTCAGTCACCAACTCGCAAATACATCGCTGTACATTCATTTAAAGAACTCGACTAGATTGAAAAAAAATAATTTTAAAAACGCATTTCTCCGTAATTTTGACTGTAAATGGGGTTAAACAAACTGAGCAGGGAAGTATCCGAAGACTTATACCAACGCTTACGGGGGTAAAAATGACCAACAGAAATACAGAAAGAATTACGAGTTTTTAGTCGTGAGACTGAACATTCTTAAAGGCTGTATTTTTGAATTCATATTTGGCCGCACTGCTACGGTCTTAGCTTTTTTGACACCGTTGGCAAACCTGAAAAATTCTGCCCCCTAACTTCAAAAAGACTTTAAAATTGTAAAGAAAAGAATTATTACATTACAATGTTAACTAGAGAAATGACAATTGAATTAATACAATAATTATAATACATATTTACGTAAAATTAAATTATATCGAAAGCCAAAAATTTACATGTTCAAAGAGCTAACGAGAATTAAAGCACAAACTAAATCGAGTACATACTACTTTAAGAGGTAATTTAAATATTAATTTAAACCAAACAATTTAAATAATATAGAAAGTTTAATCTTGAATTAAAACAATACCTTTCGAAGTTTGTTTTCTGCAAAATCGTGAACAACTCCTTTCAGATCTAATTTACTCAACTGATGGCTAAATTAAGACGATTTTGAGTAGATATGCCTCTTAAACTATTTTATTTTTAATTTAGTAAAGGTTCTTTCGCCGGGGCAAAAGTTCTTAAAGCGGTGCTCAAATTTGTCCCCATGTTAATTCAACTGGATCTTCTTTCTTTATTAAAAGTGCAGAGACTAGGCTTATTTCGTTAGCCACTTCTTAAGCGTCAACAAGAGCCGGGAAAGTTTATCCTACCGATGTTAAATTGGTGATTTTTGTGCACCACACCTGAATCTCGATAAAGGAGTAGTAAAATCAAATGTAACAGGAATAGACAAGTTGGCTTCTATGCGTTAATTGCGAGATGCGCCGCGGAAGGATGAACAAGTTTTTTCCGCCCTCTTATACCAATCAGATGCATTCCATTGCTACCAGTTCAATTTTTTATTGACACGAAGAAGCGCTGTGAAATAGGACAGACTGTTTGTAAAAAGCAAAACTTCGATAAATGTAACAAAATGTCTGGAATGAGCCTTAAGAGGGCTAAACCTTCGGATAAATACTTGTTATTCATTAATTGGAAGGTTAATGTGGTTTTGAGTTATAATGACCCACAATGTTAAAATAGTAATTTTTTGGTCGTTAAAGAGACAGCACTAATATTTTTGGAGTTTATTTTTAACCTTACGGAATTTGTCAGGAAGCAGAATAAACTATGAATTATAATTAATATTTTAACTATAATTCGTGTATGAATTTACAATAATCTTGTTGCAGTGGCTTTGTAGTAATGCTTTGCATGCAACCTTAAAATTTCAATGCAGTTTCCGAGAAAAATGTGCCTAAACATCACTATTTTAACAATGACAAGTTAGGACCTTCCGAAGATCGGAAGACTAAACATCTATCAAGACGTTTACCTGTTGTTTTTATTATTTTGCTATGCACCAGTAATTCAATTACCAACTAAAACTATTGTCGATTAGACACAGCGAGTAAAGAAACGAAGAAGTCAGGTTCCCTGAACAATGAAAACCAGTAAAATCCCACCCATATTGAATAAAGTATTAAGTTCTTACTATACCAATAAATAAAACTGAAGTGTCTATTTGTCCGTATGTTTTTCTCGATAGGTTCCGAAATGGCTCAACGGATTTGAATGAAAATTTCATGGTTTTAAAAAGGAAAATTTAACAAATATTAGTGAATATTTAATTTCGATAACTGTATTAATATCAATAAATATAACTACGTGCGTTAAAATCTCCAAAATGAATGCGGGTTGCCTATACTCTTGATCTGTTCATGCTTCGAAACAGCTTAACTAATTTCAATAAAATTTCATGGATTGAAACAGCCTAGGACCAGCCCTGCTGCTAGTGGTAACCCCGTCAGGTCAGAGTATCAGCACTCAACATAGACTGGCTGAATTTTCTTTACATTCATACCCTTCAACATGAACACCATTAAGGGGTTAGGAGAATATAAGCCCTGTTCTCTATTTCCCTCCAGGCGTTATTAAGAATCTGTCGTGATTCGATTTTTTAATTTTTCGATGAATTTTTGCTGCATAAACTCTGTTAATAAGGTATCATAGAATGTATTCGAGAAGTGAAACGCCCGGACACCGGTGTGGTCATAAAATTTGTTCATCTCAACCAATCCAAAGACTGGGAAATTACGCACATTGATTGTTTCGGAGATTTTGTTTCCCATAACCATAAAATGCGCAAACAAGTTCCCTGCCGTTGGCCAAGCTAAGTACAAATGAAATTCTTTGAACTAAAGATTATATCCATACAGATAATTCCCTCTTTCCTCAATAAATTGAGTTTGAAATGAATTTTGTTATCTGGTGAATAAATTATGGACACACTGAATATTTCGTGTGTGTCATGCAAATAATAGTTGCAAAGTGATATGCGTGGCCACCCGATTTTTCCCGCAATAGTAAAAGACTTCCAATATTCCCAAGCATATATTTCGGCTTTCGTTCGCCCTGAATATTGCGGGTGCTTAAATTTGCACAAATTGTGAAAGTTGAGTTAAGGTATAATCGAATTTATTTTCGTACATCTCTGAACAAATTCCGAGACCTACGTCATAAAACCAGACCAGGAAGGACGAACTAAAATTTAAACTTATCCGTATGGACTTCCCAAATAATGTTTAGGGTCTCTCTCTTTTTTTCTGGAATGACATAAGAGGCGGGGGGCATGAATAACAATATTTGAGAAAATTAATGTGAAAATTAAAATACACCTACCTCCTTCCAAGAACACAAGATGCCACCAGAAGGTACTGGTGTGGGAAAAATTTCAACGGTCTTTGCGGAATATGGGAACAAGGAAAAATTGTGCCGAAATAATTCAAGGAAATGCTTATTCACGAATTTACTTACAATGTGGGACACGGGTAATTAATCTGTGTAGGCGGTCTAGAACACTTACTCAGTGTCCTAAATTAGAAGTGCTTCTATCCAGATCAAAGTGGATTGCCAGAATATTCTTCTGAAATAATTAAAGGCGTATTACAACTTACCGGCCAACTGCACGGATGCTGGAAAACGAAATCAATATAAATAAAATAGTATTCGTGTGTGTGCAGGCAATGTTAAGAATCGAGAGCTTTTGACATATCTGTACGTTTCTTGAATCAGGGCATCCAGTCTTACGTCCAAGTCCTCCAAATTGTTCTCTCTTTCCCTACTTTCTTAGAACGACCTACCAATATTTGTGCTAACGTTAAGAATCGAATAAAAGTTTTTCCAGAATGAAATTTAGTATGTATACACACACAAAATTATCTAGAATTAAACTGTAATATATGAATATCGCAGGTACAAAATAGAATACATAATAAGGAGAATGTTTAGTTAGAAGTTGGGGTTTAAAAGATAGTGGAAACACGTTTGAATTACTGGTTCCGGATAAATGCATGGTCATCGCTATTAATTCGTGTGTTCACAGCCCGTCAACGACGGATACGCACAGATAGTCTACATGAAGTGTGTTTATTGGTGGAGTCCTATATTATCTAAATTAACGAAGATTTCCAGAAACGAAAAACAGAACGACAGTCTTGGAAGAGCCTCATCATTCACTTGGCAGACCAGTTAATAACATCGAATTACACTACAATTTTTGGCGAAGAGTTGTGATACATTTATACATTAATTAAGCGTGTCGCGAAGCTGAGGAGTGGATTCATCGCTTTTGTGATCAGAATGCGCAAAGGTACGATTATTTATTTTGCATACAAACGATTGGAGTTCTAATCAAGTTCTGCGATAGCGATGCATCCGCACTCTCGCAGTCACAGATTACAGGCCTCGCGTCGCCTTGAAGCAAGAGGCGGTCGAACAGAGCACGTTGAATTTCATTAGTTTTAACCAGGACAGAAATTATGAATTAAACAAATACTTTTATTATACGATCTTCAAATTCACTTACAAGCGTTTTCTTAATCATCTCCCAGTGATTGCTTCTTAAAAACCGGTGTTTGTCCCAAACAAGTTGTAATTAGGATTCATTTATGAAAATTTCAATTTTTCTAAAATAAAAAAAATGTTTATGTTAGATGGGGACACAAGAAGACTTAGGTGGAGCATGGTAAAAGGAGGTTGGCAAAACTGATTTCAAAATCATTTCACATGACTCTTGATTTATATTAAGGACGGACAACCGCGAGTGACTCGCTCCACAAAATGTTTTCAGGTTATCACTCCACTGTACATTGAAAAGTTGGGTTTGTTTGTAAAACGAAAAGTAGAACAACCGAACTGATCGTATTAACGCCATACGGCATCAACAGACTTCCTTCCTTTGCATGTAGTTTTTAAAATAAGTGAAGTTTAATGAAAATTGTTAAAATTATTCCATGTTGTTCAAAATATGAATATATCAGAGTTTTCCAATCAGTAAATCCACTGTCCATTTTCAACGTACTACGTGTATATATAACCTGTGCAGGAGAAGAATAAAACGGGATGGGTCGTAGATCGAGTCTGGGTTTCTCTTATGAATGAACGTCGCCATATCGATTGGACGCGCTTCCATTAGCGTAATGCCACAGCGGATAATGATGCACTCGTGCCCCCGGCTGCTAAATATAAACGCCCCACAGAAACCTCAGAGTTGCAAAATCAAATTTAACAACCCCAATTTGGCATCCGAAACACTCATAAATCACTGATGAGGCAATGTTCCGTCAATAAAATCGAGATGATAATCGAACTTCTATGAAAACAGGTTATGTACGAGTCAATTTTTGAAACGTTTATGGTGAAGTCAAACATATGACATAAACGTCAACATTCATTCACAAATCGTCGTGTACGTATGTGCCAATGGTTCCCATAAATAAAGAATTGTAAATGCTGTCACACAAAAACAAGATTTACGATTTAATACACAGGATTACTGGGGATTTTTTTAATGATTTAAACAAATAAGGCAAAGTCAAAAAATACCTGCGTTTGGGTTTAAAAATTGAGCAACGTACAACTAGTTCACAAAAAAATGAATGAATTAACAGTGTGCGATCTACAAGAAAATTCTTTTTATGGAATAACAAAGAATGATGGTCCCCATGCGTGCGGTGAATAATGTGCGCCACGTGAAATAGAACACTTGTACATTCTGTGTACCCGGTGGTTGTGATCATCAGTGTTATTTCATCGCATCAGAGAAGTCCCGGGTTCGAATCCTGGCGGGGGCACGGAATTTGTGCATCTGGTTCACTCATATATTACCATCACACTGGCGGAAGACAACATGAAACTACCGCTGGCAATTTCCCTAGTATAGGAAAAATGCTCTCCATAGAGAACTTTCCTAAAACCAGTCTCAGGGTTGATGACGAAACCGTAATTCTACGCATTATTTGTGTAATACATATTTTAAAAATGTTGGTGCTCAGTATTCAAAATTCTTAGTAATTACTGTATTTGAATATATTTTGATGACCAGGCCAGGAACCTATAACATGTAAAATTACAAGGGTCTGAACAGTCGATTTGAGGTAAAACAACTGCTCCTTAAACCTGTTTCCTATACAAATGAGTTAATTATTTTGACATTATCACATTATATGTACATGCTTCATATAAATATATATGCATATATACATATATTATAAACTAATATACAACACATTTCACAGGCTGTGGAGACTATGAGACAGATTCCACAGTGGCACTGCCTACGGTACCGAAGGTTTGACTTGGTCAAAAGGTGTCGGAATTACAGAGTTGGACGAAAACATTAGACCTTGGTAAGAATTTTCATTTATATAAACCATAAGTTTGAGAATTACATATATTTAAATAAAAATATAGTAGAATAATTAATCCATTGAAGTATTTTTCAATGTGATAGTGCTGAAAATTTACATCAAGGAATAGCCTCTTGAATCTTTATTTTTTAGAGTTAAAAGTACAACGATAAAAGACCATTAGCTTTAATTACACAAAGCAGTAACTAAGTTGATACTTTATGTTTTCAATTCTAGCATTAGATTATTAATAGTTTTAAAAAAGTTGTAAAGTAAAAATCAAGTTAAGGACTACATGAGCCATTCTATGTATTTTAGAATAAATGTTTATTTAAAATTTTGTGTTTTGTATGTTGCAGTTACTTCTAAATACTGTCTTCCATTATTTAATAATGTGATGAAATGATAAGTTTAAGAAATGGAAATGGATTCAGCTGATGGATTAAAACTATTGAGGGTGAAGTACTCAATTATTGGAATGGAATAAATTATGAAGTATTAGATTGAAAAGAAGTCTGAAATAGTGTATCATTATTGTCAGCTTCTCGAATAATTAATGAAAAGCTAGTTTTATTTTTGTACACCCAATACAAATTGAAGAACTGAACTGATAAGAATACTTTCTGGACTGAGTTTACAACTTACTGTTTTGTTATGAACATTTGACAGTTACGTATTCGTAATTTGAGATAATTGTAAAGTGCAACTCGGGCTAAAAATGGTTCACAAGTGACAGCTTTCGAGATTTGTCTTATTAAAACATTTTTAATTTAAAGGCATACAGTTTCTAATATGATTAAAACAAAGAACTTTTGATAAAAAATTAAAAAGCAATTCTGAGTTATTTTGGGTTTCAGGAATACAGAATCTGAATGAAGTCATAAACTATATATATATATATATTACTTCTTTCAAACTGTAAATAAGTTCATTTATAATTTATTAGACATTATATACTTCTGAGCTTACAAATTTATAGAAGATTATCCCCCCCCACACACACACATACAATTTATGATAATTGACTTTTCACAAAGATTTTAACTACTTGCCATACATTGTAAATTGAAGCATATAAAATGAATAATGTTGATTTGCAGAAGTACTGTGATATTAATGTAACATTGCTTAATGAAGTCTAAACTTGCAAGATGGTTAATTTCTTGGTATTTAAGAAAATGTAACTCGTGAAGATATGATGAAATGTGTAATATTTACTAAAATTGAGACAATTCTAATAGCAAAGTTAACAGTTTCACAATATGATACAAGTTTTATCAGACATGGTGTTAAAGTTACAGTTGCAATAAATAGAAGAAAGTAATTTGATGTCACATAAAAACTATAACTGCAATACCTATAATGATCCATGTTTCTAAATATTTTAAGATAAAGTAATGTACCTAACTTGACTCCTACATAAATTCTAAAAAATAAATCTCCTTTACTGCACAACTATATGAAGACTGATAAATATACTAATTATTTATTGAATGTACGAGTAGTAAAAATATGAAAAGAGAAAAATCATTTATTTGATTTCTGCACATTATACTGTATGATCAAAAATTCATGAATAAAATTAACCTAATAACTTCTTATTATATCAATACTTACTGGTGATTGATTAGATAATGTAATTGAATAAAATGTAAAATATTACATTAACACATGTATCAATATAATTTATATAACAAACTTTTGTATTTCAATATTCTACTATTAGTTACAACAATTTTGAGTCTAACAAAGACTAATAATAAAATTTAGCAATGTAATAATTTAATTTTTAAGATATGATTTTGTTTTAGATGTGCATAAATTACATTCACTATTTTCATCTTATGCTCAATAAAAAATCATTCAAAGACAAATTATTTCATTAAATACAGGACAATAAAAATGTATACATTCAGCACATACCTCCTTAATAGTTCTCTCCCCAGAAATTCCAACTTGATGATGAACACCAGACTTTTCATTAACAGAAGATTTGCTCTGCTGAGCTATGATGGCACTAAAAGGAGTTTGTGGTAAGTTTGATGAAGCTGGAAGCATTGGTGGCCTTACAAAATTCCCTGGCATTTGTTTCTCTTCTAAAACTAACAGTTCCTGTAAATTTTAATTTGAAAAATTATCTATAACCACCACAAGAGAGTATTGCTAATAATATTATGAATGCAACTACGATTAATCTACTTATTATATTCTGCAGGTTTTTTCGCCTTTGCTTCTTTAAAATAGTTAAAAAGTTATCAGCTGATAAATCTTGTACCACATTGTTGTTGTGGTATTCAGTCCTAATACTGGTCTGATGAAACCTATCCTGTGCAAGCCTTTTCATTTCTACAGAGCTACCATATCCTACTGAATCTGCTTAACAAATTCCATTCTTACCTCCCTCTTCTGTTCTTACCCTACACATTTCCCTCTAATGATAACTTTACAAGACCCTCATGTCCCAAATGTGGCCTATTAAAAATTATAAATACTGTATCTATTAAAAAAATGTGTGTGAAATGGAAACTTTTCAAGTTCAGTTACTAACCAAGAAGACTCAATATGCATCATAAAGTAAGCACTTCATAATGCCACAATATTTGTTTTCATCCACAGTTTTACTAATTGCCACAAATTAAATATATTTATGACCAAGTTTGAGTAAACTTAAATATCAAGTCACTACTTAGATACATGACTTGTTTCAATATGCTGTTTGAACTTTCATACGGAAAATATAAAATTGGACCCTTAAGTTTAAATGGGTTTCACATTGGTTAATCATAATTAAGATTGTAATGAAGTACAATCAATGGAGTAAAAGAATAAAGTTTAATAATTTTTAATTACCTGATTAGAATCCAGGAAGTAGAACTGAGAATGTTGCTGCCATGGAATTTGACAAAATGTTTGGTTTGTATGAGGTACAAACACTGCAGTCAAAATTTTTGGCCTGCATAAATGCAGTTGCTTGAAAATTGGAAGTGGTGAAATAGGAGCAAAGATGATTACTGAAATTAAAGCAAATTATTAATGTTTCATTAAGATACTTGGCACAACTTAAATATAACTGAATCAGTTACTTGAGAAATCTCACACGTGAACTACTAACAGTTTTGAGATAGTAGAAAAAATTTGTGCAAATTAGGGTTTTCATATTTTGTTATGACTCTTATCCAGAGAAATTAACCAGATCCTTCTATCATGCTACACAATTATCTTTTGATATAAGGAAAGTCTCATGTGTGGTTTCTCAATTAAATGAAAACTAATTAGGGAAAACTGAATAAACCAATTGTTTTCCTAGTTAATGCTTTCAAAACACAGCAAAAAGGGTCTCACATATCATGTAATTAAATTTTATAATTGAATAAATCATCCATTTCAAACAAAGTAATGTCAACATGCTGAAGATTTTTTTAACAATGCCTTTTATTCAAAATACTCAGCTGCGCCTTCCTTACAAAAAGTAGAAAGAGAGAAAATCTCATCACAGAAGAAATTTTCTTCACTGGGTAAATATTTCAGAAACTTTTGAGATACTTTTCATTGGATAAATATTTCTGAGACTTTTTCATATCTTCAACTTTTTTCATATTGAGTTGAACGGGACATGTGCGAGTTGTAAAACAACCAATTCAATTATTGAAGAATATTGTATGATAACATAATTTCATCAAATGAATTGCTTTAATTGCCCCAAATCAATTAGGTACAAAAATTTACTTTAAAATAGGTACACTATAGGTACAACTATGACAAATTGTAATTTTATTCACATAATTTTTCTATCACATAGATTATATCTGCATTCATAGCATAAAAAATTTCAGCCAAATAATGAAAATTATTGAAAATTGAGGCTCAGTCATAGGCCATGAAACAGAATTTGAGAAAATCAGAATGGGATTCAAACCCAGGACCTTTCACTTTCCAGGCAGGTGCTCTACAGCCAGAGCTAATCTGAGTCAATTCCCAAACTGCTACAAGATCTGTCCCTCCCTTGTATATCTGATTCTCAAGCTAACCTATAATTTACTAATCACAGCCTAATTTCTAGGATCCATTGTTCAAATTGATTAAAGATGCAATAATTTTTAATTCAAAGACATAGCCTCAGGCCATGAACTGAATTTTAGAAACTCAGAATGGAAAAATCTAGACCAAAACAAGACTCAAACCTGAGACCTCCTGGAAGGTTTCATGTTTTACAAGATTATGCTACATACTGGAAAAATGTGGAATTAAAATGATATGTTAAATGGACCAAGATTTTGATTTCTAGTATGTGATAATATTTTGGATATACTGTATATTTAATAATTGTCTATATCATTTTAATCACTAACACCATCTTTCAAATAGACAGAAAGGAAACAAAATACCTTTACCCATTCCAGAGATAAAGATATTTAAATATTTTGCAGAAACTTGAGAAAAGGTGTCAAATGAGCCATCTTTGAAGACCTGTATCTCAAACTAGGATGACTCAAGATTTGAATTTAAAAAATCACAATCTCATCAAATCAGATATTATTGTAACGGTTAAACAATTGCCATCTATTTATGACCAAATTGTTTGATATTTAAATGATGTCAAGGGAAACAAGTAGGGGTCAGAAGGGATTTTTAATTTCTTGATGGAATGAGCTTTTTAATAAATTGTGTGACTCATCTTTAAGGCATTGGATAATAAATATCATAAGAATACAGATAATTTATGTTGGCTATGATCGCTACTCATTATGAGATTAAATACACAACACATGCCAAAAAATGTGGAAATCCACTGGCACTCACAAAGAGCAAATTGTAATGATCCAGCTCCTAGGTTCTTGGAAATTGGAAAGCTGGTCACCCATTTGTGTGCTGTTGAGAAGATTTATGGAAGGTGTGGACTTCCATGCCTCATCAAAGAATGTGGAAGTCAGTGGCTGATCTGAATGCAGTCTGTTATGCTGGCATAGGCACAAATGTTTCAGGGACACAATATTTAGCAAACATTTTAGAACATAAGGCTCCATAGCAGACAACCAATATGGGAATGGTATAATCCAGTAGAACTATTTACCCATGTAACAAGGCTAGAATTGTGCTGTAGTGACTTCAGGGGCATGCAAATAAACTCACATTGACATAATTGCAACCAAATTCACCCAATCACATCCCAATAGAACACATCTGGAATGCTATCAGGTGCCTGCTCCACCCCCACAACCGCTAATTTAAGCATATTGTTTGTGTGTAGATTCTAGAACCATACCCGTGGAAACTTGCCAAGGATTTGTCAAATCCATGCAACGCTGAATTGATACTTTATTGTATGCCAAAGGCAGACAAACACACTATTAAGCAGGTGGTCATCAGTATATATACACAAATTCTAAACTCAAGCAAAATTTTGGTTGTATTGATCCTGTAACTTGATTTTAGTTATTTTTTTTTTACAACTGATAAGATTTTTATAAAGCAAATAGTTAAATTAGATAATGAAGACTTTCTGGATGAAGATGTTAAATAAAAAGTTATATAATAACAGACCCAGAAGCTAAATCCAGTCTCACCATATCATAAATGGTAGTTAGCTGAGAAAACATTTGTCTTTTTCCAGTGACGGGCATTTTACTTTAGTGATTTAATTATTACAAGGATAAAATTTATGAAACACTTACAATCATTATCTGTAGAAACTGCAGCCATTAAGTTTGACTGTGGGTCTGATGTTAAAATATTGAGATTGAAAGGCACTGTCCACACTAAAGTCAATGTTATGAGGTTCCATATAGAAAGTCCGGTCTTAGAACCTGTGACTACTAAATGAAGGCAGTCTTTACGACCAAATTCAACATAACTGCAAACAAAAATATTGTTAAATATTCATTAAGTAATTTAATAGAAATATATTCTTCAGACATAAATATATATATTTAAGTACCTGATAGTATTATTATCCTGAGGATTTGTAAGGCTGCATTTCAATTGGTTTGTTTCAGGTATCCAAATGGTAAGAGTATGTCCAAAAGCAACAGCAAGAAGTGACCCATCGCTTGAGAAGCTAATATCTCCAGCAGGCAAATTACGGTAGAAACCAACACTTTCACAAGTCCAGAAACTCTTCTTTTCTACAGAATAATGTATATGCAATTTTACTGGGAAAATAATAAACATTGAAATAAGAAAGGCATTACTGTATGTTGACAGCAAGTAAGTCCAATAATCTCCTTTCCACATAATGAACTATTATTTATTGCACACTCAGAAAATATGAAACTAATAAATTCTGAGCTCTTTAAACTATACCATTATTGAGTTTCTTCAAGTAATCCATAGTCTGAGTAAAGATAGATAAAAGGATAGTTGAAAAGTAATTTTCCAATTTCTTCTCTTACTCTAATTTCTTTCTTTCCACCCTTTCCTGCTAGATGTGTATCTGCATCACTTTCGTGTTTGTTTGGGTTTCTCTGATATCCTTCTATCAGATTTGCTTCTCATCTATCCTTTTATTTTTCTTTACTCAATGGAATACATGAAAAACTCAATATTGATATTAAATCACCATTGTCATCAAATTCCAAAACCACTTTAAACTATATCATTAAAATAAGTTCTCATGATGTATTACCTCATTTGCAAAATCTGAAAGAGCTCTAAAATATTTTATTGGCATAGATGAAGGAATGTATGCAAGTGGTTCCTTCATTTACTCTTTTTAATTCTTAACACTAAATTTTTAGTTAAATTGAGCTAGCTTCTATTGTTTGTAAGAAAAGATGAGAAGTATTTGTGAGTAGTAAGTAATCTTCGAATTTAAGATTCACTTGAAGTCCTATAGATGTTAAGCAAAGAATAGAGTTCTTATGAAGAAAATGAACACAAAAAATGATGCACAGTAAAATGATTTGCAAGAAATAAACAACTTTGTGAAATCAAAATGTTTGTTTCTTAAATACATCTTGTTTATGAATTAAAAGTTAAATCAACACATTATTTCCTTTTGTTTTTCATTATAAAACATGTTTCATTCTTACTCCCCCAACATGTGTATAATTCAGTGTCAGTAAGTCTAGAGCAAATTGAGTGACCAGACCAATCACATCGTCTAGTTCCAAATTTTTCTCTTGACCTGAAGACTAACAACTGATTACAGTATCTAATCTTTTGCCTATAATTTCTCTGTTCATTTCTCAGTCAGCCTTGTTACCTTAATCATCAATACTTCACTCAATCTTTCATTCCATTTTTTTTATTCATAAATTTGGCAAAATCCTTACTTCAAAATCTTATTTCATCTTCGCCTACCTTACGGGGTGTAATAACATCTATACCAGTCACCATACTATTGTCCATTTAATTAGAAACAATACATCTCATACTTGATGTAAATACAATTTAGAATGAAGTCAAATATAAACATACTGTGAATATAGATATCATGTCTTAAGCCCCAAACACGGAACTTTGAATCGTCTCCTGTAGTTACAGCAAGTAGTTGGTTTGATGTCACGATTGGTTGAAATTGTAGGGCAAAAACTTGACTCTTGTGTGGTAGTTCTATAAATGTATTTAAAGAGAATCTGGAAAATGAATTACTTTTTAATTAGATACATAAAAATAAGTAAATATATACATTTTGTTACATGTATTTTAGTAAATTATGTACTAGTAATGCAAAAGTTATGACCATAACATATGAGATCATAATTGCACACAAACAAATAACTGTTAACACTCTAGAGCTCTGCAGGCACAGGAATTATGTTACTCTTGAAGGGGGGCAAATTCAAGAGCTTCCTTGTATTCTCAAAGTTATGCCAAAATTCAATTTCAGGAATGCCACCATCTTTTCCTGCTTTCCTCCACACTCCAGTTGTTTTAAGCTTCCTTTCTCTAAAGGGTAGGGTGAATAACATGTCAGACGTGGTGAATCATAATTGAGAATTATGTTTTTGACAGTGCTTTGGTGACTAGCAGTTCATTTAGAGAAAAGCCTTTCAGTGTTGCTGATGAAGAATAAAGGAGTGAAGAGTAGGCAATATATCTGGTAAATGATGTCTTGACAAGGTGTTTTAATAAAGGATTATGGAAGATTGTGTGTCTGGTAGAAATGGCACCTATTTCTACCAATAACTGTTGTTTAGAAGAATAAGACTTTCAATATCATTATCAATCTGTGTGTTATGAGGGAAGGTAAGTATGGAATACACTAATCAGATAAGGGAAGGTGTGAGTGTTGTAACTATGTGGAAATGAAAAGGATTGCGCAATATAGGTTAGCGTGAAGGGTTGCATCAGACCATTCTTGGGACTGAATACACAAATTTGGAGAACACTGGAACAGAAGTGCTGAATACTTCAGGGTTAGTGAGAGGATTCTTTACACAGTATAGCTCATGCTAGACCATTTCATTAAACTTTAGGATGTCACAAAAGAACCAGAGGAAAAGGAAGCTTCTTAGGATATTAAGAAAGTTGAGAATCTAGTGTGTTTTTTTTAGGTGAGGTGGAAAAATCTTCAGAAAGACGTCATGGACCTTGCTCAACAGTGTGTGGGATTCTTAGCCACTAAAAAAACCACCTCCTGTCTCATCTATCTCCCCGCTGTCAGGCATTACTTCACGGGAAATAGTATAACCAATGGCGCTTTTCATTGGTTCGGTGCCAACCTCTCCTTAGTATTAGTATCCTAATTAATTATGTCTACTGAATTATTTCCATCTTACTACTAAATGTGTTCCTTATTTACAACAGTCTCAATACATATTTATACATCTCCCTTTTCTTTGATCCTCAGTTTTTGTATTATGGATGCTGCAAATTCAACGATGCTGTTCCTGTTTAGTAGTGACTGGGTCATAGTCGCTACTAGGTTCCCCACAGTCCTCTATAGAATCACAGGAGTTGCACATGGCATCTTCTTCCAGTCAGAGTCTATGACAGTATTGTTTGAAGCATCCATGTCCTGTGAGCAACTGAGCCAGGAACCAGTCTATTTTGCCATGATCCAGTTCGGACCACACTTTAATATTTGGGATTACGCTGTAAGTCTATCTAGCATTCTGGTATGTTTCCCATAATGCTTGCCATTGGTCGATGGTCTTTGCCCTCTCTTCTTTCTTCAAAGCCTTGTAGTTTGTTCCCTTTTCTGTCTTTCTGCGCTAATTCAGGGCACATCTTTCTATTGCCAGCAAATCAATGGGTGGCATGTCTACCAGATTGCTGCCTCATATGACACTGTGTGGAATGCACATGCTACCTGTAAGGTGCTCCTCCTGTAGACCCTCCTCATAGGTCCTCATAGGCCGCGTAAAAAAAATTTGTTCAGGTATTATTTCTTGCAAAAAGGATTTCTAAAATATCTAATGTGTTAAATAATATGAAATTTCAGACTTGTTGCTTGTAAAATTATTTATTTGTTTATTTTATAAATGTCAGATAAATTTAAGTATATTGAAACACAACTAAAAGTGCCACTTTATTATACTTACAACTGTGTTTCATCATGATAATTCCAAAACTTGAGTCGTAAATCAGGGCTTGTATCACCATCATGTCTTTGTTCCACTGTAGCTAACCAATCTCCATCAGAACTAAAAGCCACTTTTACTACTTCAGTATTAACAATTACATTCCCTCTTTCTTGTGTCAAAATATTTTGTCCCGTGATATCCATCTGAAATTAACATTTTAAAAGGCAATGCTACATATTTTTAACTCATGTGATAAAATTTAAAATTATTTCCAATTATTTGGTTTGAAATGAGAGTTGTCAAAGTTTTTGTTTGACACATTACTCAAGCATATATAATTTTGGAAACATTTTTAGGTTATCAATTGATTGTTAAACACAAGATAATATACTTAAAACACACACATATATATATTTAACACCTTTACGTACATTGTACAGTAGAGTCTTATTTTTGGTTGAGAAAAACTGTATGTGGCCAGTTCGTCCATTTAGTACAAGTGACTGAGTTCTGGGGTCACTTGTTATGCCTGCGGGGAACAAGGGTGTTGGTCCACATGAAGTTTTAGTGACAGGACGTACTCCCCAAGAAAAGTGTTGTATTGTAGAAACAAGGTTGAATAGAGAATCAACTATTTGTATTGCTGTAAGAAAAGGAAATTGATTTTAATTTTCAATTAATTTTTAACATTAAGCATATCTATTAATCTTGAGTAATGGTAACGTTTACTCATACACCATATTAAATTATGCAGCTCAAACATTATTCCTTCGTTTGACTTTGTAGGCATTAATATGTTAATAAAGTTTGTAGTCGCAGGTAAAAGATTATGGTAACAAATAGTTGCAGGTAAATGGTAGGATTAAAACAATTTTGACAAGATCAATGCATGATGGCTTGCATTGGGCAAAGCTTAACTACCGTAAACACACTAAAAAAAATTAAATGAGTCAAAAACCAACTACTCATGGCATATTTGTTACAAAAGCTTGTATATCAAATAAGACTATTGTATAGGTAGGTGAAAATGAGGAGGCAAAACCAATAACATTTGGCAGTGGGGGAGGGGCATCAGAACTGGGAAATGTTAAATCCTCATTGAATTGTCATAAAAATAATTGAAATAATTGCTGTGCAAAGGAAGAGAGATAGAAAGTGTGCAATTATATAAAAGGAACTTCCAAGACAAATGTTAACTATGCTGAACTAAGGCCCTTAAAATTTCAAGAACTTCTTAGCACCATGGACACCAAACTTCCATTCAGCGAAGTCATCTACACAGTCTTTCCTTTCTATATAAAATATTTTAATTAGATTGGCAACGAATCATCTAAATTTCCAAGGTCTATGCCCTATTCATCAGTACAGGACTTCATGTTGCACTGGGTGGCCATAGGGTCTAGTTCAAATTCCATCAGGCCAACCATTAAGACAGCAACAAAAACAGTAATTTTAGATTCCATTAATATAAAAATATTCTACTGTTTACAATACATAATTCAAATAAATGTTTATAAAATAAACTTTTACAAAGTCTGAAATTTACATTACAATTTATTTTTAATAAATTTTTGAATAAAATAAATTATTTAAAACCAGCACTAACCATTATCTTCAGTAGAAATGGCTATAAACCTATTATCTGAGCTGACTACAAGATGTGCAATAGCAGCTGGAAGCCGGGGTAAAAAATTTCGTTGCTTAGAAACATCTAAGATCCACTTAACTAAAACAGCTTCTCCACCGCCACTATACAATTGGGTTCCTGAAAAAATAACCAATTACATACCCCATACTTAAATAAATACCTATGTAAAAGACACATCTATACTCTTAATACATTGATGTAAAAGCTTTTTCATATTGTTGTTCTGGTATTCAGTTCTAAGACTGGTCTGATGCTCAAGGTTTTTCAGATAAAACTGTTAATAATTTCTTTCAAAAGAATAAATTTAACCACTTATTCTTTACCTATTATCAACAATGTTTTCTGATTATTTTTATACTACCATCAGGATAGCCAACATGATAAATGTATGAAAATATATAATTAATCATTTTTTTGTATTCTAGTAAAGATGTTATAATCTTAATAATAATTAAAATGACATAAAGCAAGACATTAAATTTATAGATATGTAATTACAGTAAGTTTAATCGTTTGCATTGCAAAGATACTACTGAAATATATCATCTTACACACGTAACAAAAAATATGTGACTAAGATTGATAGATTAATAACTTATTTATTACTAATGAAATATTTCAATTTAATAATTCATTGCTGTTGATTTCATCAATAATTATGTTTAACCAGCAGCAAATATACATTTTAATACTACCCTACAAGTCTACACCTACTATCATTTTAAGGTAAGTGAATAGCAATTTGAAGAATATGATGTATTGTCTTTCTTTAACTTCAACCGTTTTCTATTTTTATATCATAATATCTCTCCATTTCCATTATTTTATTTTGTATTCCTTTACTGAAGCAAACTTGGTTCACTTTTTCCCATTGTTTCAATTATTAATTTTTAAACTGTCACCCCCTTTGTTACTTCATTATTTATTACCTGTCATGGTCAAAATTCCTTCTTGAACATTCTCGAAGCTTCTCTACACAATCAAGACATCTGTTTCCAGAGTTTTGTACAAAATTCTTATTCATTTATATGAAATGTCATCAGTTGGCTGAGAAAAGTCCAATCTATTTTTTTGATCAATCCTAACTTTTCTATCACTTTCCTGTGGCAAGATTTTAATTTTTAACTATGGTTACATATCGATATCTCATCACAGACAGTTGCCCATCTCAGTTCAAGACAACAATTCATATCTTTTGACAATTGGAAGATACCAAGAAATTAATTTGTGCATCAACGGCGTGAATTCCAACAGAAAGGATCACTGCTGGGTGCATTCTCAGTTCTGCTAAAGCTGTTCCATTCACGTTAACTTCACTGGCGACAACCCCAGTGGCTCAGTTTGGCATAACCATACTGGCTGGCACTTTGTTCGACTTCAGCACTTCACTTGAAGAAGACAGCAGTGAGCATCATCAAAATGTCAAGCTCCTACAATGTTTTCACCAGATTAGAATCCCAAGAACTTACTGTACATGACATACTCTGGGAAGCCTTCATTCAATATTTCATTCTACAGATTTTAGCACTTCCAGTAGGATGCTATGCTCCCATCAAAACATCTCGCCTGTTTAGGTTGATTAAAATATAATTTAGGAGTTTCAGCCTGGGCTAATGTTTCTGATAACATTTTCGTGGTAAACTCTGGCATCATCTTCAGGTTGTCTATGTTGACAATGACAGAACTTACTGTCAAAATATAATTATGAGAAACATTTGACTGGGTAAAAACTTGAGAATAATAGTAAAAATAAATTCACCAGAAAAACCTTCACTCTTTAACATATCATTTTTCCAATTTAGTAAAAAATGAGACAAAATATATAAATTTGCACTTAAAAAACTAAAGTTTAAGCAGTATTTTATTTAGGTTGATAAAATAAAAATAATACCTGCAGAAGAGAAAACAACATCTTGAACAGCCAAAGTATGCCAGTGATATACAGCATATGAAGCATTTGAATCTGAGCCAAATCCTTTCCAAACAAGTACACGGCCAGAATTGTCTCCAGTGGCTAAGTATGGTTCTGTTGGATGACATGCAACACATGTGAACCAGCGACCACCACCAATCTTTTGTCTATAATCATTAAAAACAATTACATCAAACAAATGTAATAATTATTTGCTTATAAATTCATGTATATAGTTTAAAGTTAATTTTTTATCCATTTTAAGCATACATAAAGCAAAATGTGGTTTGTCGTTAATCATTACTTTATGCTACGATAAGATGTTATTAATGACAGGACACTCATATAAAGCCAAAAATTTTTGGATCAAAATTAAAAAGACCGTTAGATGGAAGGGAAGGTAAAATATTATAAGCAGTCAAATTAATATAATTAATGCAAGGGTTGTTTTTAAAGTAAGGACCGATATTTATCTAAAAAAAATAACATTATTTTCCAGACATTTCATCACATCTCATACTACTTCTCCATATTGTCAAAGTGTCATTCCGTTGTGTCTTCCTTTTGTTAGAGCATTTCAAAACTTTAACAATTCAACAACCTGTCAACTGTGAAGTCAGATTCATTTCATGAATGCAAGCAATGTTACACCAGCAACTGTAAGAGGTGTAAAGGTAAGCAGTAACAAGCAATGTAATGACGAAGTAGATTAGACACATGAATGAAGGCCATGAAAATGAGCACAATGGACTGTCAGCGAACTTTGTTGAAGACAAACAAAAACAGGTTTTCCGCTACAGCCAATGCATGAATAACTGCAAAATAGCATGAGACGTAAGGTAATCATTCATAATAAAATATCTGGAAAATAATGTTCCATTATTTTTAAAATAAATATGGGTACTTAATAAACAGCCCCCATAGATAAGACAAACTAATGATACACTCAAGAATAAAGAAATATTGGAAAAAAAATTACTATTACCTGTGTTTAACTTTATGGTTTGGTAGACATAAGTATAACGTGTTTTCATTAATGCCAGCTACATAGACATCTTTGCCCACTCCACCAACAGCAATACTATGCTTATGATTATCAAATCTGAAAATAAAAATGAACATACAAAATGTATGTATATATATATATTTATTTATTTATTTATACTTTTTTTTAACATTTGTATTTGCATGAATATTTTCCTTTTACCTCCAATTAGGAAACCAGCTATTCAGTATATTTCCAGTTTTCAAATTAAAGGCATCTAATCTCAAAAATTCCTCTCCTTCAGCCATCCATGCAACTAAAGCTAAGCATTTTTCATTTGTTGTAATTATTAAATTTAATTTAATTACTACTGCTTTAGAGCCCTTTACTGGAAAATCAAAATCCTAAAACAGATCAATGCTTTTGTTAAAATACCTTAACAATAATCAATACTGAAGGACACACCAGAATAAATATAAAACTAAACATTTTAGACATTACTAGAAACTGTGAACATTATGGATTATAACATTATGCAATAATTAACTTTGCACTTCCAATTAATTTAAAAAAAATTATTACTTTCTTCAATTAAAATGTGTAACTTTTGTATCTTACTAGTTTGCGGCTAATTTTTGTAGTTTGCAAATCCCACTGAATCAATTCTCCTTTTTGAGAACAAGAAACAAGGAGATCTTTGTTTTTTGGGTTTAAACAAATGCCAACAGCAGCTTCCTTTAAGCCTTCATAGTTACGAACTAATTCTCCAGTGTGAGTACTATATGATCTTATCACTGGACCCCAAACGACAAATAAAAACCTGTGATAAAAATAATAGTTTTAGTATAAATATGTTGGCAATTACAAATCAATAATAATATGAAATGACATAATTCAAAACAGATTAATGAAATCTTAAAATAAGCATTCCACAGCATTTACAGAATGGATTCAAAATTCCTCCAATTCTAATATCTCCTAATATTTTGAGAATGTTCTCACATTCAGTTTTAAATCTTAGGCAATACACACACTTCTCTAATTTCAAGGGCATGTTC